>CM019830.1:18745442-19195193 GCA_009763385.1 Coix lacryma-jobi var. lacryma-jobi | reverse complement strand
GACTTGAGCTTACTGAAGAGCTCGTCGCAGGTGAGGGTATCATAGTTAGGTGATTCGATGATCGCCTGAACCTTGGAATCCCACACCGAACGGTCAAGAGTGTGCAAAAGCTTCAAAGCACGCTCATGATCGTCAAAAGGCAACTGCTCTCTGTTAGCCCTCATCCTGTTGACTATCACCTGAAAGCGAGCGAATAAACTTTCTATGCTCTCGCCAGGTTGATGTCTAAAGTTCTCATACTCTCGCTTGAACGACTCGTAGAGTCGGGTTTTGACTTGAGAGGTGCCCTCATGGAAACGTATGAGAGTGTCCCAGATCTCCCGAGCCGTAGCGAGGTGAGAAACACGATCAAACTCACCCATGCTCAAACAAGAGAAAAGAGCATTACGGGCTCGGCTATTGGCATCGTGCTCATCGATTTGCTGTTGAGTCACACGAGCAGCCAAGACCACGTAATCAGGGGAGTTGCAAATATCCCAGATAGAAGCGCCCAGACTCTGCAGATAGGCCGACATACGTATCTTCCAATACGCATAGTTCGTCCCATCGAAAAACGGCGGTTTGCCCACGCCGCGATCCATGTCGCCTTCGGTGGATCTGGAACCGGCTAAGGTGGAAGATCCTTAACCCGCTCCGATACCAATTGAAGGACCGAGAAGCTAACCGAAAGCGACCAGAGGGGGGGTGAATGGGAGCTTCAAAATTTCCTTTCGGAAACTAGATGCCACTGTCCCAAAATCGACCCCAAGAGCGAACCCTAGAGCTTGCTAATGTCCACGACCCTATATGTAGGGTGGATGCTTCCTAGAAGCACAGCGAGACACTAGACAACTCTAGAAAGCCAACGCAAAAGACGGAAATCAATTCCGACAACGAACGAGCGAACCGCGGACGAAGCCGTGCGAAACCAGTCACATCGGACGCTGGCCTGCGTCCGATGCCAGACCACCGGAAGCGTCCGATGCAGACTGGACGGTTCTGGAACCTTACTGTTCCACCATCGGACGCTGTGAACAGTAATCACCCAGCGTCCGATGCAAAGGCTCCGGCGCGTCCGATGGACAACGGACGCGTCCGATGCCTAGCGTCCGATGCAAACTAAAACGCCGAAAACGTGACACGCGTCACCGGAGCGTCCGATGCTAGGGACCCTAGCGTCCGATGCTCCCGTGATAGCGTCCGATGCTCCCGAAAACAGCGCAGTTCTTTGATGATTCAACCCGATCTCCTCTAAATCAAAAGCTCTAGGCCTCGGATTCGATCTGAGGGGTCACAAGGATGTTAGTGAGCTATCTCTAAGAGATCATGGCTCGAACCTAACTCCAAATCGGTGAATCAAGAAATTTCGGGGCATGGAGGCAAGAACGCAATCCAAAACGAAAATCGATTGATCTCCTAGACCGTGAGGTTAGAGTTTAATTCCTTCGGTGGAAAGGAGAGCCTCACGATCTAGAACAACTTGGTTCAAACGGTTTTGCAAAAGATGAACCGAGCAAAGAGATCAAGCGACGGGAAAATCGTGGAGAAAAAGGATTCCGCGAAGAACACAAAGAAAACGCGAATCACAGCCACGAACTCGAATTAAGGACGCAAATCAAGCCATCGATCTGTGCTCCAAGGTGAGGATACGACCTCACTTCCTCGAATCAACAGTACACAGAGTGGAGTCTCTCTGTGGATCTCAACTAGCTAGAGCAGGGGATGGGAGAGTGGAAACCCTAGGTGCTAGGAAGCAAATGACTGCGCTAACTGAGATTGAGATAGGGAGGAGGGTGTCTCCCCTGGACTACTTATACTAACCTAGCCTAAGTCTATTTCCTACTCTACCCTCACTACTGTATTTACAGAGCGGACCAGCCTAACCCTAAGGCTATTCTAGTCCACCCGCTGGTGGTAGGTAGATCCGACGGCCACGCCCGCACGGTCTTCCGCGTCGCCTCCACGCAACCTTCAGATCGCCGCCACGTGCCGCCACCACTCTGCACCCCCGGTTTTGCGGCCCAAACCGGGAAACCAGCCTTTCCCATCAGCCCCCGGTTTTGAGGCCCAAACCGGGAAACCAGCCTCCAGCCCGAGTTTTGTGGCCCAAACTCGGAAACCCTCAGCGCCCGAGTTTTGAGGCCCAAACTCGGAAACCGGCCCACGCCCAGGTTTTGAGGCTCAACCTGGAAACCGTCACGCCCAGGTTTTGTGGCTCAACCTGGAAACCCAGCACCCAGGTTTTGAGGCCCAAACCTGGAAACCGTCCACCGTTGGTTTTTCCGGGCTCTACCAACAAACCGGCGTCGTAGAGGGGATGCACCGCCTGTGCACCCCTTCCACCGACATGATCGCACTTCTCCGCTTGTCGCTGTCGCAGGCTGCCAGCCACCACAGCTGATCCTCCGGCCTCCAGTCCATCAGTCCAAGTCCACGTCCGCCCTTCACCGTCCGATACATCGGCATGGCACGTCCGCCGCACGGCACGCCCATCCTTCATCGCGCCCGGTCCGTCGGCACGGCACGTCGCAACTTGACCTTCACCCGCCATTGATCACTGTCTCCGTGCTCGACACCTGCACAACACAAGCCAAAGAACATGCGCATCATCTCCGTTGACAATCACTCATCACACAGAGACTCGGCATACACCCATGTATCCGCACTTGGAGTCTAAATAAGACTTAGAGTCTTGCTTTTTTACCCTCTCTTTTCAATAACTACACTACCACATCAGCAAAATACAATAAATAAGAGTGTAACAAATAGGTTTAGACTCTATGATAGAGTCTGCATTGTGAATGCCCTTATATATATATATAAGTCGCCTACGTTGTTGTCGTTTCTTACCATACTATCGACTTGTCTTCTCCATTTTCAAGCTGCGGCCGAGAAAAGAGAGAGCAAAAGCAGTGAGAAGAAGAGAGAAGAGGGGTGAGAGAGCCAAACCTCGCCGCCGCTGTGCTTGCTTTGTTGGACTCATGGCCAGTGCCACCACTTTCCTCCGGCCCGACCCCTAGGTACCTCTGAGGTGACCCCGGAGAAGCTGCAGTGGCTTGTCGACAGGGGCCTTCTCCGCCCCATCACCAACTTCGCCCTGCCGGAGTGGATCGCGGCGGGGGAGAACGAAGCGGAGCTGAGGCCTCACGACGGCTACATTGTGAGCTTCACAACGTTCCACGAGCGAGGGTTCAGGACGCCAGCGAGCCGCTTTATATGCGGGCGTTGTCGATCTACTACGGGGTGGAGCTCCAGAACTTGTGACACCCTGAAAATCACTTTTGGGAAAAATAGAGTTTAAGCATGACTTTATTGATTTTATTTTCATGAAACACATAGGTCAAATAATAATTTTTGGTGAATTAATAAATTAGTAGGGGCTTAGAAACATTTTTGTTGCATTCATGCTGGAGCATAATGTTTTGTTTGAGCGTAGGAATAGAGTTGTGTGGTTTGAATTCAAATTTGATTTGAATTTGAATAAGTTTACAAAAGAAATAAAAGAAAAAGTTTTTCTTTTCTTTTCTCCCTCCCCACATCCTTTTGGCCCAACCGAAGAGCCGGCCCGGCCCGCAACCACGCCCCCCTCTCCTCTCCCGCAACCCCCAACCCCTCGCGCCAGCTCGGCCCAGGGCGGCCCGCCCCTATCCGCGCCGCGCTCACCCTTCTCACGCACGCCAGCCCGCTCCTCCTTTCTCCCCAACGCGCGCTCGCGGCCCAGCTCGCCCGCGCGCTGCGCGCCCGCGTCCATGCCCTGCTTTCCCCACTGATGGCTCGACCCCACCGGTTAGCCGGGCCTGCACCCCCGCCCGTCGGCCCCGCCCGTCAGCCTCCCTGAACCCATCCCCTACCTCCGACGCCCGGTGTCCGCGCCGCCGCCCTCCCCTCTCCCGATAACGACCGGTGAGTGGCCATTAATATCACTCGGCCTTCAATGGGGCCTCGGTGGAGCACTCCCAGCCACAATCGCACCCACCCCGACCCTATATAAGCCAGGGTAGAGCCCCGGGCTCTCCCCCTCACACATCCGCTCGCCCCCACCATCTCCGTCGCCGCTGCACAGCTCACCGGACCGTCCGAGCGCCCCTCCGAGCACCCGCAGGCGGTGCCGCATCTGCCCAAAAGGCCCAGGAGCCCTCCCTTTGTTCTTTTGCGCGAAATCGAACTCACCCGAGCCCTTTTTCCTTTTGCAGATCGCTGCCGCCGTCAGTCCGCCGTGGTGAGCCCCTTCGCAAGGCCGAGCTCACCAGTGAGCTCGCCTTCGTCCCCGCTTCACCCGGGTGCAGTCCGTGTGGCCAGCCGAGACTGGGAACACTCGACTCGCGAGCTCCCGAGCGCCTCCCATGGTGTCGCCGTGCTCCGGCCACCGTCCGCCGCCGTTCGCCACCGCCCACGTCCAACCGAGCCCTCTCCACCGTCCGATCGGCGCTAGACGATCCAGATTAGGACCCTTACCCCGAAGGGGTATAGGTCGGGTCCACGGACCCGTGGACCCAGCCAACCGCACCACGCCGCGTGGCGCGTGTCGGCGCCCGCGCTAGTCGCTGCTGCTTTTGCAGATAGGCCCCCGAGCTTTTGCGATATAAACCCACAGTCCAGAGCAATTCAAATACATTTAAATTAGGTCTTGTTTTCTTTCGGTTTAGCGCCTGTAGTTTTCGGTTATAGAACCCGCCATCCAGACCCTGCTGTTTCACATGCTAGCCCCTGCCGGTTACGTTTAATTACGCAGAAGTCCTCGGTTTTCGCAGGCTAGCCCATAGAAAAAGGTTTTTATATACAAAAGGGTCCCTGAAACTTGTTTTCTTCATAATTTTCTTATTTTTAGTCTGATTAGAGTGATCTTTACGTTCATGTAATCATATCGATGAGTAGAATAGTTTTATATATGTTTCTCTAACTATTTTTTATGCTTGGTGTACTGTTCTAATAGAAGTATATTTTATTTGTATGTAATGAATGATTGGATGCTATGATTGGTGGTTGTTCTCGAGTCCAGACGGTGACGTGTTCGAGGAGCAAGAGTTTCAAGAGCAGTACCAGGACCAGGCTCGTGACCAAGGAAAGTATAACCTACGAATTTTTTGTTACCTATTAATTGCAAAACTAAATATTCATTAGGCATGTGTCGTAATTTTGATTAACCATAGGAAAAAACTAGAATCACTCGACCTTTATTACCTTGTACCTATGAGAGGGTTTTGCATAATATGTTTAGATATGCTATGCGCTATTAATTGCTAAATATATAATATTAATTAATGATTATGGAACAATGTTAAAAGAGGCTTTTTAACCACTTTAGGGTACTGGAGCATGCTTTTCGCTCAGTAACCCACCCAAGGACTATCTTTTAAAGCGGCTACCCGAGAGATCTCGTGCAACCTTGGGAATTACATGGCTCTGATCTTAGCTAATTACTTAGATTATTCTAGCTCGTCTATAGCTTACCGAAAGGGCAAGAGGGGAGTACCATGTAGCTTATGGGCCCTGTCCTGGCTAGGGTGAGCACTAATTGGGATATGGGTGTTACCCTAGTGGGAAGGTGTCTGTAACTCTTGAGAGTCCGAAACCTTAGCGGCTACGACTTGTTAATAACTTTGGAAAGGCTTCTCGTAGTGAGACCCTACCGTACTTCCATAAAGGAGGTAATGTGGGACTTGCAAACCCTGGCACATGAGAATCGCAGCCTAAGGTGAAAGTGTACAACCTCTGCAGAGTGTAAACCTGATATATCAGTCGTGCTCACGAATACGAGCGGCTCGGATCCTTTTTAAGTAGTCCATGGTGGGCTATGTTGGTGGTTAGTTGGCTACCTCTTTTTAACATCATGATTATCACTTATTATGGGACAATGGGATCATACCTCTAGTAATGTAAGGTTAATATAAAATATGATCAACTTAAAATGCTCACCGCAGTTAACCGAGTCAAACCTTTGAGCCTTGCATCCCTGTAGTTGTACTTGCTGAGCATGATGAGCTGACGCTTGTCGTTGGTTCACAAAAATCCCGGATGGGTACCGGATGGAGGAGACTATGAGGAGTACCCTGAAGACGTGCCAGACTATTGAAGATGGCGTACCCCCAGTCGGTGTCCCCGTGGAGTGACTTGTCTACGCTATTGTTGTAATAATGGGTCGTTGGCCGATGTGATGAATAATTTCTGTGATGTAATAAGTTTAATAACGTTGTTCGTGTTGTAATGATATAATTTTTGTGGTATATGTGGATTTGGGACTCCCTGGGCCCACATATGCTTTACTCGATTTTATTCGTAAATCTGAGTGTTACCGAACTTCGCCCCCAACTCTATCTCGTTAGCGGCCATCTTCGTCGCTGTCTGCGAGGGTTACCTGGGGATCCCTCCCCACTGGGATCTCTAGATCCACCTATTCAGGGAGGAGCTCTTCACCAAGGCAGAGAAGAAGGCTAGGAAGTCAGCCCAGAAGCTGGTGAGGGCTAGCGGTTGCACCCTCCAGTTGCGCCAGGAGCGGGCAAGCTTGTACATCCCAGTGCAGCTGTCCTTGTCCAACCGCGGTTGGCACGAGGGCGGGTTCTACCTTCACAATGACGGTGGTGCGCTGCCTCCCTACACTGGGCTAGTCCTGTCGGAGCGGCCGGACAACTGGAAGTATGACGTACCCCACAATGAGCATCCCAAGCTGGAAGGAAAAGAATGCCCTACGAAAGCTGCAAGCTCGCGATCTCACTGCGGTCGGGGTCATCACCACCTTCCACCGACGGAGGGTGCTGTCGCTGATGGACCGACGACTGCAGCTGGACGAGATGAGGCCGGAGGCGTCAATCGTCCCGAATGTCCTTCGCCTCCCTCCTCTTCGACGAGATCCTGAGGTGGGTGAAGGAGACGGTGGCCACGGTGCCCGCCGAGGGGACTTGTTCGGCGTTCGAATGCGCCCTACTCAAGGGCATATCTCCCTGGTATGTGGAACGTTGGCGTAGCCTCTTCGCCTCTTCTCCTGTCGTGTCGCTCCTTACTTCTTATGTCATTCTTCTTTCAGGGGCTTAAGGGCTTCAAACCCTCTAGGCCCCCTCTTCCCGAGGAGCGGGCCCTGAACCGGTGGTTCGTGGAGGACCAGAAGAAGAAGAAGGACACCGAGAAGAAGCGCAAGGAAAAGAACCTTACATGCGGCGAGCTGGGGAAGTGTCGCCGGCTGCAGAGGGTCGAAGGCCTCCCAGAAGAGTCGTCCCCGTCTGAGTTGGTCTCGGACGAGGATGGGGACGAGGATGAGTCTTCAGGAGGGTGCGATCCGCTTGATGACCTCCCTTACGTGGTGCCTCCGGGGAGGAGAGAGGAGGCCTCAGGGCGGGTCGTGACCCATCCCGAGGTGGCGATAGATACGCCCGAGTACGGGTGGGCAAAATACCCGATACCCAATCCCCGAACTTGAATTACCCGAACCCGAAATACCCAATCACAAATTTGGATAGCAATTGTAAAAACCCGAATTTACTTTGGGTAGATCGGGTAATGCTCCCCGGTACCCAAACTACTCGATTACCCGAATATCTCAAATATTTGCTCTTCTTTTTCTAATATGAAGAAATGAAGTGGTTTCTTACAATATAAATTTATTATTTAGTATTGTTCAATGTAGATCTACACTAGCTTCATAATTGATTTGTTATTAATTGATACAAATACATGATGTGATTTGAAGGACCAATGTTTATTGCTTAAAATGCTAATATAACTATTCCAAAATAGTTAGTTTTATCAACTTTGGGTATATCGGGTAAAACCCGAACCCAAACCCGAATTATCGGGTACCCAAAATTTTGGGTAGTGCTTTTTCAGTGCTAAAATTAGGTAGCAATTTCTAATACCCAAATTACCCGACCCGAAATTTTCAGGTAACCCGAATGCCCAGCCTTACGCCCGAGGGCCAGGCTACCGGCAAGCGTCCTGCCGACCCCGCGGCTTCGGGTGGCATGCCCACGCTGCCCCCATCGCCCCTGCAGGGTGTCGAGGGGATGACTAGACCCTGTCCTAGGGGCCACGTTAGCGAGGGCTCCTGCCCCCCAGCCATCGCAGCATCTGCCACGGTCGAGGCCGAGCGAGGTGCCGCCCGCCTCAGGCTCGGCGAAGGTTGGACAGAAGCTGGTCTTCCCCTTATTAGGGTAAGTATTTTTCATGGTTTTTTATCATATCGTTTTTCTATTGGTTGCTACGAGCTAATTCCCTGCATGGTCTCTTCAGTTGAAATGCAGGGAGGGGACGCCCGCCTTGGCGCCTCGCAAGGCGCTCAAGGTGGGCGACAGGTCATTGGTCGGGGAGGCGTGGAGACTCATCCAATGGGCGGTCGATGCACAGGCCGCCCTGCGATGCGGGATCGAGACGGCCCGGGCTGCCATGCGGGGTAGTCCGCGCAGGGGGAGACCATCGAGGAACCCACCGAGGGACCGGAAGGCGAGGCAGCCAAGGCCCGCCAGGCCGAGGTGCCCGAGACCGATGAAGGTGCAGCGCCTTTGACAACCCTGGCAATGGAGGAGATCACGATGGGGCAGATTCTGACGCTGCCCCCGATCGAAGCCCCACAGACGGAGGACATCGATGAGAGGGGGAGGGGCATGCCCTCTCCTCCAGCGAGGCCTCCTGAGAGCACGAGAAGGAGACGGTTGAGGCCGATACGGCCAGCGCGTCTGCGGAGCTAACCGTGTCGAAGACTGCGGCGCCTGCCGTTGGGAAAAGCTCGGCCCTTATGTCTGTGTCTGGGCCGACCCCATGCGTGGGGTGGCCCACACATAGCATGGTGGAACTGGGCTGACCCCGAGGAGGATTCGATCTTCGCCCTTGAGGACACGGATGAGGTGGGCCACTAGGATGCCCTCTGGTGGGTTGGCGAGGTGGCCGAGCGGTCCATGAGGACGGCGATGAACGTTGTTGACGTCTATTAACTATCATTATTTACTGTCAACAATACTTGAATAAATGTCAAAAAGGATTGCCAACTTAGAAATAGGAGGTTTAAACTAACAAATTCCACGAGTTTTGGTGATTCTACATTTTCCAGGGATTAAATAGGAAAACCAACCACATTGCTTCCCCAAGAAGGAACCCGACGTAGATTTCTTCACCGCCACGTCAGGTTATCTCTAGAAGACTCCACGAGACACCACGAGACACCACGAGAAGAGGCACCACAGGAGGATTACCTGTGGGACCGACCGGTCCCACAGGGCCCACTAGTCGGTCGGCCACGGAGGCCTCTCGCTTCCGTCCTCTGCAAGCTACTTCCACCGACCTCCAGGATGCATCTCGACCGTACCTCAAGTCGGTTTGATCCAACGATCACGATTCTACGCCCAGGGCTATATAACCAGACCCTAGATCATGAGGCAGATCAAGATCAGAAGACAAGACAAAAATTAGGGTTTCTAGAGAAAAGAGTTAGAGCTCTACATCAAGATTAGAGTTTAGTCTAGTTAGATTCAAGTAGAGGCAGGCGACTTCGTTGGCATATCCGGCTAGAAGCTTCGTCTGAGTCTCCGGATCATTGTCGAAGACTTGGTAATTTGTATCTTTATTCGACTTTATGTTACTTTAATATATTCAGTTTATTCAGTTTTTGGAGTTTATTCTAGTTATATATTAATATAGATCTGATTATGATAGAGTTATGATCATGCTCGTAAAGTACTTAGCTTTATTCCGGATAGAGTTAAGTGGTCAAACTAGTGTAAACATGGTGTTTAGGCTAAGTTACCTGCGAATACATCCTATGCTCAGGGTCGAGAGGTAGATCGCAGGAGTGACAGTCCTGTTGAGTCCTTTGTAGTCTCCCTCCGAGTGTAGGGACATAGTAGGAGCGGTTGCAAGTTAGTAATTTCATTACTTTGTTCTTGATTCTAATTTAGTAATGTCCCTTGATCATGGATGATAGATTAATTGGCTATAAATGATTGTATATTGACTAGAGTAATCACTAGGCTTAGTAAATATGAAGTAACTTAGGATTCGAATCTCTTAATTAATCACATGACTCTCTGCTTGATTTAGTAGTTTGCTCTATCTCTAGAATTCCCGCTGTTTATCATTATTATTATTATTTATCTTACCTTGTCTTACCCCTGTTAGACATATGAGTAATGAATGAATGAATAATAATCTCCTACCTTTGAATCATATTTAATTACTAGTTCCCAGTTTCGTTACTATCTTCGGTGAAATAATAATAACGATACCTAGATAACCTGGGTGAAATGCTGCTACAACATGTATATTTATCTGTGCGCTTGCGGATAAATATTTGTTTATATCTTTTGAGCTAGTGTCACATATAATTTAACATTTCTAGTATCATGTTGGGGATGACAACTTGACATTAAGTGATGCTAGGAGTGTCCTGTACATTTCTGAAGGCTTTTGCTAAAGTCAGTTCACTAAAGTTTATTATAAGCAATTGCATTAAGAAGTGTCAACAAGCATTTCTGGCGCCGTTGTCGGGGAATAACTATCTAAGTAACAGAAGGCCCGGAACTAAACAAACTTATTAGGAATTTAACAAAGGAGATTATTAATTCATTCATTCACTTGTACCTTGTCTTGGCAGGCTTACCCTTGCCTTTCTTTGTTTATATCATATACAGGGTAACACAGGATTCAGTTGCAATTCATCACTTTTAAATCAGAAATCAACTTGATTGTGTGAAAGATCTACATCAGTAGTCAGGCCATGGCTAACAAGACTCTGCTGGAGTTCTCTACTCCAAGTGTCAGGAACATTCGTACCGGACCTACACTCCAGACGAACAACCTTGAGTTCGAACTCAAGCCAAGTCTTATCAACATGGTGGCAAGCTACTACATTTGGTGGAAAGGAAGAAGAAGATGCAACTGCTCATCTACAAGATTTCTTGGATATGGAAGCACCATCATCATCAAGGACGTTCCCCAGACATTATACTTCTTCGTCTTTTCCCTTCTCACTGAAAGGAAAAGCGAATCATGGTTCTATTCAAACATGGACAACATCAAGACATGGAGAAGTGTTCAGAGACCTTTCTATCAAGATTTTCCCAATTAGCAAAGTCAATATCTTAAGGGGAAATATTTACAACTTTCGCAGCACAAAAGGAGAAACTATTCCAGAAACATGGGAGCGTTTTCAGGAACAATCTTAAGATGCCCACATCATGGAATAGGAACGAATTACTCATGCAACTGTTTTATCACGGATTATTACCAAGAGCACGAGAGCAACTTGATGCCCTTGCTGAAGGATCATTTATGTCACTCACTTTCGGAAAAGCAGAATGTCTAATGGATAGATAGCTGAGAATCAAGCTGGAAACAAGCTACTACTCAACGCTGTCACCAAATTAAGAAGTTCTAGAAGAAGTTGGTGCACTATCAACAAAGATGGATGTACTTATGGATCGACTCATTTAGAGAGCCAACTACAAGGAAGAACGTCAACCTATTCAAGACGCATTTGATGCTCAAACTAGAAGTGGAAAGTATTTTGGAATAGAATTTCCGAAGATCAGAAGAAGCTTACAACTCCACCACTCTACACAAGCAAGGATTGCGTCAACAACAACCTTCCAACCCAAATAAGTATACAGTAATTTCAGATTTTCAACTCTAAGCAACCTACTTTTAAGAGATTTAATTTTAGAACAAGCCAGGACAAATGATAATATTACTAGAAGACTTGCTTTAAATGATAAAACTCTTGAAAACATAATGTTAAGATGGATGAATTTTCCTTCTACCATAAAAATCAACTCAATTATAATAAGAGAGTAGAAACCCAAATATCACGATTTGTTGCTGTTTTGCCTGTTAACTAACCATGAGCAGATTAAGGGGATCACCACTAGACATAGGAGAACCACTCGAGATCCGCCATACCCGAAGGAGCACAAAGAAGACAGACAGCACCAGTAACACCTCAAGGGCAGAAGAAAGAGATGACGAAGTTCAAGAAACTCAAGTACCAAATGAAGAAGACCGATAAATTTCAAGACACCAACATTCTACCATTCCCACGCAGAAATCGAAACACAAAGCTAGATGCACAGTTCAGTAAGTTTGTTGAAGTAATTCAGAAACTATATATCAATATTCCTCTGTTAGATGCATTACAGGTACCTACCTATGTCAAGTATGTGAGGGATATACTTAACAACAAACGACCACTGCCAACTACTGAAGTAATCGAGCTTAACAGAAGAATGTAGTGCGGCCATCCTCAATCAAATACCAGAAAAGAAGACCCGGATGCCCCACTATTGAATGTTCAATTGGAATCAACGGTTTAGCAATGCACTGTGCGATCTTGGAGCTAGTGTTAGTGTGATGCCCGCATCAGTCTACTATAAGCTCAACCATTCAGCACTTGTGTCAACACCAATGTGTCCTTCCGCTAGCTGATCAATCACTCAGATACCCATAGGAATTGCTGAGAACATCCCAGTCAAGATTAGAGAGTTCTTCGTACCAGTAACTTCGTTGTACTAGAATTGCACCCAGAATCAAAAGTGCACTCATTCTCGAAAGACCATTTTTGAGCACCGCTAAGCCCATATTGAGTTTCGGAGCTGGAGAAATCAAATTCACCATAAATGGAAAGGAAAAAAGTTTCTCATTCACACCACGGCCCAAACAATCTCAACTCTAGAAACAAAACTACTATCTCCAGAGTGGAACCCCTCAAGAAGAATGAAGAAGACTGGAGAGTCCAATTCGGTGGACTTTAAACCCCGAACCTCGCCGGAGGTAACTCGGTAGTTTATCAGCAATTTACTTTTTGCACCTTCATATTTATTTTCTCAAGCATATAAAAATATATATAAAAATTTATTCATCATAAATTTAGCCCCATGTAATTAATATTTACGAATTCTCGTAAGTATTATTTACGGCAACAAAAATATATAAATTTCATTATTGAATCCTCATTTTCTATAGTTTCATAAAAGCAATTTTCTTTATACTTGCATTGTACAAATACGGAAGACATACGGACCATAGACACCTGGACCCACCTCATTTCATTTCACATTATCACATGCACTCACACCTACTCACCTCACCTACCACCACATGCAACCGTCGGCATATCCTCCCAAGAGTGGGAACTTGAGCAAGGTAGGTAAGGGAGCAAGATGGAAGAAAGTGGGCCCCACAGGGGTCCGGTTGTAATACCCTAAATTTTTCTTTAGCTCCAAATAGATTAATATGATTTATTTTAATTTGTTGTGGCATTATAACATAGGCAAAATAAATAAATGTTGGGGAAATAAAATTTATGCTAGCCTAGCAACAAGTTGATGCATACATGCTGCTGCATTCTTTTGTTTGAGTGAAGTTCAAATTTGAAATCTAGAATTCAAAATTCAGTTTGGAAAGGATTTGGAAAACCATTTGCAAATAAAAGAAAAGAGCAAACATTATCCTTCTCTCCCTTCCCTCCATTCTGGCCCGCATGCCTTTTTCCTTTCCTCTCTGCTGGCCTGCTCTTTCCCGCTCTCGGCCCGCGCACCGCCCCTCCGCGCGGCCCAAGCCAGTGGGCCGGCCCAACCGCGCGCGCGCAGCGCCGCAGCGCTCCTGCCCGGCGCTGTCTCACTCCCAGCTGGACCCCATGCTCGTGCCTGCTGACAGGTGGGGCCCGCTTGTCAGGGTCATCCCCAACCTCCCGGAGGAATCGGGGACGAACTCCGCCGCCGCACCTTCATCCCGCGTCCGCTTTCCATGGGGGTCTGGACTTATCCCGTTACCCTGCGCCTATAAAGAGGACCATCCACCTGCCGCCTTCCTTTCCCATCTTCAAGCTACCAACGCCACCGCACCGAGCTCCACGCCGCCAGAACCCTAACTCACCATCCGCCGAGCTAGCCTCTGCGATTCGACGTGTGGCCGTCGGATTCAATCTTATCCCGAGCTTCGCCAAGCCGTAAGGATGCCGCGACAAGTTCTAATTTCTCTCTGGTCATCTCCAGTCGCCTAATCGACCTCCTCGACCGATCTCCGACTTCGATTTGTGGTTGGGTGAGCTCGCCATCCCTTCCTCTCTCTCTCGGACCTTTTCCCGTGTCGAATGGTAGCCGGAATGGCCGTGCAGAGTTCTCCGACGAGCTCCTAGCGCGTTGTGCATGGCGCTCCGCCGCGTCGGCCCTGAGCAAGCCGGCGGCGCCGCCCACATCATCGCCAGATCTAATCTGGACCATCCGGATTAGATCGGACGGCCGAAACGCACTGATACCCTTTCACGGGCAAATATGCAAAAGAGCCCCTCGGTTTCCATCTAATCAACCCGCAGTCCCTGACTAGCGCGGTTAATCTGAATTTCTGATTTATTTTATTTCGAAAATGGTTTGATCTATTTACAGTAATGCCACTGCACCATTTTATCCATAACTTGCTCATTTTAACTCCGTTTTGATCCATTCAAATTGCGTTAGTTTCGTAATTTCGTACGCAGTAGTACCACTGTAGATTAGATTTGCAAAAGTTTTATTTCACGTTTAAGTCAGTTCGTTTAGGCCTTTTATAATCTTGTTTAGGCCGTAACCTCCGCGTTTTAAATCCGATTTCGGTGATCCAAACGTCTATGTGATCGTAGTGACGTATAGATCTGTTTTACAACTTTTATTTATTTATTTAAATCTGTTGGTGTACTGTTCTAATGTTAGATCTGTTTGCAATGCATGTGTGTGCGTGGATGCTTGTATGTTGCGTTGTATTCGAGTTCAGACGGTGAGCAGTACGTGGGTGACCAAGATCAGATCTACTACGACCAGCAGGAGGACCAGAACCAGGAATACGCGGATCAAGGCAAGTATACATGGGATCATCCTTGTTACCTACGCACTTAATCTACCAATCATGTGCATGTGTCAAATGATAACCATAGGTTTTATCTAGATGTTCAACCTGTACCTTGCTACCGTGGGATAT
Source organism: Coix lacryma-jobi var. lacryma-jobi (assembly GCA_009763385.1). NCBI lineage: Eukaryota > Viridiplantae > Streptophyta > Magnoliopsida > Poales > Poaceae > Coix > Coix lacryma-jobi. The sequence continues at coordinate 19,180,289 of CM019830.1, read as the reverse complement.
GTGCATTTGGGTAGATCTGCTAGTGTTGTAAACCTATAACTAAGATCTAATAAAATGATTAATGATATGCGCAACGTCTGTTCTTATCTTGTTCTTGGTAATGTGAACCCGGGCGTGGGAGCATTCGTGCTCTTGGCCCCTCTAAATGATCTTCTGCGGGCAAAAGCTGGGACATACAGTACAACCGTGAGGGCTACATGGCTCTGGTTTTAGTTAGTGGTTCGGGGACCTCTCCTCGCTTGATGGTGGTTACCTGAAAGGGCACAAAAGGGGCTCGATGACTCGGGTATAGGACAGCCTCTGGTCTCATGCGTATAGCCGGGAAGGAATGTGCCATCGGAAAGGGGGGTTCCTATATCTGCTTGCCGATTGGAAACCTAGTGGCCACTATCTTGTTAGGGGAACTTCGAAAGACTTCATAGTGTACCCTGCCACACTTCCTTGGTAGAGGTGATATGGGATTGCAAACCCCTGGCATATGGGGATCACGGCTCACAGGTAAAGTTGTACAAACCCTGCCATATTATTATTCATGTGGTTTAATTGGGTTTGCAAGCACAACTTGATGATTATCTAAAGCTAAAATCTGACCAACTAAAAATGCTAACTGCAGTAAACCAGTGTCAAGCCTTTTTGAGCTACATAACCCCATGTTGCTTGTTGAGTACGAGATGTACTTACGCTTGTTTATTTTCTTCTTTTTGGATAAAAATCCCGGATGGGTAACAGATGGATTTGAGTATGAGCAAGATAAGTTCCCAGAGGATTACTAGTCTTGCGGGTCACCAGTCGACATCCCTATGGAGTGGAGCTTCGTCGAGAGTTATTTACCTTCCGCTTGTTTATGTTTAGTTCTATTTGATGAGTTGTAATAAATACGCTATGTATTGAGCACAATGATGATGCCTTCGTTGTAATTTGTACCTTATGTGTGCGACTGTTTCCTGGGCGCACATAAGTTTATACATTCAATTTTGTTCTTAAAATTGGGTGTGACAAATTGGTATCAAAGCCGTGTTGACTGTAGGACGCAAGCCTAGATAGAAAGGGTCGTGTTAGTCTCTTTTACTCTTGTGGATCTTGCTTTTGCATTTTATTCTTGTTAATTATCAAAATTTTATTCTACTTCCTCAGATTCTATTATAAAATTGTTGATCTAACCTCAACTTATCCTTAAAACTTTGATAGATGCCACGTGCCAGGAAGACTGCCCGCATCAGCACCGGAGGACAGCTTCCACCGATGGCCTCCTACGAGCCTCAGGAGGACGACATCATCATGATTTCTGATGATGAGGAGGAGATGGAGCCCATGGAGGAGGAGCCCGTGGAGGATATGGTGTTGGTCCATGACATCACTAGACGTGACGGCGAGGAATGGTACCTGACACCAGATGCATCACCAGAGTACACCTCTGCTCCAGCACCTGCTCCAGTACCTGCTTCAGCACCTGCCCCGACGCCGTTGCCGACGCTGACACCGACGCCGCTGCCGACGCCGACACCGACGCCGCTACCTACACCGACACCTGCATCTGCGTCGGCGCCACCAGTTGTACCGGTGTACCCCGTGGTGTCTACACGTACACCGACTCCATCGCCATCTCCTGTGCCGGAAGACGACGAGGCAGGCTGGCGCCGCAGGACCCTGTTCCCGAAGCCCTCCGGCACTGCCTACTACCACAAGCTGCTGATGGAGATGTTGGGGAAGTACTACCCCGACTTGAAGGCCGATTTTCGCTACATGAGTGTTGAGCATTACCACCCAGTGGAGGCTACCCGCTGGGAGACTTTCTTGACCATCACCTCCTGGAATGAAGGTCTGAACACCGAGCAGCATGAGTCTACCCACACCCATGGGGCCAGACAACAGACACTGCACTCCAGCATAGAAGATGCTGCGGAGGTGGCTTACTTGCATTATCATGGTCGTCGTTTCGAGGCCATGAGGCATGACAAGTATAGGTACCTGCCGCGCAACAGACCCGAGGAGGACACCTGGGCTGTGTTGATGCCCCCTGGCGTCAACCCCGCCATGGACGCTGCAGTGGACCACCTATGTGAGGTGCAGGTTCACAAGGACAACCTGATGATTGAGCTAGACAATGCTCAAGCTGCTGCACGGCGACATCAAGATGAGATCGACCACCTCAGGGCACAGCTGGGAATGCGCCCCCACTCTCTAAAGGAGAATGAGGAACCTACACCTACACGACACAGCGCCATAGACTAGTTACCATGCTTTGTAATAATCGTTATTAGATCGTTAGTCGTGTCTTATTAGTGAGTTTTGGAACTTGATGATCATTTGCTTATCATTATGAACATGTTTGATTTGGATCTTTCTATGATTGTGAGATTGTGGGCTTGTCCGCATATCTCTTAGATGAGTTTTCATATGAGTTAGTAAAGTTTCTGGGTTTTCGTATATGCTGTTTCTGTTGTTCTGCTTGGAGCAGTCTGCGTTCTTTTCGACATATCTCCAGATCCATACGACCAAATGCAATGAAATTTTTATGGTAACAACTAGACTTCCATATCTAACAAACCCCACTGGAATCACCTAAAAAGCATTTTTCGTTTGTGAGATATGGTTGTCACAAGTTAAGGTTTCTGCACAGTCTGGAAGACAAAACAGTTTCGGTTGTGTTCAGTTTTTGGGTATGAAAACACAGAATCTGGGAAAATGACCTAAATAAAAGTTGTAGATAATTTAGTATCTTTCCAACAGTTTAAAGAACGCCTTAATCCGATATCTGGAGCTCGAGTTATGACTGAACTACCTGGCTGTTCCTGCTGAAACCATTTCACTTCTATTCCATATGCTTACCCCAATGCTAATCTCTGATCACTAAATGAACTTGCATATTTTTGGAACACAGATGGCTGCCAGAGGAGGAGGTATTGGAGGTGGACGTGGACGTGGACGTGGCCGTGGTCGTGGAGCACCTGTGAACCCACCACCACCACCACCCGTGGATATCAACAGCTGATGGGCATCCAGGCCCAATTTATGCAAACAATGATGCAACACCTGCACAACCAGCCAGCAGGAGTACCACCGCCGCTGCATGTGAGGGACAAGAGGGGAGAGTTCCTGAAGGGGCACCCTCCAGTGTTCAGCCACGCAGTAGATCCACTGGATGCCGATGATTGGCTGCGAGCGGTTGAAAAGCAGCTGAACATAGCTCAGTGCACCGACCTGAGAAGGTCCTATATGCTTGGGCAACTTCAGGGAGCTGCCCAGGATTGGTGGGAGTCCTTCGAGTATGGACGTCCCAACAATGCACCTGCACTCACCTGGCAGGAGTTCAAGCAAACGTTCCGCTCCTATCACATACCGGATGGTCTAGTGGAACTGAAGCAAGAAGAGTTCAGGGCCCTGAAGCAAGGGTCAATGTCAGTGGCGGAGTACCGTGACAAGTTCTCACAGCTGTCACGTTATGCTCCCAATGATGTGGCAGAGGACAAGGACAAGCAACGCCGCTTCCTAAAGGGGTTGCAGGATGGCCTACAGCTTCAGCTTATGGCCAATGTATATGCTGATTACCAGACACTGGTCAATCGCGCTATTGTTATAGACAATAAGCGCAAGGAGATGGAGGCCAAGAAGAGGAAGTTCTTGGGGCAGTCATCCAGCAACAACACTCGCCCCCGCATGAATCCTCCACCCCAAAACCAGCTGCGTATTCAAGGACCCCCGAATCAATGGGGAGGTGGACAGAACCAGCAACGAAATCAGTTCCAACAGCAACGACAGCAGAAGCAGATGCAGGGAGGTCAACAGGTGCCTCGTCAGGGAGCTCCTGCCAACAATCCAGCAAGAGGAGGGGCTCCCAAACCCCAATGTGTGCTTCCGTTGTGGGGAGCAGGGACATTATGCCAACCATTGTCCCCGAAAGCCAAATCAACCCGTACCTCACGGGCAGAACAACCAGAAAGGAAACCACCAAAGGGTGGCACAAAATGTTGGGCGCGTGAACCATGTGGCTGCTGAAACTGCACAGGAGGCGCCAGAAGTAATGATGGGTACGTTCAGTATCAACTCCATCCCTGCTTCAATTCTTTTCGATTCTAGTGCTTCGCATTCTTTCATCTCACAAGATTTTGTTAGAATACATAGTGTGCCTTTGTGTGCCATGAACAATCCTATAGCAGTAAATTCACCTGGGGGTTATATGAGAGCCACATATCAGTGTCTTTCAACTAGTGTGAGTCTAAGGGGGGTAGAGTTCCAAGTGAGACCCATTGTGTTGAGGACAGCAGGGATAGATATAATTCTCGGAATGGATTGGATGATGCAACATCAGGCAGAGATTCAGTGCCAGGAGAAGGTAGTGATGTTGACAACTCCTAGTGGGGACAGGCTCAGAGTTGATGTGGTCATGAAGAAGCAGCCAACGGCTGTGGTGAACCAGTTAGAGAAAGATAACCAACCACAAGATCGGCTGTTGGAAGAATTCCAGGATGTGTTCCCCGATGATCTGCCAGGTATGCCACCTGACCGAGATGTTGAGTTTATTATTGAGTTATTGCCTGGAACTGCACCTATAGCTCAAAGGCCATATAGAATGGGGGTAGATGAACTAGAAGAATTAAAGAAACAATTAAAAGAGTTACAAGAAAAGGGTTTTATTCGTCCTAGTTCCTCACCTTGGAGGTCACCAGTTATCTTTGTTGACAAGAAAGATGGGGGCCAGCGTATGTGTGTTGATTATCGGACCCTGAATAGAGTCACAATTAAGAACAAATATCCCTTGCCTAGTAGATTGATGACCTGTTTGACCAGTTAAAAGGTGCTTGTGTATTCTCTAAAATCGATCTTCGATCGGGGTACCACCAGATCAAGATTCGAGCTACTGATATCCCTAAGACAGCCTTGTTACTAGATACGGGCTATATGAGTATATGTTATGTCTTTTGGATTGACTAATGCCCCCACACACTTTATGTACATGATGAATAAGGTTTTCATGGAGTACCTAGATCTGTTCGTGGTAGTGTTCATGATGACATTTTAATATATTCTAAGAATGAGGGGGAACATGCAGAACACCTAAGATTGGTTTTGCAGAAACTCCGTGAGCATAAGTTGTATGCAAAACGGAGTAAGTGTGAGTTTTGGTTGAGAGAAGTTGACTTTCTGGGTCATGTTATCTCTAATGGAGGAATAGCTGTGGACCCAAGCAAGGTTAAGGATGTGTTGGATTGGGATCCACCTGTGGATGTAAGTGAGGTTCGTAGTTTCCTGGGGATGGCAGGATACTATCGACGGTTCATTGAGGGGTTTTCTAAAATAGCTAAACCTGACCGCCTACTAGAGAAGAATGCCAAATTCCTATGGACTGATAAGTGCCAAACCAGCTTTGAAGAGTTGAAGAAGAGGTTGACTACAGCTCCAGTTCTAGTCTTACCTGATCTGAGTAAGAAGTTCTCTATCTACTGTGATGCTTCTCGTATGGGCCTGGGATGTGTTCTGATGCAGGAAGGTAGAGTTGTTGCTTATGCATCTAGGCAGTTGAGGAAGCATGAGTTGAATTATCCTACTCATGATCTGGAGTTAGCCGCAGTGGTTCATGCATTGAAAATCTGGAGACACTATCTTATAGGAATATGATAGTATCACAAATCAAAACAAAAGATTTTCATACAGATCTCAGCCATCTGAACCTGCAGAGCCGCAATGCCGATGGTTGGAGTTAATTAAGGACTATGACCTGGAGGTGCATTATCATCCAGGGAAGGCGAATGTTGTAGCAGACGCCCTGAGTAGGAAGAGTCATGTGAATGAGCTTCTAGTCACAGAGTGGTCTGAGAAGTTATGTGAGGAGATGGCATATCTGAATCTGGGTTTTGTCACTAATGCAGTGGAGATGGAAGTAATGCCAACACTTGAGAAGAGATACGTCAGGCTCAGTTGCAGGATGAAAAGTTAAAGGAAATATCTGAGAATATAGTACTTGGGAAGGCACCCGGTTTCAGGCAGATAGATGATGATGGTACCTTGTGGTTTGGTAAGAGAGTCTGTGTACCAGATGTGAAGTCCATTAAGGAGGCTATTTTGAGAAGAGGCGCATGAGTCAGCTTACTCTATTCACCCGGGTAGCACTAAGATGTATTTGGATCTGAAAGAAAAGTATTGGTGGTATGGTCTGAAAAGAGATGTAGCAGAATATGTGGCAATATGTGATACCTGTCAAAGAGTCAAGGCTGAACATCAGCGACCTGCCGGATTACTGCAACCTATGAAAGTACCGGAATGGAAATGGGAAGAAGTGGGTATGGATTTCATAGTTGGTTTACCTCGCACCCAACGAGGGTATGACTCAATTTGGGTGATCGTGGATCGACTCACTAAGGTTGCTCACTTTCTACCAGTTAAGACCACCTATACAGAGGCAAGATTGGCAGAGCTATATATGGAAAGAATAGTGTGTTTGCATGGAGTCCCCAAGAAGATTGTGTCCGACAGAGGCACTCAGTTCACATCACACTTCTGGGGAAAGGTCCACGAATCGTTAGGGACACAGTTGACTTTTAGTACAGCTTATCACCCTCAGACAGATGGACAGACGGAACGGACCAATCAGATTCTAGAGGACATGTTGAGAGCCTGTGCTCTGCAGTATGGGACCAGCTGGGACAAGAGTTTGTCATATGCAGAGTTCTCCTACAACAATAGTTACCAAAAGAGTCTCAAAATGGCACCATTTGAAGCCTTGTATGGAAGGAAATGTAGGACCCCGTTATTCTGGAATCAAACAGGGGAAAGTCAAGTGTTCAGACCGGATGTGCTCAGGGATGACGAGGAACATGTGAGGAAAATCAGGGATAATTTGAGGATAGCCCAGTCCCGTCAAAAGAGCTATGCTGACACTCGTAGAAGGGACTTAACCTTTAAGGTAGGAGATTTTGTGTACCTAAAAGTAACTCCTATGCGCAGTGTAAAGAGGTTTAACATGAAGGGCAAGTTAGCACCCAGATATGTGGGACCATTCCAGATTTTAGAAAGGCGTGGGGAAGTGGCATACCAGTTGGAGTTACCAGCGAGTTTGTCAGGAGTACACGATGTGTTCCATGTCTCCCAGTTGAAAAAGTGTTTACGGGTTCCAGAGGAACAGATACCGCTAGAGGAACTGACTGTGAAGGAAGATCTGACATATAAGGAGTACCCAGTGAAAATTTTGGGAGACAGCTGAAAGGATTACCAGGAGCCGAGCTTTAAGATGTGTAAGTGTAGTGGAATCGGTATACCGCAGAAGAGGCTACTTGGGAAAGAGAGGATGAACTCAGAAAGGCTTACCCGCAGTTGTTCGAGTAAGCATCAGCCGAATCTCGAGGACGAGATTCATGTTAAGGGGGGTAGGTTTGTAACACCCTAAATTTTTCTTTAGCTCCAAATAGATTAATATGATTTATTTTAATTTTTGTGGCATTATAACATAGGCAAAATAAATAAATGTTGGGGAAATAAAATTTATCTAGCCTAGCAACAAGTTGATGCATACATGCTGCTGCATTCTTTTGTTTGAGTGAAGTTCAAATTTGAAATCTAGAATTCAAAATTCAGTTTGGAAAGGATTTGGAAAACCATTTGCAAATAAAAAGAAAAGAGCAAACATTTTCTTCTCTCCCTTCCCTCCATTCTGGCCCGCAGGCTTTTCCTTTCCTCTTGCCGGCCTGCTCTTTCCCGCTCTCGGCCCGCGCACCGCCTCCCTCCGCGCGGCCAAGCCAGTGGGCCGGCCCAACCGCGCGCGCGCAGCGCCGCAGCGCTCCTGCCCGCGCGCTGTCTCACTCCCAGCTGGACCCCGCGCTCGTGCCTTGCTGACAGGTGGGGCCCGCTTGTCAGGGTCATCCCCAACCTCCCAGAGGAATCGGGGACGAACTCCGCCGCCGCACCTTCATCCCGCGCCCGCTTTCCATGGGGGTCTGGGACTTATCCCGTTTACCCTGCGCCTATAAAGAGGACCATCCACCTGCCGCCTTCCTTTCCCATCTTCAAGCTACCAACGCCATCGCACCGAGCTCCACGCCGCCGGAACCCTAACTCACCATCCGCCGAGCTAGCCTCTGCGATTCGACGTGTGGCCGTCGGATTCAATCTTATCCCGAGCTTCGCTAAGCCGTAAGGATGCCGCGGCAAGTTCTAATTTCTCTCTGGTCATCTCCAGTCGCCTAATCGACCTCGCCGTCCTTTGCAGTTCTCCCGGCCGCCAAAACTCGTCGTGCGCCCTCCTCGACCGATCTCCGACTTCGATTTGTGGTTGGGTGAGCTCGCCATCCCTTCCTCTCTCTCTCGGACCTTTTCCCGTGTCGAATGGTAGCCGGAATGGCCGTGCAGAGTTCTCCGATGAGCTCCTAGCGCGCTGTGCATGGTGCTCCGCCGCGTCGGCCCTGAGCAAGCCGGCGGCGCCGCCCACATCATCGCCAGATCTAATCTGGACCATCCGGATTAGATCGGACGGCCGAAACGCACTGATACCCTTTCGCGGGCAAATATGCAAAAGAGCCCCTCGGTTTCCATCTAATCAACCCGCAATCCCTGACCAGCGCGGTTAATCTGAATTTCCGATTTATTTTATTTCGAAAATGGTTTGATCTATTTACAGTAATGCCACTGCACCATTTTATCCATAACTTGCTCATTTAACTCCGTTTTGATCCATTCAAATTGCGTTAGTTTCGTAATTTCGTACGCAGTAGTACCACTGTAGATTAGATTTGCAAAAGTTTTATTTCACGTTTAAGTCAGTTTCGTTTAGGCCTTTTATAATCTTGTTTAGGCCGTAACCTCCGCGTTTTAAATCCGATTTCGGTGATCCAAACGTCTATGTGATCGTAGTGACGTATAGATCTGTTTTACAACTTTTATTTATTTATTTAAATCTGTTGGTGTACTGTTCTAATGTTAGATCTGTTTGCAATGCATGTGTGCGCGTGGATGCTTGTATGTTGCGTGGTATTCGAGTTCAGACGGTGAGCAGTACGTGGGTGACCAAGATCAGATCTACTACGACCAGCAGGAGGACCAGAACCAGGAATACGCGGATCAAGGCAAGTATACATGGGATCATCCTTGTTACCTACGCACTTTAATCTACCAATCATGTGCATGTGTCAAATGATAACCATAGGTTTTATCTAGATGTTCAACCTGTACCTTGCTACCGTGGGATATGTGCATTTGGGTAGATCTGCTAGTGTTGTAAACTATAACTAAGATCTAATAAAATGATTAATGATATGCGCAACGTCTGTTCTTATCTTGTTCTTGGTAATGTGAACCCGGGCGTGGGAGCCTTCGTGCTCTTGGCCCCTCTAAATGATCTTCTGCGGGCAAAAGCTGGGACATACAGTACAACCGTGAGGGCTACATGGCTCTGGTTTTAGTTGGTTCGGGGACCTCTCCTCGCTTGATGGTGGTTACCTGAAAGGGCACAAAAGGGGCTCGATGACTCGGGTATAGGACAACCTCTGGTCTCATGCGTATAGCCGGGAAGGAATGTGCCATCGGAAAGGAGGTTCCTATATCTGCTTGCCGATTGGAAACCTAGTGGCCACTATCTTGTTAGGGGAACTTCGAAAGACTTCATAGTGTACCCTGCCACACTTCCTTGGTAGAGGTGATATGAGATTTGCAACCCCTGGCATATGGGGATCACGGCTCACGGGTAAAGTTGTACAAACTTTGCAGAGTAATAAACTGATATATCAGTCGTGCTCACGGTCACGAGCGGCTCAGAAAACTTGCAGGCTAATCACTTAAACGAAATTTACTTTTGTTCACGTTACTATCATATTTGTGATTCTGATGATGTTGCCATATTATTATTCATGTGGTTTAATTGGGTTTGCAAGCACAACTTGATGATTATCTAAAGCTAAAATCCTGACCAACTAAAAATGCTAACTGCAGTAAACCAGTGTCAAGCCTTTTTGAGCTGCATAACCCCATGTTGCTTGCTGAGTACGAGATGTACTTACGCTTGTTATACTTTCTTCTTTTTGGATAAAAATCCCGGATAGATAACAGATGGATTTGAGTATGAGCAAGATAAGTTCCCAGAGGATTACTAGTCTTGCGGGTCACAAGTCGACGTCCCTGTGGAGTGGAGCTTCGTCGAGAGTTATTTACCTTCCGCTTGTTTATGTTTAGTTCTATTTGATGAGTTGTAATAAATACGCTATGTATTGAGCACAGTGATGATGCCTTCGTTGTAATTTGTACCTTATGTGTGCGACTGTTTCCTAGGCGCACATAAGTTTATACATTCAATTTTGTTCTTAAAATTGGGTGTGACACCGGTCGGTACCACCACTAGACCGACCGGCCACCCCCCTTCTCCCCTATAAATTGGCAAGCTTCCTTCACACTCCTCACACACTCCACTCTTCAGAAACACCAACCTCACTTCGAAATTTGGAATTCCAATTTCAAGTTTGCTTAGCTCTTCATTTTGGGTAGTTTCTAAGTGAGAAAAGATATAAGAGTAGGGAGGAGGAAGCTTTGAGCAAATAGCAAGTAGAAAGGGAACAAGCAAGAGAAATCAATAAGAGAGGGGAAGTGCTGCCCAATTAGTTAATAAACTAGGAGAAGTTGAAGAAGTTGAAATAAAAATTGTCAACTTAAACGACTGACTGGATTACTAACTTTTGGACCGCTAACTCTCTGACATCTATTTCCTCTAACCCTCACTTGTTCCACTAGCTTTGTTTGTGTGTTCTCTTGTTCCTGCAGCAAAGATGAGCAACTTCTTAAAGAAGGCGAAGAACACACTCACTTTCCGATCAACAAGAAGTCGTTCGCGTGCTGGCTCATCACAAGGAGGCTCGGACATGGATACGTCATCCCTGCCTCGATCCTCTACCACAAGCTGGTCTGAGCCACGTGATCTTCTTCATGAAAGGCACATCAAGCTCCAAACAGCCTACGAGAAGGACCTATTCAGGCATTACCGCGATAAAGAGTACACTCACACTCCTACCTTTGATTCACAATTTCTTCGAGATACAGGTATGGACTCTGAGTTCGATCTAGTTTTCCATAACATTGGGTGGGAGAACACTTGGGAGCTCTCCGAAGAAGGTTGTAGATTGCTCACTCTAGAATTCCTTTGCACTCTTTCTTTGGATGACACGTATGTCTATTTTAGGCTGTACAATGAACCTTTCACTCTCACTTGGAAGCAGTTCAGCCTAAATCTGGGCTTTCCTGAAAACTGCACTGTAGATTTAGATGTCGCCTTAAGAAACTTTGACAGAAATAGCTTCTGGGAGGACATCACTGGTAAGAGAACAGACCATCACCCTTGCACCAATGATATACACAACCCCACATTAAGGGTGATGCACAAGTGGCTAGGCTTTACTCTCTTTCCTAGACAAGAAGGGCGTATTGTTAGAACTGAGGAGTTAAAGATTATGTATGCTATGGTTAAGAAAACTAAAATTTCACCTGTAAAACTCCTGGTAGACTATTGGCCTTACATTCACACTCTACAAGGCCCTATATCCATCACTTCTTGGGTTACTCGTCTTGCCAGAAAATCTCAACTTGAATGGAAATATTATGTACATCTCCACTCCATGACCAGTCATAGGTTTCTACTTCTTCAGCCAAGCACATCTTATTAAGAAAAGAAATAACAAACTCTATATGCAATATAAAGGTTATACAAATGAATATGAGTTGCCAAACAGATCACTTGGTCTGTATGTCGTGGAAACCTTTTTGCTTAACCTGCAGAGACCTGGCGGGCGGGAGTAGGAAGAAGCCCCTCCGCAAGATTCACTAGAAACGCTGCCCCCCAAGATATCAAGGAGAAGACGCTACACCTGCCGGACCAGCCTATACTCACTATCAAGGATTCGAACGAGCTGGACCATCTTCATCACACCATCAAGCCTGGGAAGATACTACTGCCTATGAGCCACATACACCACAACATTCATGGGGGCAAGGAAATTTTCGCAACTACACTCCACCACATCGTGAAGAGGATACAATGTATGACTTCCAGGGAGGACAAATGTCTTTCTCTGGGAGAGGTGTTCATGACGCCACTCATCATCCATACTCTTACCATGCTACCCATGGTTACCCAGAATACCAGCCACACCACCAGTTCCCGTACCACAGAGACCCCTACTTTAAGGGCATCAACACTCGTCTTACTCATCTTGAGACGGGTCAAGAAGATATGCGCCACACTCTTGAAGAAATACATCATCAAGGCGCCCAGACGAACCAGAATTTCTGCTACCTCTTCGGGCAGATGGGAATCAATCCACCTCAGCCACCACCACCGTATGAATAAAACTAGCTTGGGGGAGGACCCCCTATTCCCAAGGTAAGTATGTTGTACCCTCTTTTTACTTTTGTTTATGTTTAGCTAGTATTTGTTTAGTATTCAAATAAAATAATCTTGATGTAGAATATATATATTTAATATATTTAAAAAAATGCTTAATATAGCTTCAACTGCAACATGTTTTCTTCCAAGTTCTTAATTGAAAAATCTTATAATCTTAACCAAAAGTTTGGATAGTTGAGAATTAGGGATGAAAAAGTCTAAGCTGCTATTTATCTTGTTCTTAGTTTCAACAAATCTCCGGAATTTTAATTTTGAAAACTTCAAACATATGACGAGAACTTGTATGACATAAGCCTGATAATAAATGATTCATACTTTAAGGCTGCCTGCTCTTTAAGTTTTTAGCTATGGTAGAGAGGTTTATCATGCTCTAAAGATCAAGTTTCTATAAAAGTAAAAGATTCACTCTCCGAAGTAGTATTGTGTTAGAGGCATGGGCTATGCAAAATATGATAAAGAGGAAAGAAAAAGGGACAAGTGTCCGACTACCTCAGAAAAGAAAAGAAAAGAAAAATATGTGACAAAAATATGAAAAGAAAAAGAATGATAGCCCATGGTCCCTCTAATTACAATATACCAGTAAGAGTTAACAAATTTGAAAAGGTCTCAAATGCTTGATCTAAGAATATGACATTTCTCTCCCTAAGCCCAGAACTTTGACTTAGTAAGGTATGTTTTTAATTTAAATATATATGAAAAATGTCATACAGGAATTCTCTGAGCTTTTATTATGAAAATCTTGCAAAACTCCGGAGTAACGTTGGAATGAGGAATTTGAGACATAGTGCTTGACTTGATTGCTTCTAATTGCAATTATTCTGAACTAAGGTAAAAGATTGGCGAAAGGAACATGTGAAAATTCTTCCAAGAAAGTTTTCAGTTGACGGCTTGAGAAGTTTATAATTTTACTCTCAGAACCCGATGTTTGCTAAGGGACTAGCAAAAGTTAGCTTGGGGGAGTTTGTTGATGTCTATTAACTATCATTATTTACTGTCAACAATACTTGAATAAATGTCAAAAAGGATTGTCAACTTAGAAATAGGAGGTTTAAACTAACAAATTTCACGAGTTTTGGTGATTCTACATTTTCCAGGGATTAAACAGGAAAACCAACCACATTGCTTCCCCAAGAAGGAACCGACGTAGATTTCTTCACCGTCACGTCGGGTTATCTCTAAAGACTCCACAGAGACACACGAGAAGAGGCACCACAGGAGGCTTACCTGTGGGACCGACCGGTCCCACAGGGCCCACCGGTCGGTCGGCCACGGAGGCCTCTCGCTTCCGTCCTCTGCAAGCTAATTCCGCCGACCTCCAGGATGCATCTCGACCGTACCTCAAGTCGGTTTGATCCAACGATCACGATTCCAAGCCCAGGGCTATATAACCAGACCCCTGACCCCCCTCCAGATCATCAGGCAGATCAAGATCAGAAGACAAGACAGAAATTAGGGTTTCTAGAGAAAAGAGTTAGAGCTCTACATCAAGATTAGAGTTTAGTCTAGTTAGATTGAAGTAGAGGCAGGCGACTTCGTCGGCATATCCGGCTAGAAGCTTCGTCTGAGTCTCCGGATCATTGTCGAAGACTTGGTAATTTGTATCTTTATTCGACTTTATGTTACTTTAATATATTTCAGTTTATTCAGTTTTGGAGTTTATTCTAGTTATATATTTAATATAGATCTGATTATGATAGAGTTTATGATCATGCTCGTAAAGTACTTAGCTTTATTCCGGATAGAGTTAAGTGGTCAAACTAGTGTAAACATGGTGTTTATGCTAAGTTTACCTGCGAATACATCCTATGCTCCGGGTCGAGAGGTAGATCGCAGGAGTGACAGTCCTGTCGAGTCCTTTGTAGTCCTCCCTCCGAGTGTAGACCTTAGTAGGACGCGGTTGCAAGTTAGAATTCATTACTTTGTTCTTGATTCTAATTTAGTAATGTCCCTTGATCATGGATGATAGATTAATTGGCTATAAATGATTGTATATTGACTAGAGTAATCACTAGGCTTAGTAAATATGAAGTAACTTAGGATTCGAATCTCTTAATTAATCACCTGACTCTCTGCTTGATTTATGTAGTTTGCTCTATCTCTAGAATTCCCGCTGTTATCATTATTATTATTATTTATCTTACCTTGTCTTACCCCTGTTTAGACATATGAGTAATGAATGAATGAATAATAATCTCTCCTACCTTTGAATCATATTTAATTACTAGTTCCCAGTTTCGTTACTATCTTCGGTGAAATAATAAATAACGATAACCTGGGTGAAATGCTGCTACAACATGTATATTTATTTGTGCGCTTGCGGATAAATATTTGTTTATATCTTTTGAGCTAGTGTTACATATAATTTATATTTCTAGTATCATGTTGGGGATGACAACTTGACATTAAGTGATGCTAGGAGTGTCCTGTACATTTCTGAAGGCTTTTGCTAAAGTCAGTTCACTAAAGTTTATTATAAGCAATTGCATTAAGAAGTGTCAACAAACGTCATCACCAAGACTTGCCCGACGTCGCCTGAGTAAGAATCTTTCTTTGCGTAACTGAGTCGTTTCATATTGCTTCGAGGCGCTCGATGATCCCGATGTTTGTTCTACTTTCTCAGGAGGTCATGGCAAGATCTCGTGCCAAGTAAGAGTTTCTCCACCGGGAGAGCGGCATCTGGGAGCAGCTTCAGCAACAGAGATGTCTGCTTAACCACGCCAACGAGTTGCTAGCGGGGAAGAGCACTAAGGCAGAAGATCTCAACCTGCGCTGCTTGGACCTGACGACCGAGGCGGCTGCGGCTCAGGAGCAGGTTGCCCCTCTGGCGGAGAAGGCCCAAAAGCTAGAGGAGGAGCTCGCTCGGGTGATGACCGAGCAGGATGCCTTTAAGGCTGAGGCCGAGCGAGAGGCTGCCTCTGTCAATTTCCTTAGCCAAGATCTAGAAACGCTACAAACCGCGTACCAATTGAAAAAGGACGCTTTGACAAAGGCCCTCAAATTGGCCAAGGACGCCCGGAACGAGGTCCTGCAGGGTAGGGAGAAAGCGTGTTCCTGCGTGCTTTGGTTCTAGTTACCTTTTTTCTCGCGTTTATATTTTTGCCCTTGGACTTGGTGTAGAGCTAGAGAAGAAGCTGGCCGATGCGGCCCAGGCCTCGGCGGTGCTCCAGATGGCCCTTGACTCCGAGAGCCAAGAGCATCTGGCTCTGCAAGGCATTGTTCGCTCCGTCTGACTACGTCTGAAAGGCATCGGTGAGTCAGGGAGCACCCTCCAGAGCCGCCTGACTACACTATGCGGTCAGGTGCGCGAGAGGCTTTGGGAGACCTTGCACGTCGGCATGAAACATGTGTTTGCTGTCGTTTCCTCCCACTACTCCGGCATCAACCTCCAAGCCGCCAGTGATGGTTACGTTGTCGCTAAGGAGGATGAGGCCAAGGTCGAGGAAGAGCTCATGCAGCTGGTCGAGGCGGCCAAGGCTATCGGTGCTACATTGGCGAAGCTCTTCGAGGAGGAGGTGGTTCCTGCCCCTGCCGATGAAGTCAGGAACCTGTATCCATTATGGGTCGAGTTGCCCATGTAATAGTTTAGGTTTAGTTGTTCCAAATAATTATGTTTGTGACTTTTTGAGGTCTTAAACATATAAATGTTTGTATGTTTAATTGTTTTTTTCTTTTTTGTCGTGTTTTCGAGCCTTTGTTTCTCGCTCCATACTTAGGCAAATTCTTGCGAAACCGTTTCAGAGCATACGTCGTCCCTTGGGCGGAGGATGGCGAGTGGAAGTACCCTAGCCCAGAGGCATAGGTGATCTTCGTTGCTCGGCCAGCCCTGCCTTTAGGACGTGCTTTCGGTCCTTTGGGTTTCACAGTCATTTTGTCCAAGCACGCGAGAGCGTTCAACGCGAAAAACTTTTTTCGGGAAAAACGATTGAACAGAGAAAAAAATTAGGGACGTAGGGGGGAGCTCTCCCCCTTCTAGCCCCCGAGGGAGGCTTGGTCCTGCTAAGGTAGGGCTGAGACTTACTCCTGCTATAAAAGGGAATTCATCGTGTCGTCGAGCCTTTGAAGGACTCAAGATCCCGAAATGTTTTAACAAGTAAAGGATATTTCTTTATTGCCTTTCAGGATGAAATAATTACGAAGCTTGGAAGCTTAAGGGTAAAAGCGACGTAGTTGTTTGATATTCCAAGCATTGTTGAAGACCTTGACGGACCAGGATGTCAGAGATATCATCAGAAGATGATTACTCCGACTAATTCTGGATGGCACAAGAGATCCGAAGACTCGATACGAAGTATACTTGGATTAGGACTCTTGTTGTAACTTAGTCGAGTTCTTAAAGGAAGTCTTGTAATTAGAATAGGACTCCTCTGATGTAACCGACTAGGACTCGGTATACGCTGTGCTCCACCCGGATATATAAGGGGAAGCAAGCGTCGACTCCTATCAATTGAATCTTGAATCATAACACAAGGCACACGTCGAACTGGACGTAAGGTATTACGCTATTTAGCGGCCTAAACCAGTATAAATCGCTGTCCATGTGTACTCGCCGGGTTCTACGAACGCCGATCCCCACCGAACAAATCGTCTGAGATCTCTCAAGACGAGTTGCCGGGTAACAAACACCGACAGACCTCGCCCTTCTCGTTGGCCAAATTGTAAGTTCCTGGTTTTAGAACTTTAACGACAATGAACAGGCCTTCCCACGGTGGAGTGAGCTTGTGGCACCCCTTGTTGTCCTGTCGTAGCCATAGCACCAGGTCTCCTGCGCTGAGGTCTCGGCCTCGGATTTGTCGAGAGTGGTAGCGTCGTAGAGCCTGTTGGTACTTGGCTTAGTGTAGTAGTGCTACATCTCAGGCCTCTTCTAGTTGGTCTAGAGCATCTTCTCGGACGGTCTGGTTGACACCACTGATATCTACAAAATCCCCCACCCAAACCTGGACATGCTCCAAACTAGGGGACAACAGTCATACATACAAAATCCCCCAACTACCAGTCACCTATTCAACTACTAACCTATCATCTAACTGACTGAGCTTCATGCCTTCTTTGCATTCAACAAGATGACCACCATCATGATCAGCAGCAACACGCAGAGCACAACAAGCATGTCAATGCAATGGTTCTTGTTCTTTAGCTTTTCTTCCAGTGCCTGCAAAGCTTCCTCCTTGGGCTGCACCTCGTGCTACTTGGCAATCAGCTCCTGCTGCTTGGTGTTTAGCTAAAGCTGCTTGTCCTCAACCTCCTCCTTCTTCTCATCCACCTCCATCTCCTTGGTCTGCAACTTCATGTCCTTGGTGTGCAGCTCCTCTTCCTTCTTGCCCACATCACCCTTCAGGGCCCAGTTAGCATCCCTCGGGTCCCTGAGCAGCTCCTTCAACCAAGCAGAGGCTTCCTCATCGGCCCACTTAAAATACCCGCAGTCAGCAGTCTCCTTTCATCTGCATTTTCACCATTTCATACCAAAGCATCGAAAGGATCCAAAGCAACCAAAGGAGCGGGATTTCGACTTACCCTAGCCTTCCTGCACCGGTAGTACCTGCGCCCGGCTGGCCACTGCTCCACGGAATCCATCTGCACGACTTCGCATTGCACTTGCAAAGCACCGCGGGCTCATACGCTAGAGGCCCAATGCAGTACAGCACCGGTGATCCCTAGCCATCGTAGCCGCTGCCGGTGCTGCCACCATGGATGCTCGAAGCCGAACGAGAACTGGACTCCGACATCCTACCACTCGGAGCGTGCCACAACACATCGCTTCACTCCACTGTCGCTGCCGCCAAGATGCTTGCCGAAAACCCTGCCTATTTGCGAACTCCGCTTTCAAAGAGAACGAGACGGGCGGAGAGGGAGAGAAACAGGGAAGGCGACAGAGTATTTGAGAAGGGAGGTTGGCTAACAGGTGGGGCCCATCGTATTAGTCCAGTCAGCATGACTTGAGAAGCCAGCCAGCGTGTCAACCATGCTATGCGGGCATGTCATGTAGGCAAAACCGCCCTGCAATACCGCCCTAGGGGGTTCCCTGCCCTGTTTTGCAAACTTTAAAGTGTAGGTTACCTGGTTGTATACTTGAGGTGTAGATTAGACAACTGTTGAAACTTTAGGGGGTTAAGTAGACTTTTCCCGCCTAGGGGCGATGGCCACTATACTGGGTCGAGCCGTCACAGACTAGTGTCGCGCGCCAGACCCAGAGCGTGACTCATTGCTTATTACGGCGTCCGAAATGGTGCTAGCTACGTAGCGGCTGACATGGAGGTAAGAGGCAAAAGAAATAACTATTTTATACATTGTGGTTCTAATGGACCCACGTGCTCATCTCTCATATTTTTAGAATACGTGAAATAGATAAGCTATTTGTCCGTCGCTAGTTACTACTCTCTCCTACTTTTTTCATGTCCACGTCATAATAGCTAGTTGTTGGGACATTCTTACAATTTGCGTTTATACAACCCCATATCATTTGTTGGATATATTTATTCTGTTTTATTATTATGCCCCTGGAAACAAACCTCGTATCATTTGTTGGATATATTTGTTTTGTTTTATGCCCCTCAAAACAGTAAATCTGAATCTGAAAAGGATGAAAGGTCTGGCCTGTTCGCATTCTTTTTCTTCTGTACACATTTCTTGACACCATCCTTATCAATGTTTAACATTTTTTCTGAGAAATTTACTTACATATTCATGTGTTGACTCGCTCTACATGCTTGCCGGTGCCGCACATATTGAGGTTGTCACCATCGTAGCTTATTATTAGCTCGTGCGCTAAGGTTTGGCCGGACGATGTGGGCTTATCGGCCAAACTTGGATTTCGCACTAGCAACAATTCTTCTGGTCCAAACATCCAATTTGTGCCTTGAGATGATTTACATAAATAATTTTTGAAGATGCTAACACTTTTTTAAAACGGTGGGGTGAAACCAATAGACCATCTCTAAAAATAGATTTAAGGAGATAGGTGTTATTACCAGGGTAGTCGGTGACAGCAGTCGCCGTAGTCGAAACCAAAATTTTGGTTAGGTTTGAATCGGGAAATAAATTCTTTAGGAGATTTCATGTACTTCATATAGATCAATATCAATAACAGAATCTTATGAAATATACTTTCATATGAATCCGTAAAAAGTCTTAGGTTACATCTCATGACCTGTGCTAGCTCATACAAGTCAGGACAACTCACATCTAACAATAAATATGAAGACCGATTTCAAGACATATATGTTACGTTGTAACGCATGAGCACGTTTGCTAGTATCAATCTAAGAGTACAAAAAGAAATGTCATTTAGAAGTCATTATTATATGATTCTCTCTCTTTAGAAATTCCGGTAAGTTGTGAGGACTTCTTTGTAATGTATAGGTGCATACTTACATCTTTTCAATTTTTCTAAAGAACAGCTAGATATTCCATTTACATCTTGCAGAAATTGCCAGAGAAGCTAGATGCATCACCAATGCTAACAGACAATACCACAAGGGGAACTTTTTTTTATGTCTACTTGTTCTAGAATCTAGCCTTTTCAGCTGGACTCAAACAACAATTGCGATTTTGCAACCATATGAGTCGGTTATCCTTGCTAACTGGTTAGAAAAGCATCTATGTTTTGCAAAAAATACAAATCACGAGGAGCTAATTGTGGTACAGCCAAAGCTATTACATGCTTAAGAAACAACACAATGGCACGTGGTAGTTAACAACCAATTATAAAAAAAAAATCCTAGAGATTGCAGTATCCACTCAACAATGCAATCCTCTTGATTGCTTTCATGCCTTTAAGCTTTAACCCAAAAACATCTATGGAATACAATCATAAATGAAAAAAAAAAGAAAAAGTCTACTTAACCCCCTCACCTATTAAGGGTTGTCTACTTAACCCCCAACCTATGAAACCGTCTGTTTTACTCCCTGAACTTTATAAAACCGGTCAAATTACTCCCTCAGACGGTTTTAGACGGTGGTTTTGCTACAGTAACAACGATTTTTGTTTTTTGTTTTTTATTTATTTTGGCTGAATCTTTAAAAAATCATAGTAAATCACAGAAAAATCGTAAAATGAAAAATTCAATTTTGTTGGACTCCATATTACACAGTAAACATATAATATCATATGCTTTAGTATAAAGTTTTTCCCTGCAGAATTAGGTCTATTTTTTATAATTAATTGAAATAATTCATAATTATAGTTTGAATGGTCTAATTGTGGTGAAATTTCTATGGTGGTCTAATTATTGTATGCTTGAACTAAAGTAAAAAATTTATACTCATTGGATCATGTATAACTTAGTTATAGATTTATTTAGGGTTTATGCTTGTTAAATCTAAATAAATCTATAACTAAGTTATATATGATCCAATGAGTATAAATTTTTTACTGTAGTTCAATCATACAATAACTAGGTCACTATAAAAATTTCACCATAAATGGACCATAGAAACTACAGTTATGAATTGTTCTAATTAATTTTAGAAAAGAACAGATTTAAATCTACAACAAAAACTTTGTACTAAAGTGTGACACTCTAAGTGTCAAGCACTACATTAGGAACTACATTTAGCTACTAAAATTCATAAGTAATGTATTGCATCATTTCATGTGCATAAAGGTGTTTTTGCCTTTTGTTGTTTATTTGAATTTTTGGTTTCAATAAGACTTGGTTGTTTAATTGGATTTCTATCTTGGCAAATAATTTTATAAAATAGAGAATATTGAGTATAACACTTTCTATATTGACACCTTGACTTAGTTCAATATAGTTTAATAATTAAAAATGTGGGAACAAAATAATTTATGGCTAAAAAATCGGCTTTATTTCTGTGTAGGCTAAAGAAATGATTTCCAGAAAAAGTGTTTTATACGAAAGTTGTATAGAAAATTATTGTGAGCAACTTTTATTTTTGGGTCAAAGCCTAGTTTTGAGTTTTTGAAACTGATTTGAAATGGTCAAAATTTGGAAAAGATTTAGAAAAAGAAAAAGGAAAAATGTTTTCCCCGGCGCTTCCCAACCGGCCCATTTGGCCTTTCGGCCCGCTCACGCCCGCGCCAGCCCGCTCGCCCGCGCCAGCCCGCACCCGCGCCGGCCCGCTTCCGCGCCTGCTTGCTCTCGCGCCGCGCCGCGCTGCGCGTCAGCGACCACGGCCGCGCCGTACGCCGGCGACGCGGCCACGTGGCCGCCCTTCTCTGCCGCGAATCCTCACCGTCCACTCACCGCCCGATCTCCTCTCACCCGAGCATGCAAGCGATCTTGCGCGGCCACTCCCCGCTCGCCCCGCTCGTCGCGCCCACGCCACCGCCTGCCACCCGCCTCGCTCGCCGCACCGCCGTGGCCCCCGCCACGACCGCCGGCCGGCTGACCCGCGAGCAAAACCGAGCACCGCTTGCTTCACTCCCTCACTCACCCACACACACACACTCGCGCCTTCTCCCGTTCACTCTGTCTCCTCTCCTCCCGTGAACGCGCAAGCCGAGCGCTCTGCTCGCCGTCGTCGCCGCCGCACCAACGCCACCGCCGTTCCAGCCTCAACCACGCCACCGCCGGCCGATTGCCTCCGGCTAACGCTCCGCCTTCGTCCCGCACACACGGTGCACACGCCCGTGTCTCCAGCCAAAGCCTCGCCGACGCCGGAACCCGACGAGCCCCGCCGCGGTCGCCACCGACGTCGTGCGGAGCCCGAACCTGTTCCGCGCCACCCAGAGCTTCGCCACCTCCCTCCTTCACCCGCAAGCTTCGTCGAGCAAAGGCAAGGTGAGAACACACCCCCGCGAGGTCTCTACCGCTCTCTAGCCCCCTCTCTTCTCCGGCCGAGCGCCATGGGCGCCGCCGTGACCTCCGCTCGAGGCCAAGCTCCTCTGGAGCTTCACCGGCCAAACTAACCCACCGAGTAGCTTCCCTAGGGTCCACTAAGCACGGCGCACACTTTGATTTAGCCGGCGACCACCGGAACCGGCCGAGCCGAGCACACCGCCACCACTGTCCGCCATGGTTCGCCGCCGGCGAGCTACGACAGTGCGCTGGCCAAACCAGCACCACCACTCGATCCGCCTCGTCAAGGCGAGCTCGCCGAGCACCACCCCACCGCCGGCGACCTTGCCGTCGGCGAGAAAACCGCGGTCAAACCCATCCCCTGCTCTGCCCTCACTGGCAGGTGGGTCCGTTGACCACGCGGACCCCACGCGTCAGCACCCACGGTCCATGGACCGCGTCTGTACAAGTTGGGCCGGAAGTTTTCAAATGTTTTTCTTTTCCTTTTTATTTTTCTAGAAAAGTTTGTTTATTTTGTGTAGCACGTTTTAGTGATCCACATGAGGTGTTTTTAGTTTTGTTAGCTTGTTCTTAAGTAGATCTGTCATGGAAAAATATGAAAGTATTTTTGGTGAAAGTTTAGTACACTGTTTTTATTTAATCCAGTTTATGTGATTTTGTTTAGATAAATGTGTTCATCTGTTTTCTGGTTGAATTAATTCATTGGAAAAAGTATGTATCTTTCTTGTCAGGTTATATATTTGTGAAAAATTTATGAGGCTCTATTTCTGTAGAAAAAATATCTGTTTAGGTTTAAATTCCTTTTATGCTGTTTTCTGAAAATAATTGTTAAAATGATTTATATATGAAAATAAAATATGGAAAAATTTATGCAGCCTCTCTATATTATGTTGAAACTGAAAAAATACTAAACATAGGTTGTTGCATGGAAAAATAAGGAGTTGTTGTACAAATGTGCTTTTCTGTGTTTTTCTTAGAAAATTCTTGTAGAAAAGAATATGATGTTTCTGTTCATGGAACTTTCTTGATAAATATGAAATGTAGAATAGAATCTGGGAAAAATATAAAAATGAGGATGTCACCCTTTTCTAGTAGGGTTGTAGTTCAAAGGGTTTATTTTTAAATAAAATTGTTTATTTTGTGTAAATTTATGTGTTTATGCTTTAATAGTAAATTTTCTGCAGTAGAGTGGTTATAAGTAGATAAAGCTAGAAAAAATATGAAATCTGCTGTTTTACACTTTTTATAACAAAAGCTAGTTCAAAGCACCTTTTGAGCAGTTTATTTCATCTTTTTGTATCTGTTGTTCAGTAATTTATTTCCTACTGGAATTTATGAAGTAAGGTCCAGTAGGTATAAGTTACTTTCTGGAATTTTTGTGGATTTTTCGGATTTCAGAAAAATATACTTGTTGTTGAAACCTAGACTCCTTTTGAATTAATAAATAGGAAATAGTTAAAATAATAGTTTTGTTTAATGTGGTAAATAAGTGTTTTTTCTCAATGTCAAAAGTGGTTCAACAAGTTGGTTTCGTTGGTTTGCAAGAAATGTTTACATTTCATACCACTATATTTCGCACCGCACATTATTTATTTATTATTCACCGTATTGCAATAGGATCGACAGTCCCGGAGCCCGACCAGGAGCCGGAAGGAAACGTCGAGCAGGAGATCCCGGAGCTGCCCAGGAACGAGGAGGCCGACCCTGCGCCAGAGTCTAACTTGCCCGAGTGCCCCTCTCACGAGGCCTCGGTCTTCACCCAAGGCAAGCCCCGGAGCATTCTAAGTCTCCCAGTATTTTTAATTAATTTAATTGAGTATTTTATATTGTGATGCATTAGGTATAGGAGTTGATTGAATCCTACTTGCTGCATTACCATTCCTTGATTATTGATTAATATCTGTCTTGTTATCCTGTTATTTATTTATAACGTAGAATTGCTTAGTCTGCTTAATAAAAGTAGTAGTTAAGGATGTTTCCGTAATATCCCTGGTGGGTATTTACCGGATCACGGTTGGCTATATTTGCTATCGTGGAAAAGAACCTGAGTAGTAATGAAATACGGTCAACTGGAAGGCAAGGCACAAGTTTGGAAACTTGGGGAAATCCGTCTGTTGGATCGTCTAGGTTTGTATCGATATTGGCCCTTGTTCATTTTTGAACGCGCCCTTTTACTTAGGGAGATGTCGGTGCTGTAATCATCGACCCCAAAGCCGGTTAGACGCTGTTCGGGCCGGTCTCAACCCGTGTCGCACCCTCTAGTATGGAAACGCGATCTGTCGCGGAATGACCATCGTATAGATCCAATTGGGTGGTTCATGCTTGAACCGCGACGATTACCACCACGAACAAGCATCGAGCGGTTACCCAATGCATGGACCCGACGGGGAAAGTGTGGGTTGGTATTAAAGGTCTTTCACCAGCTGGTTTGGAATTCGATTTGAGTCGACGTCCCCCCCGGTTAGTGGGAAACTATGGCGAGCTTCACCACGATACAACTCCATGTGTTGTTTAAAGGTTCGACTAAAATATGGATAAGTCAACTAGATATGGTTATATTATTGTTTGTTAGATTCAAGTGGATGAATAGTTCAGGTGCAAATCTAGATTAAGAGGTAGGTCTAAAATTTGACTGCTCACCAATATCATTAAATGTTCATTCTCTTAAATTGAGCTTTTCGCAACTAAAGATCTCAGCTCGACCAAAAGCCTTGCATACCCTTGGTGTCTTTTATTTTCAGTTGGACGGGTAAGTCTAGCTGAGTACATTCCCGTACTCAGGGTTTGTGCCATTGTTGTAGATGACCAGGTCTACTACGGCTATTGTAAACACTGTCTCTACCCCGTGGAGGGTGATGAGGAGTAGGCCCAGGGCAGGGTCATCTAGAAGCTTCTCCTTTTCTTTTGCTGGACTGAGACTACTAGTGGCACATTATTTGAAAAAGGAGGAGTGAGTTATCAAACAATGTTTATTTAGACCACATGTGTGGTGGTTGTGTTTCGAAACTTATTTCAGCTTCCGCACTTTTAAACTCAGTATTGTAATAACTCTTTTGTGATTTCACAGTCTGATGTTTAAATTCGGTTTTGATTATCGACGATGTATCCTTACGAATGTCATACTTGAACAATGTGATCCTGTATGTTGTATGACATTTGAAATCCTTCGAGATTTCTGGACTACCGGGGTTATATGGGTTCAAGTATGAGTCGATGTCAGACGAATTTGGCTAAGACGGTACTTGAGCTCTTATAATCAGGACGGTTCCGCCACATAAAGCATACCATATTATATATTCATTGTGTAGATCTACTCATGTGGAGTCCAACAAAATTGGATTTTTTATTTTTCGATTTTTCTGTGATTTACTATGATTTTTCAAAGATTCAGCCAAAATAAATAAAAAAGAAAAACCAAAACTGTTGTTACTGTAGCAAAACCACTGTCTAAAACCGCCTGAGGGGGTAATTTGACTGGTTTTATAAAGTTCAAGGGGTAAAACAGACGGTTTCATAGGTTGGACGTTAAGTAGACAACCCTTAATAGGTGAGGGGGTTAAATAAAAAATGTTACTTTGTAAAGGAAAGAAGACAAGTCAAGATATGATAAATTCACCAATACCTATTATTCATGTTGAGCATGGAAGTAGAGTAAAAGCGTTTTTAGAAACTTTGTATTCAGTGGAATAACCATTATCCCTATCACAGGGGCCGCGGGGGTGCAAATGCACCATCCAAATTTTGAAAAAAAAACAATAATTTTAGCTTAAATTTCACTATATATGCACCATCCTTGATACAAGCATATTTCTATCTCCATCTCTTCTCTTCTCTTCTCTATCTCTACAACTAAAATATTTGCAAACAAATCATCCACGGACGTGCGACCCTCGCTCTCTTGCTCCCTTGCCCATCCGCCCGCTCGCTTCCCCCTCGGTGCGCACGGTAGACCCAGCTTCGCCCACTCGTCAATCATGCGGTGATCCGGATCAAGATCTCTTTCCCCGTACCTTGCCTTTCCCCTGCAGCCCCCGCCTCGATCCCTCTCCACCATGGCTCGCCCTCTTCCCCCACAGTCCTCGCTCTGCCCTCGAGCTCGTCACGCCAGCGTTGTCGCTGCGGGAAATTGGGCCGGGGCGCCAGCATCGCGCCACTGTCCTAATGCCCGTTGCCGACACCGCCATGTGTCGACCCGCGTCGCCGCTGCCGCAAGAAGATCCCCACGGAGCTTTGTCGTTGCTGAAAGCCCTAGTTTGGTTTTGGTTAATTGATGAAACTTATTTGGTCTAATCCTATTGCTAAGCATGTGTGCAGCTAATAAAAAAGGATTACGACCATGCCAAGTGGTGGAGCTAGCAAGGTGACAACCATGGAGGATAGTGATGGCCACATGCACTTAAGTGATCAAGTGCTCTATCATTGGTGAATTGTAAGAAGTAGAGAAGAGTTGGAGCAAAGAGGCCCAAAGGCAAAGGTATAACCTATAGGGCTCTTTGTTTTGGTGATCAAGACATTTAGTGAGTATGATCACATTTAAGATAGATAATCGTACTATTAAGAGGAGACAATTCACTGCTTATGCGGTGTTCAAGTTCCACTAGGAGTTCTCTAACATTTTGATGTTATAGACCTAGTGAGTGACTAATAAAACCCTTGAAAAATGATCTATAAATTGCTAACACACGTGCACAAGTGGTGAAACTCTTTAGTGTTAGCACTTGGAATCAAGGGTGAAAGGTAGAAGTCGAAAGGAGACAAATCTGTGCTGATTTGCATCGACCGAACGCTGGTCCTGGTGTGACCGGACGCGTCCGGTAGTAAACCCTAGGTTAGGGTTTGTCTCAGCTATGACCGGACTCTATGTAAAATTGTGATCGGACTCGACGTTGATGCGTCCGGTCAAAGTGACGTAAGCTAGTCAGGTTGTCAGGTGTTGACCGGACGCTGAGGTGCGTCCGATCAGTGAAAATGCTCTCTACAACCTCTCTGGATCGGACTGGTGAAAGGTCCTAAATGGCTAGAGGGGGGTGAATAGCCTAATAAAAATTCTTCAAAACACTTAGAGCAACTAGTTAGACAATTACAAAGCAAAGCTTTTTGCTCTAGCTCTACTAAGTGTTGCAAGCCACCTATCCAACAATTCTAGTAACCTATAATCACTATGGCACACAAAGAATATGTCACTACTCTCTAAAACAATGAGCTAGCAAGAAATAATTACTTCTAATTAGAGAGCTACTTCTAGCAACAAATATCTCTACATAAGTGATAAAGAAAGTAATGCAAGGATAGAGAGATATACCGACGCCGACAAGAGATAATCAAACACAATAAGAATACCAAGAAACTTCGGGAGAAGTCCAAAGAGGCAAGAGACACAAAGATTTTCTCCCGAGGTTCACGTGCTTGCCGGCACGCTACTCCCGGTTGTGTCGACCAACCACTTGGTGGTTCGGCGGCTAATAGGTGTTTCACAAACCTAGCTCAACAAATGAGCGCCGCAAGAACCAACCCACAAATGGAGGTAACTCAAAGACACACGCAATCCACTAGAGTTACCTTTTGGCTCTTCGCTGGGGAAGGCACAATACCCCTCACAAATCACTGGGAGATGGACACGAACAATCACCACTCGTGCCAAAAGCTCCTCCGCTGCTCCAAGCCATCTAGGTGGCGGCAACCACCAAGAGTAAAGAGAATACCCGCAGCAACAACAATCCCCAAGTGCCACTAGATGCAAACTCACAAGCAAATGCACTTGGATCCACTCGATCTCACTTAGATTCGCGCTATCAAGCAAGGAGATGAGTGGGAGGGAGTATGTCTAGCTCAAGAGGATGTTCAAGAGGTTGGAAAGTCAAGAAGAAGCTTCCCAAACCCGGCCACAACCTATTTATATGGAGAGGGGAAGACAACAAGTCGTTCTCCCCTTTTCCCGAGCTTCCACGCCTTCGGTCGGTACTACCGACGCAAGGGCCGGTACTACCGGCGGTCCAAAAGACCGTTAGAAACGACTTCCTAACACGGGCGGTAGTAGGGTCGGTACTACCAGCCTTATGGCGGTACTACTTTTAGGCCAGATCTAGATCTACACAGAGAACCTTCAAAACGACTTCGATCGCCGGTACTACCGGCCCTATGGCGGTACTACCTCTAGGCCAAAAATGGCCCAACACAGAGAGCATGCGATCTGTTCGCGGAGGGGTCGGTAGTACCGGCCTTATGGCGGTACTACCTCTAGGCCAAAACTCCTCCGCGCTAAAACGGCCATAACTCTTAGCTCCGAACTCCGATTTCGATGATCTTGGACATTTTGGAAAGCTTATTCAGAGGGCTACACATCCCACATACAAAGCTAATCCAACTCACAAAAGATTAGTACAGAATTCCAATCCAAGATCCATCGCTTTTCTTTTTCCACCAAAGCTTTCTCCGAAACTTCTCCAAACTTCTTCTCCTTTGCAAATGTGCCAACACCACCAAGTGTACACCATCAAGTGCATGTGTGTTAGCATTTTCACAAACATTTTTCAAAGGATTAGAGGTTAGCACACTAGGTCCTAATGCATATGCATGTATGAAATCACCTAGTGGCACTTGATAACCGCGATCACCGAGATAGTCCCCTCTTGATAGTACGGCTATCTATCCTAAACACACTCACACCCTCTATGGTGTCTTGAGTGCCAAAACAAAATCCCTATTTATACCTTTGTCATGATCTCCATAGGGGTTTTGCTTTTCTCTTCTTCTCTTTCCAAATGTGGAGCACTTGATCCATCTTTTGGTCATCACCACCAATACCATGATCATCATCTAGCTCCCGCACTTGGTGTGTACCAACCTAGCTCATAAACACTTCATGACAAAGGTTAGTACTCTAGGTGACATCAATTATCCAAAACCAAACAAGGACTTTCAATCTCCCCCTTTTTGGTAATTAATGACAACCTTTCACAAAGATATATATTTGAAAATTTGAGTCACCTCTTTGTTAGTATTAGCTCCCCTACATATGTGCTATAGTGTTTGGTTCAAGTTCGGCACATATGCATGGATATGAAATGTGGGAGAGTGATACTATCAAGTGATGCTAAGGTGTAAAGAATGGACCTTTGAAGCGTGATACCAATCGGAGTTGCCAATGTATACCATCCTTAGCACCATGGTTAGCTAGACTTACAAAACACTAGATACCTCATGAGATCAACATTATATGAAAGGCTCTAGTACCACTTTGTAAAAACAAATTACATCTAGCTACCACCTATGCATGCTAGTTCGCAAATCATCATTCAAAATCTATTTCTAGCACACACCACACAAGCATGGATATAAAGTTAACAACTTGTGCAATGCAAGCAAGCATATGAACATGCACAAATCAAATGCAACAACCAAGTTCATGAGCTTGCTCCCTCTACTTGTGTGCTCAAATCTTTTTCAAAGTTTTGATCTCCTTCATTTGATCTTTGTGACTTTTCTCTCCCCCTTTGTCATCTATTTCCATAAAAGGTTTGCATAAAAAGGTTCAAATTGTTTAAGAGAGAGTTAGTTCTTTCTCATTTGGTTCAATCTAGATCATTTGCATGAAACATTTAACACGGTTTGCTCTAGAGTAAGCTTCTTCACACATCTTGCAATGGTTATTTTACTCACGTTGGTTAAACATTCCATTTCTCATTCGCTAGATTAAACACGAGGATTGCAAGCCCACAAACAGGTCATATGTTACCACTAGATCAAGTAAGGCATAGAAACAATAGTGGCATCATACAATCATCAAAATCATTTTATTTCCATGAATGAGCCTAATGATTGTGAGGAATGTCTAGATGCACTAAACATCTTCCTAGCAAAGTATG
The DNA here is from genome assembly GCA_009763385.1 of Coix lacryma-jobi var. lacryma-jobi. Classification (NCBI taxonomy): domain Eukaryota; kingdom Viridiplantae; phylum Streptophyta; class Magnoliopsida; order Poales; family Poaceae; genus Coix; species Coix lacryma-jobi. The sequence goes on along the minus strand of CM019830.1, from coordinate 19,150,293 downwards.
GATGCATATGCCAATCAACTTTTACCTTGCTCTATCGAAGGAGAGGCATGTCATATAAGTGGGGGTGCATCAACACATATTTGAGAAGTCAAGTATGTTCAATTCATTCCTTAGCTTGCAAAACTTCTTCTCATCAAGTGGCTTGGTGAATATGTCGGCAAGTTGATCATCGGTACCAACACTCTCGATTGAAATATCACCCTTTTGTTGATGGTCTCTTATGAAGTGATGCCTAATGTCAATATGCTTTGTTCTTGAATGTTGCACGGGGTTGTTTGTGAGCTTCACCGCACTCTCATTGTCACATAGCAATGGCACTTGTTTGAATTTGATTCCAAAGTCATCCAAAGTTGCTTTCATCCATAGTAACTGAGCACAACAACTACCGGCGGATATGTATTCGGCTTCGGCGGTTGACAGTGCCACACTGTTTTGCTTCTTTGATGACCAAGACACAAGTGATCTTCCCAACAATTGACATGTGTCCGATGTGCTCTTTCTATCAATCTTGCAACCCGCATAATCGGAGTCCGAATATCCAATCAACTCAAAGTTTGACCCCTTTGGATACCACAAACCAACATCTTGTGTATGCTTTAAGTACCTCAATATTCTCTTAGTGGCCTTCAAGTGACTCTCTCTTGGTGAGGATTGGAATCTTGCACACATGCATACACTAAACATGACATCCGGTCTTGATGCGGTCACATAGAGTAGGCTTCCAATCATAGACCGATACAACTTTTGATCCACCATATTGCCACTTGCATCACTATCCAATTGTCCATTTGTACCCAAAGGCGTGCTAATGGCTTTTGCACCTTGCAATCCAAACTTCTTGATCATGTCCTTTATGTACTTGCCTTGATTAACAAATGTGCCTTCCTTCAATTGCTTTATTTGTAGACCAAGGAAGTAGCTAAGCTCTCCAATCATGGATATTTCAAACTCATTAGCCATCATTTCACCAAAATCTTCACAAAAAACTTGATTGGTTGAACCGAAAATGATATCATCAACATAGATTTGCAACACAAACAAGTCTTTTCCAATATTCTTGGTGAAGAGAGTAGTATCAACCTTTCCCATCTTGAACCCTTTAGAGAGGAGAAAATATCTTAACCTCTCATACCATGCTCTTGGTGCTTGTTTCAAACCATAAAGTGCCTTCTTGAGCTTGTAAACATGGTTGGGCTTCTTGTCATCTTCAAAACCGGGTGGTTGCTCAACATATACTAACTCATTGATGTAGCCATTGAGAAATGCACTCTTGACATCCATTTGATATAACTTGATGTTGTAGGAGCAAGCATAAGCTAATAGGATTCTTATTGCTTCCAATCTTGCAACTGGTGCATATGTTTCACAAAAGTCAAGACCCTCTACTTGAGTATATCCTTGTGCCACTAATCTTGCTTTGTTTCTCACCACAATGCCATCTTGATCTTGCTTGTTTCGAAAAACCCATCTAGTGCCAATCACATTGTAGTTCTTAGGCCTCTCTACTAATTCCCATACTTGATTTCTTGTGAAGTTGTGACGGACCAGGATGTCAGAGATATCATCAGTTGATGATTACTCCGACTAATCCCGGACGGCACGGGAGATTCGAAGACTTGTTACGAAGTGTACTTGGTTTAGGACTCTCGTTTGTAACCTAGTCGAGTTGTAAAAGGAAGTCTTGTAATTAGAGTAGGACTCCTTTGATGTAACCGGTTAGGACTCGGCCTGTGCTAAGGCTCACCCGGATATATAAGGGGAGCCAGGTGCAGGTCCTAGACATCAAACATTGAATCATAACAATACACAAGGCACACGCCGCACTGGACGTAAGGTATTACGCTATTTAGCGGCCTGAACCAGTATAAATCGTTGTCCCTGTGTACTCGCCGAGTTCTACGAACGCCGATCCCCACCGAACAAATCGTCTGGGATTACTCAAGACGAGTTGCCGGTTAATAAACACTGACACTGGCGCGCCAGGTAGGGGCTTTCGGCGATTCGACGACCAAGAGCCCGGCGAACCACGACAACATGTTCTCGGCGGGGTCAATTTTCGTTTTTGGCTCATGGACTTGCATTGCGGATGATCAAGGAAAGCTGCACAGGCAGCTTGACACTGAATCGAAGCTGCAAGCCACACCAAAGACAGAGGATCTCGCCCAGAGCCTAGCAAATCTAGCAATTCAAGACCCGCAGAACCCAGGGGACCATAAAAAGGCATCCGACTCCTACTCCAACTCGAATCCTGAAGAAAAGGACTCGGACACCTGCTATGGCTTCACCTTTGGGCCGCGAAACTCTGCTGAAAACTTCCAGAACCTGATTGGTGCAAAATTCAAAGAGTATCAACAGATACCTTTGACGGGAGCTCAACAAGGACTCGTTTTCAGCTCTACCAAGGAGGGTAACATTGTCCATTGGCCAATCCAGCCTGCTCTGGCTAGACTGGTTGGCACAATTGACCAGCAACTTCCATATCAGCACGGACATCAGCTCCCCTTTGAGGAACACGATTCCTCAACAGAACTAATCTCCAGTACTTCTACTTTGGAGTCAGTTACACCGGGATCATCAAACCAGGGCTGCACTCGTGAAGTCTTCATGACGGGGCATCAGTCATCTCTACGACCACCAACCCCACCAGATGTCTATCAAGACGATGAAACTCTGAGCATGATTTCAGACAATGATCCGGAAGGACCCGGGGAAACCGAGTCCTTGAAAGCTGAAAGAATCCGAAGGAATCGAGCTAAGGAGGCCCGCAGAAGACGAGCAACTCATCGCAAGGAAGTTGTAGATCGCTACAATGCACGACTGGAAGAGTACAACTGTTAACACCAGATTTTCGCACATACGAAGAATGACAAGAGGGCCCCAGCTGGCAGTGAAGGAAGCATTCGGCAAACGGCCAGGCGGTCGGCTAGTCTTCAGGATTCGGCGAATGCATACATGGTTATTTGTTTTGAGAGACAGCGGCTCCATTCGGGAAGATACATATTGCAAGCAAAGCTGGCTTACACAGGAAGACACATGGTGATGGAAGGCACCGAATAATGTAGATTCATATATCTTTCCGTATTTTATTGTAAGTCGTAATCGTTTAGGACTCATGCTTCGTCCAGGGTATAAATATGAACCCTCGACCATTGTAAAAACGTTCACAACCACATCAATACAAACCGGCCCAGCGCCACCTATTCGAGTCCTTAGTCATGTCGTCGAGTTCTTCGAGAGGAATCATCGATCTGTCGACCTCCGTAAGTACCGGCAACCTTGTTATCATGTCTAGTATCGTGCGGCGGATTTAGATATGATGCAAGTAGTCTCGTATGTTAAGCTTAGTATCGTGCGGCGGATTTAAGCTTATGACGGGAAGTTTTTACCTATGACTTGTATCGTGCGGCGGATTGAGTCATGAGTAAAAATAGTTATCGGCTCTGTTAGATTTGGCAGATCTAATAGATTCATTAAGTTATCATGTGTCGTATGTTTTATTTATTTAATTCGTACAACACCTTTTTGCCCAATCTAGATTGATCTTCGTTCGGCCTTGTTGCACGAGTTTGCTTGTGTCTTTGCTTATTATAAGATCATGATGGCCGAACCGACTTTCAATCTAGATTATTACATGTTGCGGGTTCATGCATGCCGATCATGTTTAGGCTTTGATAGAGCTGGGTGCCGTGCGGCAGGTACAGGTTTTAGATTAGTTTAATCATGCTTTGCTTGTATGTTTCTTCTTCATGGATCCCAGTTCGGCTAGTTTGCCGATTCTGGTTAAGCTTACATGAGTAATGAGTATGTATAGATCTGTTCGGATGTATGTGTGCTTTTAGCTTCTTATAATTAGATCGTATCATGCGGTGGATTAATCTAATTATAAGGAGTGGTGTAGATTTATAGCAAGTGGTATCATGCGGTGGATTAGCTTCGCTTGAGTTTATACCCGACGGGTTTATGAAGGCTGGACGTGCGGCTGACTAGCTGGATTAGCCTATGCATATGTTATCTGAATGGATTTGTACATACAAGTTACCCTTTTATTCTTTTGTCACGTATGCATTCGGCATTCAACATGCGTATGAGCTCTATCTTTATTCTTGCCGAATGACATTTTAAACCTGTTTCGACAAACAGCTTTTATAGCTGTGTGTCGTCGCGATTGGCTTTCAAAGCCGTACATATGGAACTGTCTGGTCTTACCCGGCATGTTCCAAGGTATTCTCACACTTTTATCCCTTGTTGGTTTTTTCAGGTCAAACCGACTGGCACGTTTCCAGAACCAGAACACTCCGGGCACCCGATTGAAGCTAGCCTCGTTCGGCTTGCTGTGTGCCTGACGTGAGACGTCACGTTTTGCGTCAACACACTTTTTGGCACACCCGGTGGGACCACTTCATTTCAAAATGCCTGAAGTCGAGAACAACCCAATTGATGGAAACGAAGGAAAATTGGGACAAGGCTTTATGTCGGCTGATAAGTTAGAAGAAGTAAATATTGGCGATGAGATCGAAACAAGGCCGATATATATCAGCGCAAATTTGGATCAAGAATATAGACTGAAGCTGATAAATCTTTTAAAGGGGTTCAAGGATTATTTTGCATGGGATTACACGAAGATGCCCGGATTAGATCGCTCTATTGTTGAGCATCGGCTATCGATCAAACCCGGATACCGTCCTTACAAACAACTCCCTCGAAAGATTTTCAAGGAAGAAGTGTTAGCCGATGTAAAGAAAGAAGTTGAGAGATTGTTGAAAGCAAACTTTATTCGGCCATGTCGATACGCAGAATGGATCTCGAATATAGTCACAATGTACAAGAAGAATGGAAAAATGAGAGTCTGCATTGACTTCAGAGATCTCAATAAAGCTACCCCGATGGATAGTTACCCAATGCCGGTCGCTGAATTGCTCGTTGATGCAGCGGCTGGTTATGAGGTCATCAGCTTTATGGATGGTAACGCTGGGTACAACCAGATCTTTATGGCAATAGAGGATATTTCAAAAATGGCTTTCAGATGTCCTGGTCATATTGGGTTGTTTGAGTGGGTCGTGATGACCTTCGGTTTGAAGAATGTCGGTGTGACTTATCAACGAGCTATGAATTATATCTTTCACGAACTAATCGGCAAGATTGTAGAGATTTATATTGATGACGTAGTAGTGAAGTCCAGAGGTCATGAAGAGCATCTAGACGATCTAAGAAAGGCCCTGGAGTGCACAAGGAAGCATGGTTTGAAGATGAATCCGAACAAGTGTGCTTTTGGAGTCTCAGCAGGAGAATTTTTGGGGTTTCTGATTCATAAAAGAGGGATTGAAGTCGGAAAGAAAAGCATGGAAGCAATAAACAAAGTCGTTCCTCCAACCAACCTCACTGAGTTACAGTCACTGCTCGGCAAGATTAATTTTGTAAGAAGATTCATATCTGGTTTGTCCGAGAGGGTCTTGCCTTTTTCTCCGTTGCTGAAGCTTAAGAAAGATCAGAAGTTCATATGGGGTGACGTACAACAGAAAGCTTTTGATGAAATCAAGGAATACATGAAAGCGCCGCCAGTATTAGTACCCCCTCAATTTGGTAAGCCTTTCAAATTGTACGTGTCAGCCGGTGGATTAACAATAGGATCGGCTCTTATGCAAGAGTTTGAGGGGAAGGAAAGAGTGATAGCTTACCTTAGCCGAAAACTATTGGATCCAGAGACAAGATATTCGGCGACAGAGCAGCTTTGCTTGTGTGTGTATTACTCATGCACCAAATTTCGACATTACTTGCTGAATGCCGAATGTATAATAGTTTCTGAATTTGATGTAATAAAGCACATGTTGTCAATGCCTATTCTGAATGGCAGAATCGGCAAGTGGATTTTAGCGTTGTCGGAGTTTGATTTAAGATACGAATTGGCAAAAGCGGTGAAAGGACAAGTTATTGCCGATTTTGTTACTCATCATCGTGATCCTTCTGCCAGCATGATAAATATTGCACCTTGGGCGTTATTTTTCGACGGCTCATCCTGCAGCAAGGGTGGTGGTGTTGGAATTTTCTTAATTTCTCCGCAAGGATTGACATTCAAATATGCTATCCCCATTGAGTTCCATGTTACCAACAACGAGGCAGAATATGAAGCTTTGCTTAGAGGACTTCGGCTTCTTGTGGAAGTAAAGGCTATTGCTGTTGAAATCTTCGGGGATTCTGAGTTGGTCATCAACCAGTTAGTTGGTCAATACGAGTGCAAAAGCGACATATTGAGAGGATATTATGAAGAGTGTCGAGAGCTTTTGTATTGTTTTCAGATAGCAACCTTGCATCATATCCCTAGGGGGCATAATGAAGAGGTGAATAAATTAGCTCAGGTCGCTTCAGGATACCGAGAATGTCGAGAAGTTCTTGCTTTGGATGGGGACCATGTGGTTGATGATTGGAGGAGAGAGATTACCGGTTACCTGAGAAATCCATCACAAAAAGTTTCTCAAAAACTCAGATATAAAGCTATCAAGTTTACGCTTCTTGATGATCAGTTGTACTACAAATCTATAGATGGGGTTCTCCTGAAGTGTCTGAGCTAGGAAGAGGCCAAGAAGTTGGTGTGTGAAGTACACGAGGGATTATGTGGTGCACATCAGTCGGCCTACCGAATGAAGTGGATAATAAGAAGGATCGGTTACTTTTGGCCGACTATGCTCGAGGATTGTTTTGAATATTATAAAGGATGTCGAGATTGTCAAAGGTTCGGGAATGTTCAAAGAGTTCCGGCATCGGCTATGAACCCAATTATCAAGCCGTGGCCATTTAGAGGATGGGCTATAGATTTAATTGGTCAAATTCACCCGCCTTCTAGCAAAGGACACAGATTCGTGCTCTTGGCTACAGATTACTTCACCAAATGGGTCGAGGCTGTGCCTTTGAAGAATGTTACGTCAGAGAACATGATCAGTTTTGTCAAGGAGCACATAGTTCACAGATTCGGAATCCCTCAGACCATAACCACAGATCAAGGAACCCAATTTACATCATCCGAATTTTGTGATTTTGCTGAAGAAATGGGGATCAAGCTATGTAATTCTTCTCCTTATTATGCACAAGCCAATGGACAGGCCGAAGCATCGAATAAGATTATGATCAAGATTATCCAGAAGAAGATTGATGAAAAGCCGAAGAGATGGCACTTGGTTTTAAATGAAGCATTGTGGGCTTACCGAATGGCATGTCATGGGTCTACTCAAGTGTCCCCCTACGAGCTAGTTTATGGACATTGTGCTGTGTTGCCATGGGAGTCGCAATCAAGTTTGAGACAGGTTGCATTGCAGAATGAATTAAGGAAAGAGGATTACAAGAGCTTGATGATGGACGAGCTAGAGGATCTGCACCTGATTCGTCTTAAGGCGTTGGAAAATATAGAGAAGAACAAATTGCGTGTTGCCAGGTATTACAATAAAAAGGTCAAGGAAAAATGCTTTGAAGAAGGGGATTTGGTTTGGAAAGTTGTATTGCCGATTGGGACGAAAGACAAAACATTCGGTAAATGGTCTCCGAATTGGGAAGGTCCTTTTCGGATAGTGAAGCATGTGCCCGGCAATGCATATATTTTGAAAACTTTGCTGGGAGAGGAGTTTTCTAGAGCGATTAATGGAAGATTTCTTAAGAAGTTTTATCCCAGCATAGAGGTCAGTGCATAAGAAAGTCATATACAATGGATTGGCCGATGAGCAATATCGCCCATGTTTGAACAGCCGACATAACATGTGTCGCCTTTAGAGTTAAAAAAAATATTGACCAGACCGTATGAAGATAATAACGAGCGAGGGTTTTGCTTTCGGCAATTCAGAGTTACTCATCAAATAGCCTGTTCAGGATGGATTGAGCATCAGAGGCCTGGGCAAGCACGGTAGCATGATCTTCGTAACTTTCCAGGAGATCCTCAATGTCCTCTGGAAGCTCGCCGCCGTGGAAACCGGTTGGCATGGTAGAGAAATCCTCGCCGTCTGAGTGGACATCGCTGCCAATCCCAGAGCAACGCCATGGTGTATGCCATGGATGGCGACTTGATCGACACGGCTGTCTGCATCCTCAAGGCGAGCCTCTATGTTTTCCCCCTGAGCGTTCACCTTATCGGCCACCCTGGTTCCAGCAATCTTCAAGCGCTCAACCTCTGCAGATAGTGCTGAGCAAAAGGGGAATATGTCAGGAAGACGGATCTGATTCAGAAAGGGAAGAATCAGATGGAAGTTTTATTGACCTGAGATTGCATCGCAGAATTGTTTTCGCTGGTCTTCCCAGTCGAGTTGGTCGATGCCGTACTGCTTGGAAACTTCGCCCAACTCTTCCCGGGCCTTGTCTCTTTCTTCCATAAAACGGCAAGCATCGCGGTGGCTCCACCGGTCAGGGTAGGAGGAATCTGAAGAGGAACCCGAAGAGCTGGAAGAGTCGGAGGGTCCGAATGATGGAGTACCAGGCCGGGGAAGAAGATGGCTTTGACTACTGGTAATGAATCTTGTCCTAAGAGCGAAAAGGAGAAATCGAAATCGAAATCGAAACAATGGGTAGACAAAGAAATGCGGACCGCAAGGGGGCAGATTGGCTGAATCTTACCTGTGGCTCCGGCGTTGTGATGCTTGGCTGTCCTCCGCTTCTCCTTTGGCAGGTCGCTTGCCGCGGTTGTCACCGCTCGCCATTGCTACGAGACTAGGGTTTTCTTCTGGGTTGAACCGATGAAGAGAAGTAAAGAGACGAATGCGGGGATGCGCAACTGCAAGTGCTAGTCAGAGTTGTAGGGAGAGTTTGTTTGATAAGCCGAAAGGAGTCGTGGCAAAGTCTACGGAGTAATGGAGTCAGAATGCCAAATGACAGAGTAGGGTTTTCCTTTCGGCTGAGTTATTCCTGCTGGGCCATTGTTACTGGGACGGCTCACTTAAGACGGGTGCCATTCGGTTATCCTCTTGAGTCCTTTGAGTTAGAGGTTCATTCGACTATCAAAAAAAAATTGAAAGAGAAGAAAGCCAATCGTATAGATGCATAAGGTATGAGAATGCTTTGGTAAAGACAAAGCATGCTATGCTTGGTTTATTACAAGTTCAATGTTTACTCATTCAAAAGCTGGTTGATTGTTTTTATAGCCTCAACCCTGATTCGGTTGACAGTATCAAGGGCCTTTTGATCTTCATCCTCAGAATTTTTCATCTTAGATAGTTTGGCTTTGATTTGTCGACCTTCCTTAAGAGCCAAAGTTATCTTCAACGAAATTGCATTCATGTCCTTCGGCAGATCGGTCATATGAGCCTTATGAGACCGGATTTTAGTATTCAGATTGGCTAGCTGAGCCTCCAGCCTGCTCTTATCTTCCTCCATGATTTTTAGTTCAGATTCTAGGGTTTCCAAAGAAGTTTTTGCAGTTTGAAAGTCAAAGTGTAGATCTTTGAGTTCCTGTTTCTTCGAGGATATATTGTTCTGCAGGGCATTCTTGGATGACATGTTTTTGGTTGCTCTCCTTACCATGCCGAAGAAGTTGTCGAGGTAAGCTGCAGACTCCAAGTGAGCTAAAAGAGTGGAAGGGATTTCTTCGTCGATGAGCTCAAGAATGTCCCTTATCTGATCTGCATCTTGAACCAGATTGATAATATCCTTATTCAATAGAGTAATTATTTCTCTCAGCCGAGCCTGGTTTTCCTTCGATAAGGTTTGTCGGGAGGTACTTTCCTCACCCTTCTCAGTGATATCATCTTCGGCAGAGAAAGAGTAGCTCGTGGTCGACTCTTTAGTATTTTTCTAAGAATGAGAAAGGAGTTAGCCGACTACGTGTGTTTGGCGGGTGCAATGTAATTTGAAGAAAAACAAAGCTTTACCTGCTGAGATGATCGATCGTTGGAGGACGCTGCACCTTGGCTTGCTCGGGGGCTTTGTTGAGTTTTCAGAAGGGGTGGACTTGGAATATGATCAGGAGACTATTCTTCTTCCAATCTTTTTAGAATATTATCTGTTTCAAGTAATGACATGAATATATGATGACAGGAAAGGGGATAGCCGAACGTATTACCTATAGTCTTGTCAGTTTCTTCATTTCTTAAAACTTCGGGAGATTTTGGGTCTTCGGCTTCGCCTTGGATATTTCTTGTGAAGGCTGCAGGGAGTGGTTTGGCAGTTGCCGAAGTGTCACTGGTCTCAGGACCCTGACCTGTGCCTGCAAACAGGTGACAAAACATAGATTTGATCACATTTGCTGCCGAATGAAATTCATTGGCATTAGATGGAAATTCGTACCTTGAGAGATGGTTTGGTCTTTTTGGTCCTTGTTTTCTTGGATGAAGAGACAGTCTCAAGTGCTTTTCTCTTGCTCTCTCCCCCTGGAAACATGATAGTTGAAGTTGCAGGAATCTTCATGAAGCTGTCCAGATTTGGAGCATTAAAGCCGAGGGCAGGATTGGGCCCGGCCAGGTGGTATTGGATCACTTTGACAGGAGGTGTAGGCTCGGGGTCCTGTGTATGGTCGAATGTTAGAGAAAAGTTGGATTCAGGGATGGAAAATGACAGGAGTAATGAAATTACCTCACTGTCGGAAGCAAAATCAGGTTGCAAGTTTTGACATAAAGGGTGAACTGGTACATTGAAGAGATGAGTATGCCATTCTTCCCACCAAGAAATGAAGAAGGGGTGAGCAGTGTCTATTATCCCGAATGGAGATGGTTTATATGTTGGCAGCTCCCATCCTAGTTCAAAGACTTTTTTAGCCATTATCCCTTCTGTGATTGTTTCTCTGGGTCTTATTACTGTTGAGAAGAAGAATCTGGGGGGTAACTGACCGCATCCTAGCTGTCTGGCTGCACTGTTTGGATAATAGAACTCATAGGTGGATTGCACTAATCTTCCATGGTGAAATTCGGCTGGTAAAACGCAAGGCTTGATGAAAGAGTTGAAGATGTCAGTAGCTGTTTGATCTACACAGCCGAATTCATAGTTAAACTTGCAGGGGAGAGTCAAGTCTTTGTTCTCTTTGTAAGGAAGCCAGAGTACACTGCCAAAGCCTTTGAAGAATAGCTTGAAAAGATGGCCAATGTCCATGTCAATACTAATGGATGATGCTGCTTCCCCATAAGTTTGGCAGGCTTTAACTCTTGCTGGTTGGCCTTCAGCGTAGTTGACTGAAGGAAAACTCAGGTTGAGCAGACTCACAGATACTAACTGGTGCATATATAGTTGAAGCCACATCTGAACCATCCACCAGGGACCATTCACACAAGAAATTTCTCTACCTGTGTGCATCTGGATGGTGATCTGATGCATCATATGATAGACAGACCCCAGAAGGTATTTGCCTAGTGGAATTTGGGTGCCTGCAAATAGGTCTTCAGCCATTACCATGTGGTTTAAGGTGGGTTCGTTGGATTTTCCGCAGAAGATAAATCTGCATAACCACATGTTCATGAAGGCTTTCAGTTCTTTGTCAGAAACAGTGTTGGATGACTCCATATAAGTATGGATATATTTAGCCCATCCACATCCGAAACTGACAGCTCTCTGATTGCTTTTGTTCTTGTATTTGTATGGATATACTGGCAAAGTTATATTCAGACCAGTCATCATAAAGACGTCAGCTAGGGTGATAGTCATCATACCATGGCCAAAGATGAAAGCATTGATAGCATTGGACCAGAAATGAGAAGCTGCTATCAAGAGAGCGTCATTTCTGGGTGTTTCTGACAGAGATAGTTCCAGACAATGCCCAATATCTTGGTTTTCCCAGTGGCTGCTGCTTTTTTCAGACATCCTCCGGTACCAATTTCGCCATCCAACAATTGGGGGAAAAGGCCAGTTCTTGAAAGTGTTCGGCCAGTGACTCGGTGAAGTGATTCCAGATTTGAAGGGGATTCTTTGGGTTTCTTTCTCGATAATCTCCATCGGATCGAGATTTCCCATTGGGCCAAGGAGATAAGAGTCGGGGTTGACAGCATAAGGAATCAGGATTTGGCTCTTATATTCCTTCAAAAAATAGCAAATGGGGGGAGAATGAATCGAAGGAAGGAACTAGAAGAAGATTACTGAATATGTGGAGTTTACCTCTGGGATCTTGTCTTGGGTCGCCATCGAAAGCTCGGAGTAAAATCAACTGCGCTGAGATTTGAATTTTTCTTTCAGGCGGCGGCTGCGATTCTAGGAAACGGAAACCTAGAGGAGGGAAGAAGCTTGTAAGCATTTTCGGAATAAAATTGACCTTTATCCCGAAATTGAGGGGGCATGTGTTAACACCAGATTTTCGCACATACGAAGAATGACAAGAGGGCCCCAGCTGGCAGTGAAGGAAGCATTCGGCAAACGGTCAGGCGGTCGGCTAGTCTTCAGGATTCGGCGAATGCATACATGGTTATTTGTTTTGAGAGACAGCGGCTCCATTCGGGAAGATACATATTGCAAGCAAAGCTGGCTTACACAGGAAGACACATGGTGATGGAAGGCACCGAATAATGTAGATTCATATATCTTTCCGTATTTTATTGTAAGTCGTAATCGTTTAGGACTCATGCTTCGTCCAGGGTATAAATATGAACCCTCGACCATTGTAAAAACGTTCACAACCACATCAATACAAACCGGCCCAGCGCCACCTATTCGAGTCCTTAGTCGTGTCGTCGAGTTCTTCGAGAGGAATCATCGATTCGTCGACCTCCGTAAGTACCGGCAACCTTGTTATCATGTCTAGTATCATGCGGCGGATTTAGATATGATGCAAGTAGTCTCGTATGTTAAGCTTAGTATCGTGCAGCGGATTTAAGCTTATGACGGGAAATTTTTACCTATGACTTGTATCGTGCGGCGGATTGAGTCATGAGTAAAAATAGTTATCGGCTCTGTTAGATTTGGCAGATCTAATAGATTCATTTAGTTATCATGTGTCGTATGTTTTATTTATTTAATTCATACAACACCTTTTTGCCCAATCTAGATTGATCTTCGTTCGGCCTTGTTGCACGAGGTTGCTTGTGTCTTTGCTTATTATAAGATCATGATGGTCGAACCGACTTTCAATCTAGATTGTTACATGTTGCGGGTTCATGCATGCCGATCATGTTTAGGCTTTGATAGAGCTGGGTGTCGTGCGGCAGGTACAGGTTTTAGATTAGTTTAATCATGCTTTGCTTGTATGTTTCTTCTTCATGGATCCCAGTTCGGCTAGTTTGCCGATTCTGGTTAAGCTTACTTGAGTAATGAGTATGTATAGATCTGTTGGGATGTATGTGTGCTTTTAGCTTCTTATAATTAGATCGTATCATGCGGTGGATTAATTTAATTATAAGGAGTGGTGTAGATTTATAGCAAGTGGTATCATGCGGTGGATTAGCTTCGCTTGAGTTTATACCCGACGGGTTTATGAAGGCTGGACGTGCGGCAGACTAGCTGGATTAGCCTATGCATATGTTATCTGAATGGATTTGTACTTACAAGTTACCCTTTTATTCTTTTGTCACGTATGCATTCGGCATTCAACATGCTTATGAGCTCTATCTTTATTCTTGTCGAATGACATTTTAAATCTATTTTGACAAACAGCTTTCATAGCTGTGTGCCGTCGCGATTGGCTTTCAAAGCCGTACATATGGAACTGTCTGGTCTTACCCGGGATGTTCCAATGTATTCTCACACTTTTATCCCTTGTTGGTTTTTTCAGGTCAAACCGACTGGCACGTTTCCGAAACCAGAACACTCCGGGCACCCGATTGAAGCTAGCCTCGTTCGGCTTGCTGTGTGCCTGACGTGAGACGTCACGTTTTGCGTCAACAACAACACTCGGAGACGTCTAGAGGAAGACGCGGAAGACCGAGCTCGCGCTCAACGTGACCAGGAGCATCAGTAACAGAACGAGCACAATCGTCGACGAGCCGATTGCTCCCGTAACCTCGAGCCCGAGTTTATGAGGGTCGCTGGTCACGAGGTTTTTTAGACACCCTACCAGGACATCATGGCCCTAGCCACAGAGATGGGAGCCAAAAACAATCGCACCCCCGAGGAGGAGCGACGATTGGTCATGCTTCAGACTACTGCGCTACAACTCCGGGGACGGAATCTTGAGTCTCTAGCCGATGAGCAAGCTTCATCCCACCCGAGCCAAAGGCGGCCCGTTCAAGAGCGAGTCGGTCGAGTCCCAGCAAGGAGCCGTCTGGGCCACCGAGTACCCGATCAAGCTGAGGGAGGAGCCGAATCTTCATATAGAGGAGTCGCAGTTGCAGCATCCGACGCAGTTGATCGCTTCCCCTGCTTTTCCCAAAGGCTTCGAGCAGTCTCGTTCCCGTGAAAATTTAAACCCGGGAACTACTCCAAGTACGACGGAAAGACAGAACCTAAACGGTGGCTCAGGTTGTATGCTCAAGCAGTCGAGCTAGCTGGTGGAAGCAATGACGTCAAAGCACTCTACCTCCCAATGGCTCTAGAGACAATGCCGCTCGCTTGGTTCGATAGGCTTAAACCCGAGTCCATCGACTCCTGGGAACAACTACATCGTATCTTCGTTGAAAACTTTGCTGGTGTCCTAGAGAGATCAGACCCCCGGACTAAGCTCAGAACCTGCAAGCAACAGAAAAACGAATCAATGCGGGAGTACTATAGGCGATTCTCAGAAATCCACTCTACCGTATCCGACATCACAGACAGAGAAGTAATTGACCTCTTTGGCAACGGCATCTGCGAAAGGTACAATTACAAAGATTTCATCAAGCAGGACCCGACCACCACTAACGAGTTCCATCGGGCCGTAAACTCCATGATGGCGACAGAGGAACGCACACAGGAACGCTTCCCCGATAGAAACACGCAAGGTGATCGAGGAAACAACCTGAGAGGCAACCAGGCACCACAGCAAAACACCCGGAAAAGGGCAGGAGACAATACTGTTGCTGCCATGGAGCCCCAGAAGAAGGGAAACAAGCCATTCACCTTTGATGACTTGCTCGACGGACCGTGCCCTTTCCATCCGAAAGCCGGACATCAGGCAAGGCACTGCCGACAACTCAAGGAGCGAGGCTTGAATTCCGACTTCAACAAAAACAAGAAGGACAAAGAAAAGAAGACAGCTGAGGACCCTCCGCAGGACAACGGTGGTTTCCAACACCCCAAAGGGACAATCAATGTCATTTTCGGGGGAGTAACCACCAGCGACAGCAAGAGGCTCCAGAAGCTTTCGCTGCGGGAGATCATGTCCACAGAACCAGCGACTCCCAAGTACCTTGACTGGTCCGAGCACCCAATTAGCTTCTCCTGAGCAGACCAATGGACCAGCGTCTCCAATGCAGGGCATTACCCGCTAGTCCTGGATCCCACGGTCGTTGGGTTTACATTGAGCAGAGTACTCATCGACGGAGGGGCAGGACTTAACGTTATCTTCGCAACTACCCTATGCAAGATGAATCTAGATCTTGCAATCCAGCTCACACCATCAACCGCTCCCTTCTACGGCATAGTACCCGGAAAAGCGGCTGTACCACTCGGAAGGATCATACTACCCGTCACTTTTGGAACTCCGACCAATTACCGAACGGAGTACATCAGTTTCGAGGTAGCCGACTTCGAATCATCGTATCACGCCATATTCGGGCGACCCGCTATTGCCAAGTTTATGGCAGTACCCCATTACCCGTACCTCTTATTGAAGATGTCGGGTCCTAAAGGAATCTTAACCTTCAGAGGCGACTTGAAGCGGTCATTTGATTGCGACACAGAGGCTGTCCAAATCGTTGAAAAAGCTCAACTCGCCCTGGAAGTACAAGAACTCGCTCAGATGGTACATAATACTCAGCCTGGAGATTCGGAAATCCCAACCAAAAAGGCGGGTACTATCCAACCATCAGCAGAGGTATCCACAAAGACTATTGACCTGGAAACCGATGATCCCTCAAAGACAGTGGTTATCAGTGCTCACCTATCTGAAGAATAGGAACTCGCGCTCACCAAGTTCCTTAGAGCAAACAAAGACATATTTGCTTGGAAACCAGCAGACATGCCTGGGGTCCCAAGGAACTTGGCTGAGCACAGATTAGAGTTAAAAGAAGGCTCTAGACCTATCAAGCAAAGATTACAACGATTTTCACCAGAGAAGAAAGAAGCAATCAAAAAGGAAATAGCCAAGCTACTCGCGGCTGGATTCATCAGAGAAATCCTTCATCCCGAGTGGCTAGCTAACCCAGTGCTGGTCAAGAAGAAGAACTCTGCCGAGTGGCGCATGTGTGTCGACTACACAGACCTCAACAAGCACTGTCCAAAAGATCCTTTCGGATTACCATGGATAGATCAAATAGGTGATGCCACTGCAGGCTCCGCTCTATTATCTTTTTTGAATTGCTACTCCGGTACCATCAGATTGCACTCAAGGAAGAAGACCAACCCAAGACATCGTTCATAACTCCTTTTGGTGCTTACTGTTATAAAACCATGTCCTTTGGGTTAAAGAATGCGGGGGCTACTTATCAGCGCGCCATCCAAGATTGCCTGGGTGATCAGATTGGCCGCAATGCAGAAGCTTATGTTGATGATGTAGTCATAAAGACAAAGGATCTGACTACCCTGATATCAGACCTAGAGGAAACTTTCAACCGTCTACGTGCGTATCAGTGGAGACTCAACCCAACAAAATGCGTTTTCGAAGTACCCTCAGGTCAGTTACTCGGATTCCTCGTTAGTCATCGAGGCATCGAGGCTAGTCAAAAGCAGATCATAGCTATCGTCAACATGAAGCCGCCTACCTCCGTCAGAAACGTTCAGAAGCTCACCGGGTGCATGGCTGCGTTAAATTGATTTATCTCACGACTAGGAGAAAAGGGATTACCTTTCTTCAAATTGCTCAAAGCCGGCGACAAATTTTAGTGGACGGAAGAAGCGGACAGGGCCTTTGAACAACTCAAAGGCTACCTTACCAATTCACCAATAATGACGCCGCCCGAGCCCAGGGAGCCGATGATGCTATATATTGCAGCTACCACACACGTTGTGAGTACAGCAATCGTGGTGGAGCGTAAAGACGACAAGCACATATACAGCACCCAACGACCAGTTTACTATATCAGCGAGGTACTCTCTGACTCGAAGGTCAGGTACCCGCAAGTATAGAAACTACTCTATGCATTACTCACATCCTCAAGAAAGTTACGGCACTACTTTGAAGCTCATGAGATCACGGTAGTCACGAATTTTCCTTTAGGAGAAATCCTTCGCAATCGTGATGCTACCGGCAGAATCTCTAAGTGGGCAGTCGAATTGGGTGCACTCAACATAAAGTTCACTCCAAGGAAAGCAATCAAATCATAGGCTCTAGCTGACTTCGTCGCCGAGTGGATAGAAATACAGCAGATCCAAGACAATGCTATCCCTGATCATTGGAAGATGTACTTTGACGGGTCCCTAAAACTCGGAGGAGCAGGAGCCGACGTTCTTCTTGTATCACCCGCCGGCGAACAGCTCAAATACGTTCTGCAAATATTGTGGCCGGCTACCAACAATGAAGCAGAATATGAAGCACTACTTCATGGACTCAAACTAGCAGTCACTCTAGGCATTAAGCGGCTACTAGTCTATGGCGATTCCTCCGTGGTCATCCACCAAGTCAATAAAGATTGGGACTACACCAAGGAAACAATGAATGTCTATTGTGCTGAAGTCTGCAAGCTGGAAAAACACTTTTCAGGACTCGAGCTCATTCATATTACTCGGGACCTCAACGTGGCGGCAGATATATTAGCAAAATTGGGCTCCGACAGAGCACAAGTTCCCAGTGGTACCTTCGTGCAAGAGTTATCCAAACCTTCAATACAAGAGAAGGAAGAGGTTGAACCAGCACCCTCCACCCAGGTCTTATGCCTCGCACCCGACTGGACGCAGGTGTTCATTGACTATTTCAAAGAACATAAACTACCAAGTGACAAAACTGCCGCAGAGCAAGTCACCAGACGTAGCAAAAACTATGTCTTAGTCGGGGATAGGCTGTATCGACGCGGAGCCTCATCAGGGGTCCTCCTCAAGTGCATTTCACCAGAAGAAGGCAGGGAAATCCTAAATGAAGTTCACTCCGGGTGTTGCGGTAATCACGCAGCTTCAAGGACTCTAGTTGGAAAAATCTTCACATCAGGGTACTATTGGCCCTCAGCCCTGAAAGACGCAGAAGACTTAGTCCGTCGTTGTCAATCATGCCAGTTCTTTGCCAAGCAGCAGCATGTACCTGCACATGAGTTGATCTGTATTCCTCCATCCTGGCCGTTCTCATGTTGGGGACTTGACATGGTGGGTCCTCTTAAGCGTGCCCCAGGCGGATTCGAGTACATCTACGTCGCAATCGACAAGTTCACAAAATGGATTGAGTACATGCCCTTGGTCAAATTCAATGCTTCCAAGTCAGTCCAATTCATGCAGAGCATCTTCCACCGCTTTGGAATGCCGCACAGAATCATCACTGATCTTGGGTCCCCCTTTACGGCTATCGAATTCAAGTCATGGGCTAGCAACTCTGGAATCAAGATAGACTGCGTATCAGTAGCTCACCCACAGTCCAATGGCCAAGTTGAAAGAGCAAACGCCCTGATTCTCACCGGGTTAAAACCAAGGCTGTTTGACCTCCTAAAAGATCACGGCGGAAAGTGGGTTGAAGAATTGCCTAAGGTAGTCTGGGGGCTACGAACACAACGAAGTCGGGCAACAGGCCAAACACCTTTCTTTCTGGTATATGGCACTGAAGCAAACCTACCGGCTGACTTAATCTGGAACTCCCCACGAACGGAGTAGTACAACGAGGGCGAAGCTGATGATACCAGGCGGTTAGAAGTCGACAGCCTTGAAGAAGCCCGACTAACCGCACTTTTTCAGTCAGCAAGATACCTTCAAGGGATGAGGCGCTATTATGATAAGAACGCCCATCACCGCACCTTCCAAGTAGGCGACATGGTGTTAAAGAAAATTCAGAACACCGTTGGACGTCACAAGCTCTTGAGTCCATGGGAAGGTCCTTATATTGTATCCAAAGTAACAAGACCCGGGTCATTTGAGTTAGTCACTGAAGATGGATCTCCACTGCCAAATTCATGGAATATTGAGCACTTGAAGAAATTCCATACTTAAGGACTACGCTACAATACTGACTCAGGGCAACTGTATTTATTAGTCGGATATTAATAAAGTTCGGAGTTCATCAGAAACAAGAACTTTGCACATTATCGAGGCTTTTTTTTCCTACACCTCATCATGACTATTCAGTCGCATAACAGTCTCTGCAAAAGCAGGGCTTACCTCCGACTAATATATAATATTACTCGGATAGATTGGTTCAGCGGAAACCATACTCGAGTTATGAGCTTCGAGCTCAATACAACTCACAAGATAGTATGGCTTAACACCCGGCTATCAGCCTATAGCGAATATGGAATCCACCATAGTGGGGACTAGTTCCTATAAGGCGTAACAAGGCGGGACAGTACTCACCTTGTTACATACCCCCTGGACAGAGGTCCACCTAACTTCGCACCCAAGCTGCGATCCTCAAGAGGATATGATCCACCCAAAAGGAACCACCGTTATGGTCCTCCAAGAGGTGATTGATCATTGTTATCCCTTGAACAAGGGTACTAAGAGTAGTACTCGGGCAAGACTAAGTTCTCTACACAATAATTAGAGAAACGAAGTCAGACGACCCACACTAAAGTGCTAGAGAGCACTCGGATAGACTCGTCTAGTCAGACGCCTGGTCATACATCCACAACAAATAAACTCAACCCATTGCCAAAGAAATTTGCCGCAATATGGAGTTGGACATATATGCAAATCACAAGATTCAAAAGTAACCAATATTTTTGATATCTTATAATAATTGTTTTCAGGAGATACAAGCTGCAGAGACTGCGGAGTCTAGACTACTCTACAAGATCTAATATCTGTGAGTACTCCTCCGTGGTGGCTTTCACCTCCTCTTGCATTGCTGCAAGGTCCTCGTCGCCTTTGTCCTCAGGAAGAGTCATCAAAGCAGACAAGTCGAAGGACGGCAGATGAAGCCGCAGCGTCGCCATCAGGCCTTGCACCACGGAAATCGACATATCTTTGATGTATCCCGCCAGTCGTCCAGGCGCAGCCTTGGCCTCCTCAATCAAAGTCTCCTCGACTCCTGCTGGCGCCGGAATCATGTTGAGCAGGGGCTTGACAGCATGCTCCAAGGCCTTCAAGGACTCCGCCGACTCCTTTGTAGACTTCAAAGCCTGTAGAAGGTCCCGGTCAGCACCCTCACGCATCAATTTGGCTTCTTGAAGAGTACTCTGCGCATTAGCAAATACCTCTTCAAGCTCTGCTTGCTTCCGGTTGAATGCGTTCTGCCACCCAGAAGCCAGTTTACTCGCATCTGCATACACAACAGCCAGTTACCATCCCATCCGACTAATATCATGGAGCAGATCGACACAGAAACTCCAAGTATACCTTCAAGCTGCTTTTTAGAACTCTTCTTGAGCTCCTTCAACTTCTGCTCCACGGCAGCAGACTTGGCTATCAGCCCAACCTCTCGGTCGTTAGCAGCGTCACGCTCCGCTACCACTTCCTTGAGGTTGCCTTAGAGTTCATTAATACGATTATGCAGAACCTGGGTGGCTCCCTTCTGGCTAATTTGGTCCTGGGCAATATAGTCCCAGAGCTCTTGGTTTTCACAAGACAGCTCCTGGCGGATCCGGGTGACTTGATCTCTAACCTTGAAGTCAAAGGACTACAATACACTAATATCGTGAGTACTCGGATGAGTTTACAGTATAACAAGAAGAGATTGAGACTCTTACCTCAACAAATTGATGAAGAGCTTCAAAGGGAGCCCTCACCTGGTCCCTCAGTTCCTTCAGCCGAGTAAGGTCCTGGTCGTACCCGGCTACGTCAAGAGTAGCTCCTTGGCGCGAGGACTCGGGTGCATCTAAGGACCCCCCACGTTGACGAGCTGAAGCCTCTGCATCAACCTCCGTCAAGACCATGTCCAGGGAAGGTTCGTCCGGCTGTTGTGTACGAAAAAACCAGTCATTCCAAACCCGGTCAAACTCTAATTGAGCGGGAGAATGAAAGATGGAGTACGGCCAACCAACCTGAGGCAATGGAAGAGCACCCGCGTCAGGAGCGGCTTCGACCTGAGACTTGGACGGAGAGGAGCCAGACAGCGGATCTACCTGACTGAAGGTTGGCAGCACGCTGGAGTTATCCATGGCCAGCGGCACCGACTCCTCTACCGTCTGAGGATCAGGAACGGCACTCGAGGTCGTTGCATTTACTTTTGCTTTCCTACAAGCAGACAAGTATTAACGTCAGTATCAGAACTCTGTGTACACTCTACAAAACAAAGTACTTACTTCTCGAGCTTTAGCGGCTTGGGTAGCTTCAAGAGAGGCTGTTTCAGAAGAGGGTCTGCAGCCGAAGGTTCTTTAGGAACCGCGCCGCTTGAAGTCCCTTGAGTAGTTCCAGCATCTGATACAGCGACATATATAAGATAAAGAGATTATCAACACTCAAAAGGACTACAAAGTACTCGGGTTTTCCCTTACCAGGAGCACCCGGCTTACAGTGCTTTTCAGCCAATTCTGGCGATAAAAGAACTTTGCGACATGCACGGTGATTACCAGTATGGGCCCTCTTGGGGACGGGTCCTCCAGCCTCTTGCTGCGGAGTCGGCGACCTCTTCCAGCTACCTTCAGCTTCCGGGTCTATAAGCATGACATCAGAGTCAGTTGATTCTGTGTCAAGCCAGCTAAGATCTTCGGGCGAGCTCGGTTTGTTAGGTAGGTCCTCACTTCGGATTGGACCTTCCAACGCAATGCCTCCGCCTTCTTGCGTCACCGGAGGCAGGGGAGGGCAATCATTGTTATCTCTCCCCCAGCCCTATAAAACAGAAGGATATCTAGTCAGGTCAGAAGGATATCTATTCAGAACCTCGACGACATGACAAATTAAATACTTACCTGAGGAGGAGGATTAATGGCGGAGAAGGATGTCATCACTGGAGCTAAGTGTTCACGGCTCTTAAGCAGTCGGTTCACTCTCCATAGGACTTCGCACTCCACCAATTGCTCGACAGCGTGGCGACCCGGGTCGTTCTTACCCAGGTATTCGAACCCAAAGGTGGCTCGCTGCTGAAGCGGGTGGATGCGCCGGGCAACAAAGTCTTGAACGACAGTGTATCCGGTCAGCCCATTGATTATCAATGCATCTATCATAATGAGGAGGGGTTGGATAACCCCTACTTCTCCACTTGTGAGCTTCTCTTTCCATTCACGACACTTCTGTGGTGGCCATCCATCATGACGACGAAGAGCTGGGGGTGGGTTACCCATATAGAACCACCCAGCAGCCCAGTCTCTTACCGACTCTGACAACTCAACAGTTATATATTGATTGGCTACTTCCAATCTAACCTGAAGACTAGCTCCTCCGACTACTTCGGTATTAGCGTCACTAGGTTGACACTTAAACCAGAAAAAGTAGCAGAAGAGGGTAATAGAGGGACATATCCCTAGAAAAGCCTCACAGAGATGGGTGAAGATTGCAATATGAAGAACCGCATTGGGAGTAATATGGTTCAGAGTCAAACCATAGTAATGCAGCAAGCCACGGAAGAAATCAGAAGCAGGAAGTCTCAATCCCCGCTCCACGAAGGACTTGAACATCACGATCTCCGTGGTGTTGGGGGCAGGAGCGCGATGATCAGTGGGTACCCTCCATCCATCCAGTGGTTGTGCTCGTAGCAATCCTTGCTGCGCCAGGAATGCCAGTTCCGCCAGGGTGGTGTCCGGCTTCTTCCACGCCAAGACATCAGTTGGCGGGTTCGGATGCTTAGGCTTTCCGGTGGTGGTGATCTTAGGCTTCTTCTTGTCTCCTGCAGATTGCCTCTTGGGACCCATGTTGGTAACAAGAGATTTTCTACGCATTCACTAAGAGATGGCTAAGGGATTTCTAGCTCTGAAGGCAATGGCTTGATGAAAGCGTGAGGAAAGCACAAGCCCGGTGGCGGCTTATTATAGATCTGTTTTGATAACCGTTCGGCTTTCCTAAACGGCGTCATGGCAACGTCTGTAACCCTAACGGCTGGGAACACGTGTCAGACGGCGTCAGAGATAAAGAACAGGAACAGTAAACAGACAAATTTTCCTTCCGCAAGATACATTTAGTACTCGGGAAACAAGATAGAGGACTCGAAAAATATTCCAAGTACTCGGATCTTTGTTATTATTACTCGGAATTACAACAGAGATGCATGGTAACATCTTGAAATACAACAACTTTCATCAGAAGTACAATCAAAGGTGTAAAACGCTACTCTAGTGAATTCAAGGTACATAGCCTTGATGCCTATTACACCAAGGACCGGGTTCAGTGAGACGCAGTAAAGCAGACACAGAACCTTGGGTAGACACTATCTTTTCAGTGCATCCCAAGGTGGGTCTTTGGTACTACCCCAGTACTCAAGGAACTCGGGGAAGACCATCACCCTTGCCGCCCTTTGGACAACCTGTGACTCCGAGGTTATCTACGAGTGGTAGTCACAAGAGTTCTTCTAGGGCACCTTTGTGTCCCTCTGCTCGCGACCACTTGGAAACCACCCTAACGGATGGTCCTTTCACAAGAATTCTTCTAGGCACTTCATCTATTCTACAGAAGGAAGACACCCGGGGGCTCGATCATCTCAGCTACTGCTATTATAATACCCATGGAACTAATAAGAAGTTTTACACTCTCGAAGGATATGAGCTCTTTGCTTCCCAGGCAGGGTATTTATAGGCGGTTTCTTCTTGGTCTATGGACATGGTTCATCAACAAGAGTGACCGTTGGACCAATAATTCAACCAGTGTACTGTGGTGCATGTGAAGCTCGGCATGGGTAACAGAGTTGATTCTCACACGCGCTTCAAGACGAAGACGACAAAGTTTGCAGTTGCAGAAAACAACAAAAGACATTTATTACGTACAGCTGGAACAGTCACTGGTCAATAATTGCTGGCCTCGTGGTAATTTTTATTCAGTGGGGGGTGATACGAGATGTTTGTTGAAAACATTACCCACCTGAAGCTGAACAATTATTACTCGGACGGTTTAAGCAACAGATTGGTGTCATTTTCCGATTCCTCAAGACCTTAATAGATTACGTGATGACTTCTTTAGAAGACCCCGAGAACCGACTACTATGGTACTCGGAACTCAGGCTCGGGGGCTGCAGGGTACAATCTATAAAGGAAATGTTTTTTCTTATTCAAGATTTACTCGGAAAAGGCTCCAAAGATCCTCAAAGTTATTATAAATAACAAGAGGCTCGGGGGCTACACCCTATGGGTGCACTTTTTGTAAAAAGCGCACACCATGGAATTTCTTTACTCTCGGAGCACTTCAAGATTTCTCAAGACATTACTCGGAGATTCTCAAGAAGAAATTAGAAGATAACGTCGTGAAGAAATGATGAAGAGCTCGGGGGCTTGACGGACCAGGATGTCAGAGATATCATCAGTTGATGATTACTCCGACTAATCCCGGACGGCACGGGAGATCCGAAGACTTGTTACGAAGTGTACTTGGTTTAGGACTCTCGTTTGTAACCTAGCCGAGTTGTAAAAGGAAGTCTTGTAATTAGAGTAGGACTCCTTTGATGTAACCGGTTAGGACTCGGTCTGTGCTAAGGCTCACCCGGATATATAAGGGGAGCCGGGCGCAGGTCCCAGACATCGAACATTGAATCATAACAATACACAAGGCACACGTCGCACTGGACGTAAGGTATTACGCTATTTAGCGGCCTGAACCAGTATAAATCGTTGTCCCTGTGTACTCGCCGAGTTCTACGAACGCCGATCCCCACCGAACAAATCGTCTGGGATTACTCAAGACGAGTTGCCGGTTAATAAACACCGACAAGTTGTTAAGCTCTTCATGCATGGCATTGACCCAATCAACATCTTGTAATGCTTCTTCAATCTTGGTTGGCTCGATGGATGACACAAAAGAGTAATGTTCACAAAATGAAGCCAATCTTGATCTAGTTTGCACACCACTCTGAATTCCACCAATGATTTGATCTAATGGATGATCTCTTGCAACATTGGTTGGTTGGAGCACTTGGACTTGATTGATTGTACTTGCTTGATCATTTGGTTGAGATGAACTAGCCACTTGTTGATCTTGCAATGGAGAACCACTAGCTTGCACAATTGGAGAAGTGAGCACTTGATCTTTGTCATCTTCAACATCAATCACTTCCCTAGGCCGAATATCACCAATGTCCATACTCTTCATTGCATTTTCCAATTGAGTTCCTCTCACATCATCTAGATTTTCTTCTTCATCTTGAGAGCCATTTGTTTCATCAAATTCAACATCATGCACTTCCTCAAGAGTACCACTAGCTAAGTTCCAAACTCTATACGCTTTGCTTGTAGTGTAGTAACCAAGTAAGAAGCCTTCATCACATTTCTTCTCAAACTTGCTCAATCTAGTGCCTTTCTTCAAGATATAGCATTTGCAACCAAAGACTCTAAAGTATGCAATGTTAGGCTTTCTTCCATTCAATAGCTCATAGGGAGTCTTCTCCATCATGGGATGACAATAGAGGCGGTTGCTACAATAGCAAGCTGTGTTGATAGCTTCGGTCCAAAATGAATGACTCACATTGTACTCACTAAGCATAGACCTTGCCATATCAATTAGAGTTTTATTCTTCCTTTTAACAAGACCATTTGATTGTGGAGTGTACTTGGCCGAGAATTGATGTCTAATTCCAAATTCATCACATAACTCATCAACTCTTGTGTTTCTAAACTCACTACCATTGTCACTTCTTACTTTCTTGATGGTTGTTTCAAACTCATTGTGACACCTCTTGACAAAAGATTTGAATGTAGCAAATGTATCACTTTTGTCACTTAGAAAGAACACCCATGTATATCTTGTAAAATCATCCACTATCACAAAGCCATATTTGTTTCCACCAATGCTAGTGTATGTTGTTGGTCCAAATAGATACATGTGCAACAACTCAAATGCTTTGCTAGTTCTCATCATGCTCTTTTTAGGGTGAGTGTTTCCAACTTGCTTTCCGGCTTGACAAGAGCTACAAAGTTTATCCTTTTCAAACACCACATCTTTCAAGCCTCTAACTAGATCATGCTTAATCAATCTATTCAATTGTTTCATTCCAACATGACCAAGTCTTCTATGCCATAGCCAACCCATGCTAGATTTGGTGAACAAACAAGTTGACAATTGAGCTTCACTAGCATTGAAATCAACCAAGTATAGATTTTCATATCTAAAGCCTTTGAAGATCAAGTTTGAGCCATCTACACTTATGATCTCTACATCATCAACTCCAAATATGCATTTGAATCCAAGATCACACAATTGAGCCACAGATAACAAATTGAAGTTCAAGCTCTCTACTAGCAACACATTTGATATGCTCATGTCATTTGATATAGCAATCTTACCAAGCCCCTTGACCTTGCCTTTGCCATTATCACCAAATGTAATACTATCAATCCCATTGTCATCATTCTTGTTGATTGAATTGAACATTCTTGCATCTCCGGTCATGTGTTGAGTGCACCCACTATCAAGCACCCAATGCCTTCCTCCGGCTTTATAATTGACCTACAAGAAAAGATCAATTCTTTTTAGGTACCCAAACTTGCTTGGGTCCTCCAAGGTTAGTCACTAAGCTCTTGGGCACCCAAATTGCCTTCTTCTTTGGGCCAACAATGGGAGCACCAATAAACTTAGCCTTCACACCATTTACACCCTTGGTAAGCAAATAATAAGAATCAAATTGAATTGAGGATACATTAGCATTTTTATTCTTGTTCTTGCAATATTGCTCTACATGCCCGGATTGCTTGCATTTGTAGCAAAACCGACCATTGCTTCTCACAAAACTAGTCTTGTGAGTCACAAAAGCCGCCTTGCCATTCTTGGGGGTATAGCCCAATTGTCGGGGGTCCACAAAAGGGGTACCCCCCAATCAATGCAAAACAAATAGGTTAGACCTAGAACACCAGGTAATAACAAACCTAGCAAGTCTAACCTTCTAAAAAGCCTACCCCTCGAGCCCCGGCGCATAGGCCTCGAGCCCTGCACCGCTCCTCGAGACCCCACGCGGGGACCTCGAGCCTCACCAGTACGGCAACCTATCCCTCGAGACGCATCGTGCCACCCTCGAGCAGTGTCAGGCATCGGATGCCAACCCCATTCTACGCATTTAATGTGTCCACCTACTCCGGTCACATCCTCTGGAACACAACGTGCGCTACAGTGAGCCGGGGCAGAGTCAAACCTCGTTTTTTACCACAGGCATGGGCAAAAAGGCACTAGTACCACACTGTTCGGCCATACCCTGCATTGTTGCATGTCCAAGCCACGTCTCGAGCCCTGGACACCCGCTACGCGACCGGGTTTCCTGGGACTTGCCCATACCCACGGGAGCTCGAGCCCCTCTGTAGGCACCACCTCGAGGCCGGCCCTGTGCCCCTCGAGCCCTAACAGCTTTTGTGCCCTTGGAGGACAGGTACCCCAAGATCCGGGGGGCCCACCACGTCCCGCATGTACCGGAACGGGCGCCGCATGATCTCCACGTCGCCACGTCTCCACGCCCGCACCCGGGATGGAAGCCACGTTTCAAGGACGCCTCAACAGTAACTCCCCCGTCAGCTCCAGTGACCCGGACAAGACAGAATTCCTACCCTCCGTCGCATTGGGCACCGTACGCCCGAACTCCTGTACCACCTCTATGTAACCCTGGCCTCCTCTTGCTCTATAAAAGGGGACGCCAGGGGCCTTTCACGCGCACGGGGAAGACACGGGCTTACGCAACACGAGTCCACTCACTCCACACACACTCAAGTTAGGACTCCGGTCCACGCTCACAGAGCTTGTATTGCCCCTGTACAAGCACCTCGGTGCAAGTAATACAAAAACCTCCTCCCCCCGCTGGACGTAGGGCCTTCTTTGCCCGAACCAGGATAAACTCTTGTGTCATCTTGCATCACCATCCAGGAAGAGAACACGCGATCACATTACTAGTTAGTGTCATACCCCCGGGGTAGAAACACCGACAGTTGGCGTGCCAGGTAGGGGCCTTTCGCGTGTCAGAACTGATTTCTCGTTGTTTCCTGGATGGCTTCTTCGGCTCCTTCGTTCGCTGCTGGCGCCGTCGTCTGGTTCGGGAGCCTCGAGTTCCTGGCCACCGGCAACGGCATCGAGTTGACCCTGCTCTCCACGGAGAGCCTGAGTGGAGGGCGTGACACACCACCCCGTGTGGGAGGTGTGACGCGTCGCCCACACCACCACGCGTCGCCACCTCGGGAGCGGCGTCGTCGTCACCATCGTCGCCAGGCACAGGCAACGCCCGCGGTGTACACCCACTTCCCCGTCGCCGGCGCAGGGTCCCCGAGGAGAGACCAGCCCGACGCGCGACCGGGGGCTTCTAGGACGCGCGCGTGCTCTCCCAGTGAGTTCGCGTTCGTCATGCGCACGGACCGAGAGCCCGGTCAGAGGCCCCCGAGCCGTGCTCCGTCTTCGCCACCCGGCCTCCTCCTGCACGGGGTGTACCGCGCCCGGCGCGAGCGGTTCCCGTTCGGTCTCAGCAACTCCGCAGCCGTCTACGCCCACCACCTCGACGAGCGCCGTCGGGACCGGGCGGCGACAGAACAGGAGGAACGGCCGGGAGTGCTCCTACGAGCCGCCGCCAACCTGGAGATCGTCTACCCCGCGCACGTTGACCGCGGCTTCTCACGGGTCGTCGAGCCACCACGCCACGCCACCATCGGAGAGTGGTACCGCGAGGTGCAGTCCCGGCGCGAGCCAAGGCGACGCCACGTCAACAGCTCCGACTCTGACGAGTACGACTACCACGACCCCGACCTCTAGGATCCCACCAGGGAGTGCTTCCAGCTCGAGGGGGTCGCGAGCGATGCCGAGGACGACAACGGCGACGACGACAGGCCGGCGCTCAACCTCGAGAACACCAACGACGTGGCCGCGGCAGGCGGATCGCGTGTCCGGAGGAGGAACGAACCCCCGGCGCCGGAGGCACCACCTCAGTACAACGACGACCAGGCGGCGCAGCTCGCGCAGCTTCGGGAGGCGATCACCAAGGCTGAGGAGGACCGACAACGCCTGCTGCAGCTTGAGAAAACTCTTGTGCAGGAACAAGCCCAGCCTCGAGGCGCCGGCGCTCGTGGCCGCGCTCGAGAAGTCCACCGGCAGATCCTCGAGGATGAAGTGCCAGCATGCCCCGAGGTGCGATTCCCTCGGGCAGGACAGAACGTGGTGGCGGCCGCGATGCTGCTCCGCGATCTGCCCGCCGTCTCCAACCCTGATGTCAGGCGCATGCTCGGAGAAGTAAAAAACCTCCTCAAGACGGCCGCTGTGCAGCAGGCCGAGAGTTCAGCCTCGCATCGGCGCGGGGCGGCCTCGGGGAAGCCAGCGGACATACCCCACAACAAGTGTGAGGTATCCGTCCACCAGCCGGACGCCTCTCGAGCCAAGCCAGTCCGGGAGCGGATCGTCGACAACCGGCCACCTCGAGACCCCAATGACGCCCGCAACAACATCAACCGCCGGCGCAAGGACAAAGGGGCCGAGGAACGTGGCTACAGTGCCCATCGAGGAGGGCGCTACGACAGTGACGAGGATCGGCAGGCCCTCGAGCCCCCGGGCCCCAGGGTCTTCAGCCGGGCCATCCGCAGTTCGACCCTCCCCGACCGCTTCCGACCACCAGCCAATATCATGAAGTATGACGGGGGGGTCGAGCCCAAGCTATGGCTCTCCGACTTCCGCCTGGGCTGCCAATTGGGTGGGGCGAAGAACGACGATCGCGTGATCATACGTCAGCCTCCCCTCTACCTCTCGGACACCGCCCGCTGGTGGCTCGAGGGGCTCCTGCCAAATCAGATCCACGACCGGGCCGACCTAGTCAGGATCTTTGATGGGAATTTCAAGGGAACTTGCGTGCGCCCAGGCAACCCCTGGGACCTGCGACGTTGCAGGCAGGCAGCGAACGAACCCATCCGCGACTTCGCCCGGCGATTCTCAAAGCAGCGCCTCGAGCTCCCCCACGTGCCCGATGAGGATGTCATCTCAGCATTTCTCGTAGGCACGACGTGCCAGGAGCTAGTCCACGAACTAGGGCGCTACCGTCCCAGGACGGTCGAAGAATTGATGGATCGCGTCACCAGCTTCGCCTCAGGCGATGAGGCAGTGGGGGCTTTCTTTGGCCACTCCACGGACAAAGGCAAGGCGGTGGCCGCGCCGGAGGGTTCAGGCAAGGGCAACAACGCCAAGAATCGCAACAATAACAACAAAAAGAAGAAGAACAAAAGCAAAGGTCAGAAGGCGAAGCGTGACGCCGATGACGACGACGATGACGAAGAGGTGCTCACAGCTGCTCTCGAGCGTAAGAAGCCTCGAGGCCCCCCCGACGGGGCTGTCTTCGACAAGATGCTCGAGGACCCCTGCCCTTATCACAAGGGTCCCGTGAATCACAAGTTGAAGGACTGCAGACTGATGAAGGGCTTCTACTCCAAGCTCGGCGACAAGAAGGAAGACGTGCCCCAGGGCAAGGACAACAATCGACGCAACGATGGGGACGCAGACTTCCCCTCGGTGCGTGACTGCTTCATGATCTACGGGGGGCCAACCGTTGGGCTCTCAGCTCGGGAGAGAAAGAAGGAGCGCCGGGAGGTCTTTGCACTCTGCCACGACGCCCCCCGGTACCTCGACTGGTCTGAAGCACCAATCACGTTCGGCCGAGACGACCATCCAGACCATGTCGTGAATCCGGGAGCATACCCTCTCGTCGTCGACCCCGTCATCATTGACGTACGGTTCTCCAGGGTGTTGATGGATGGGGGCTCGAGCCTCAACATCATATACCTCGAGACTCTCGACCTCCTAGGGATCTCAAGGGACTAGCTCCGACCCAGCGTCGGGGGGTTCCACGGAGTTGTACCAGCGAAAAAGGCACACCCCCTCGGGCGCATCGACCTGCCCGTCTGCTTCGGCACGCCGGCCAACTTCCGCCAAGAAACGCTCACCTTTGAGGTGGTCGGGTTCCAAGGGACCTACCACGCCATCATCGGCAGGCCCGGCTACGCCAAGTTCATGGCGGTCCCCAACTACACGTACTTGAAGCTCGAGATGTCGGGGCCGAAAGGGGTCATCACCATCGGCACCTCCTACGAACATGCATACCACTGCGACATGGAATGCGTCGAGCGTGGAGAGGCCAACGTCCAACTCGTCTCACTCGAGGCCCTGGCTGCCCTGGCCACCGAGGAGGCCCCTAAAGCGAAGCGCCATGCTGGCACCTTCGAGCCGGCAGAGCACACCAAGCAGATACCCGTCAACCCGACCTCGACCGACGACAAGACGCTAGCCATCAGCGCCAGCCTCGAGCCCAAATAGGAAGCAGTGCTCGTCGACTTTCTCCGCGCGAACATCGACATGTTTACGTGGAGCCCCTCGGACATGCCAGGCATACCGAGGGAAGTCGCCGAGCACGCCTTGGAGATCCAGGCCGGGTCCAGACCGGTGAAGTAACGCCTACGCCGCTTCGACGAGGAGAAGCATAGGATCATCGGCGAGGAGGTGCACAAGCTTTTGGCGGCTGGATTCATCAAGGAGGTATTTCACCCAGAGTGGCTAGCTAACCCTGTACTAGTTAGGAAAAAGAATGGAAAAATGCGGATGTGTGTAGACTACACTGGTTTGAATAAAGCATGTCCAAAAGTTCCATTTCCTTTACCTAGAATTGATCAGATTGTCGATTCCACTGCGGGGTGTGAAGTACTTTCTTTTCTCGACGCGTATTCCGGCTACCACCAGATTAAGATGAAAGAATCCGACGAACTCGCTACCTCTTTTATCACGCCTTTTGGTATGTATTGCTACGTTACAATGCCTTTCGGCCTTCGAAACGTCGGGGCAACATATCAGCGTTGTATGCAGCATATCTTTGGCAAACACATAGGCAGAACCGTCGAGGCCTACGTCGATGACATCGTGGTTAAAACCAAGAAAGTCGGGGACCTTATAGGCGATCTTGAGACCACGTTCGAATGCCTCCGGGCCAAGAATGTGAAGCTCAACCCCGAGAAATGTGTCTTTGGTGTGCCTCGAGGCATGCTGCTTGGCTACATTGTCTCACAACGGGGAATCGAGACCAACCCCGAAAAGATCTCAGCAGTCACAAAGATGGGCCCGATTCGAGACCTCAAGGGCGTACAGAAAGCGACGGGCTGCCTAGCCGCTCTCAGCAGGTTCATCTCGAGGCTGGGGGAAAAGGCGCTACCCCTTTACCGCCTGCTGAAGAAAACAGAACGCTTTACGTGGACCGTCGAAGCTGAGGAGGCCTTGACCAAGTTGAAGGGGTTGCTGACCTCCGCGCCAATCCTCGTGCCGCCACGACTAGCCCAAGGCGACGATCCCCCCGAGCCTCTCCTCCTCTACGTGGCCGCAACCACCCAGGTGGTCAACGCGGTCGTAGTCGTCGAGAGACACGAGGAGGGTCACGCGTTGCCGGTCCAACGGCCGGTGTACTTCATCAGTGAGGTGCTTTCTGAAGCCAAGGTCCAGTACCCGCACATCCAGAAGCTGCTCTACGGCATCATCATCACGAGGCGCAAGCTCCAGCACTATTTCCTCGCTCATCCCGTGACGGTGGTCTCGTCCTTCCCCCTCAGAGAAATCATCAACAACCGAGAAGCCACGGGACGCATCGCCAAGTGGTTCGTCGAGCTGATGGGGGAGGCCATCACCTACGCCCCACGGAAAGCCATCAAATCGCAAGCATTGGCGGACTTCGTTGCTGAGTGGACGGACACCCAGCTTCCGCCGGCTCAAATTCAAGCCGAATTCTGGACTATGTACTTCGACGGGTCCCTCATGAAGACAGGGGCAGGCGTAGGCCTGCTCTTCATCTCACCCCTCGGGGTCCACATGCGCTACCTGCTGCGTCTGCACTTCCCCGCCTCCAACAACGTCGCAGAATACGAGGCCCTCGTCAACGGGTTGCGTATCGCCCTCAAGCTTGGGGTCCGACGCCTCGACGTTCGAGGGGATTCGCAGCTCGTCATCAACCAGGTCATGAAGGCCTCGAGCTGCATCGACCCCAAGATGGAAGCATACTGCGGAGAAGTACGCAAGCTAGAAGACAAGTTCCACGGCCTCGAGCTCAACCACATCGCTCAAAAGTACAACGAGGTTGCGGACGAGCTAGCCAAGTTGGCGTCCACGCGCGGCCCCGTCCCCCAGACGTCTTCTCAAGGGACATCTTCGAGCCATCCGTCAAAATCGGTCCGGGAGCTGGCCCCTCGACGCCACCCCTCGAGCCGGACGCGGGGGCTCGACCTTCGACGCCATCCCTCGAGAGCAACACCTCGACGTCCGCTGAGGCGATGCAGATTGACGCACCCGCCTCACCTCTGCCACGACCCCTCGACTGGCGGACACCCTTCCTCGACTACCTGATGCAAGGCATGCTACCAGAAGACAAGACGGAGGCCCGACGCATCGCTCGAAGGGCCAAGACCTACGTCATCTATGGCGACGAACGAGAGCTGTACCGTCGAAGTCCATCAGGAATCCTTCAGCGTTGCATCCCCCTCGAGGAGGGATGCAGGCTCCTCGACGACATGCACTCGGGGGCTTGCGGTCATCACGCAACGCCAAGGACCTTGGTGGGAAACGCCTTCCGCCAGGGCTTCTACTGGCCAACCGCTATTGGAGACGCCAAGCGCCTGGTACGGGCCTGCCATGGGTGTCAGTTCTACGCCAAGCAAAGGCACCAGCCCGCGCACGCCCTGCAAATGATTCCCATCACTTGGCCGTTTGCCGTCTGGGGGCTCGACCTCGTGGGTCCCCTCAAGAGGACAAGTGGAGGGTACACGCATGTGCTCGTGGCCATCGACAAGTTCACCAAGTGGATCGAGGCCAAGCCTATAGGCGACCCCACCTCTGAGAAGGTCGTCGAGTTCATCGCCGACATCATGTACCGGTTCGGGGTGCCTAACGTCATCATCACCGACAATGGCACACAGTTCACGGGCAAAAAGTTCATCGGCTTCTGCGACGACAACAACATCCGCGTGAACTGGGCCTCAGTCGCGTACCCTCAGTGCAACGGGCAGGTTGAGCGCGCCAACGGCATGATACTCCACGGGCTGAAGCCAAGGCTATTCAGGACCCTCAAGGATTTCGGAAAAAGGTGGGCTGCAGAGCTCCCCTCGGTGCTGTGGGGACTCAGGACTACGCCGAGTCGAGCCACAGGGTTCACTCCGTTCTTCCTAACCTATGGCGCCGAGGCCGTCTTGCCTACAGACCTCGAGTATGGCTCCCCTCGACTTCGAGCCTACAACGAGCAAACCAACGACGAGAGGCTCGCTAACGCCAAGGACCAGCTTGAGGAGGCTCAAGACGTAGCGCTCATCAACTCCGCACGCTACCAGCAAACGCTTCGACGCTACCACGACAAGCACGTGCGCAAGAGGGACCTGGCGGTAGGGGACCTCGTGCTTCGACGGCTTCAGGATAATCGAGGGCGCCACAAGCTCACCCCTCCATGGGAGGGCCCATACACCGTGGCCGAGGTCCTCAAGCCAGGAACGTACAAGCTCTACGACGGACAAGGCAGGAGGATTCTGGCAACGCGGTGGAACATCTCAGCTACGTCGTTCTACCCTAAGGACCTCGCGGCCCTGTACATTTTGTTGCTTTGTACAACATGTTAAATATGAATGAGCAAACTCGTGCACTGTCTTTCATATTTCTTGGCAACTTAAGGTAGCCTCGACCCTGCCTTACCCAGGGTCGAGCCTCCCTCGGGGGCTGACAGGGGGGAACCCCCCCCCCCCCCCCGTAGTCTCCGGAAAAAACGCGTTTTTCTTTTCAAAAATTCGACCTTCATCTCAACTCGTATCTCGAGCGAACTAGCAACATCTAAGTCCGAAAATACCTCGAGCCTCCAAGAGTCGGGAGGCGTCGACGTAGACGGCCACCTACGCCCCTGGGCTACGGTACTCTACCTACGCTTCCCCTCGAGGAACTCGTGACGCGTATCGAAGGAACAAAGACCAAGCCAGCAGAAACTCGAGCTAACGACAAAGAGAAACGATCGAATAAATTCGAAAAGAAAATAGCTTCTTTAAAACAAACAAGTCATATACACATATTGGCCTCGACAGGCCGAAAGTCATGACATAAATTCTTACAAGGGCCTCAATGCCCAAATTTGGCACGCAGGCCTCATTCTTCGTCCGTTTGGTACTCCTCCCCAAGGTCTTCCGTCGCGTGCTCAACCTCGACGTCCAGACCAGGAGGAGGGGGGCCACCTGCGCCGCTTTCCGCATCAGGAGGCAGCACGTCCTCCTCGAAAAGCTTCGCAAGCGCAGCACCAGGCCTCTCCACCTTTTCCAATATCTTGTCTACGCGGCGGTCGTTCCACTCCACGTCCTTCCCCTCGATCTCGACGAAGCCCTTGGCGACGACGTTGACCGGGTAGCGGAAGCCGGAGCGGACGGCCGCAAGCGCCTGCTTCACGCCATGGTGGAGAGCAGCCCTGACGCGATCCCGCGCAGCCATGTCAAAAAAGCAAAGGGCGTCGACCAGGGCGTCGCCTCGAGCCACAGCGCCCTCTGCCGCAGCCACCGGGTCGGCGCAATGGAGCAGAGCCGGTCGAGGGTGATGCGCGCCCGCTCCGCCACCATGGTCTCGCCTTGGAGTTGCTCCACGAGAGCTTGATTAGTCTCGCGGAGCTCCTCGACGGTCTTCTCCACATCTGCGCAACAAACAGAAGGGGGTAAGTCCGCGGCGTGACAAGAATCTCGAAATCGAAACAGGACGAAGCATGAAGATTACCTTGGCAGTGCACGCCCAGAACAGCAAAGTCGCTGGTAAGGACCTCGACGAGCCGCTCGAGTGTACACTTCTGTGACAGCGCGTCGAGCCTTTCGCCCTTAAGGTCCTCGACCAGCTTGCCCGTATTTGCGAGGGCCAGATCCTTCCGGATCACCTCCTGCCGCGCTGCCTCCGCTGCAGCCAGGGCAGTGGCGGCCCCGCTCTTGGCCTCCTCGGCCTCTTTCTCGCCGCCTCCGCCGCAGATCGGGCGGTGGCGGCTTCGCTTCTGGCGTCAACGGCCTCCTTCTTCGCCGCCTCCGCGGCGGACCGAGCGGTGGCGGCCTCGCTTCGTGCATCGGCGGCCTCCTTCCTTGACGCCTCCACCGTGGATAAAGTGGTGGCGGCCTCTGTCTTAGCTTGGGCGGCCTCATCATGAGCTGCCTGAGCCTCGGCCCGTGCCTCGTTGAGCCGGCTCGCCATCTGCGTATTCTGGCCCAGCTCGGCGCGGAGCCCCTGAAGCTCCGCCTCCGCCCTCGCGAAGGCAGCCGCCACCTGCACGGACTTGTCCACCTCCTCCAAAAAGGACCGCTCCGCCTCCGCCACGAGCGCGGCCATCTCCCTGAAGATTGACCCCGCCTCCCGCGGAGTTCCCTGCTGAGCCGATCGCTCGACGGGGATCATGGCGCGAGAGGAGCTCGGCGCGTCGGGATATGGCCACACCGGTCGATCAAGCTCGACGATGGGCGGGCCCTCGACCTCCGGCTCGAGCAGCGCCAGCTGCAGCCCACCAACCGGCGGCACCGGCTGTGGCTCTCTCCGCCCCTCCGCCGTCTCCTCCTGCTGCTCCGTCCGAGGCGATGGTGCGGCCTCGCGTAGAGGCAGGGACTCGAGTGGTAGCGGGTCACTCGAGGGGTGGCTCGTCCCCAGCCTCTCCCCCCTCGTCGGGTCTTCCAGCGTCTTGTCGCCCCCAGCCGGTGCCTCGACCGCCTCCACCAGCGTTGAGACCTCAACTGGGGACGGCTCCTGCTCCAGCTCGCCCAGGAGCTCCGACACCGTCGGCACCCTCTCCGTCGACGCCTCTCCCTCCTCCCCCTTCTCCGCAAGCCGGCTCGCGTTGGTTGACGCCTCGAGGGCCACTGTCCCTCCAGCCCCGGACGCCAATGGAGTCGCGCTCGCCTCCGGTGCTCCCCCCCAAATAGTCGTCGTGACGGGGGGGAGAGCAGCCCTCTCGGTAGACGCCACCGGAGGAGGAGGGGGAGGAGGAGGTACTGCGGCGGACGCGGTGGCAGCGGGCTCGGCGCCAGGAGCCGCGGTCCCTGCTGAAAAAGGGGAATAACATCGTCAGAACCAGGAAAAAGCCTCGACCCTTGCGCGTGACGGCGGCGGCCTCACTGAGATCCGCGGTGGCCATCTGACTCCCCCGAGCCAGGGCCGCTCGGGCCTTCACCAGCCAGGCGGCCTCTCCAGAAGAGGAAGGAGTCGTACCTCGAGGCGCTTGCTCCTCAGCGGAGCTCGAGGTTTTGGCCCGCTTGGACGCCGCGGGGTCCGCCTCCTGCCGGGAACGCTTTTCCCTGGATGACGAAAGGACAACGACACATATCATCAAAGGAAAAAAGGCGAAGCTTCGCTGCCATCGCAGCCGAGGAGTGTTGCTTACCCAAAGTGACGACGGGACTTCTTCCCCGAGCCGCCAGATTCACTCGGGGGCTTCGAGCCCGACCCGTGGCTCGAGCCATGCCCCCGAGCCGTCTCTGTGTGGCTCGGATGGGGGGAAGGCTCCCGGCGCATCCCGTGGCTCGACCCCGGTGGGGAGCTCTCCTTCTGTCTTTTATCCGGGGGGGGGCGACCGCGACTCCCTCGAGCGGTCCCCTTGGCGCCTGTCTTTGCGCGGGCTCCGGGACCTGCTCCGGCGCTCGTGCTGACGGTCGCGCTCCCCCACGACCGCCTCTTTCTCCCGAAGACGGTGCGGTGAGGGGCTCCGGGAGCACTCACGACTCCCCCCTCGACGGTCATGATGGCGGGGGCTCGACGCCCCCTCGTGTTGCCCACTTCTCCGTGGGCTCGACGCCGCCCTCGACGACTTGCGGCGATCGGACCCGGAGTCCCTCTCGACGTGTTGGCCGCCTCTCAAAGACCGGCCCTTCTCGAGACCCCCCGTCGGGGTCGACGTGGCCGTGGCCTCCTTCTGTGCTGCGGCAATGGCGCCCGGGTCCGAGGCTTCTTTGCGTCCGGAGGCACGTCCGGCACGGAGCCCGACGAGCCTTGAGCCTCCGACGAAGCTGGGCTCGGCGCCGCCTTCCGCGGCTGCGTCCCGCGCGGTACCTTCAACGGGGGGATCTCCAGGACGTTCTCCTGCACAGAGGAGCGGTCAGTCCTGACGTCGACGACCCCTGCACGCCTCAGACGCGCGGCCATCCCTTCATCGTCGCTCTCTTCCTCATCATCATCATCCTCCTCCGAGCTCGAGGAACTGAGCTCGGGGGATTCCTCCCCAGGCTGCCGGTTACGACGAGCCTTCGCAAGCCTCTGCTCCTGAGCCGCCCGACGCAAATTTTTGTCTTTCTCTTTCTTCTTCTTGGCATCCTTACTCTCCTTATCCTTCTGAGCAGAAAGGCGCCTCACCTATGTTTCCGCGGCATCCTCCCTCACTGGGGGCCTCGACGCGCGGCAGGTGAACGTCCCCTACGAAAAAGAAGCTCGGTGAGAAGATTGCGAGGGGAGTAAGTAATGATCAAAGAAGGAAAAGGGAGGGGAGGCTCAAAACAGTCTAGCTCGAGGAAGGCTTACCAGGTCGAGGCACCCCGTGTCGGGTGCCATGGCAATCAGGCTGGTTTCCTCAGGGCGGAACGACCCGTGGATCGTGATCGACACCCGGGAGACGCCCTCGTTCTGGGATAGCCTCTCCTCGGCCATCCTCGATTGCTTCAGCGCCTCGAGCGAGGCCTTAGGCCCCATCTCAAACATGAGGAGGGGGCGGTCTGCCAGAGGAAGGACCCTCCGCTGATGGAACGCCCAAATAACCGCTTGGACGGTCAGTCCCTTGTCCTCCACCAACGTCCTCATCGTCTTCATCAGCGGTACCAGGTGGCGTTGCCTGTCCGCCGCGACACCCCAGGTCCACTTCTCCGGGCGCTGGGTGAGGACACTGCCAGTGTACTGCGGAAGGAGACCGCCTTCATTCCGCAGGTAGAACCAGTGGTCGTCCCACCCTGCCTGGTTGGTGGAAAGCTTGTAGCGGAGGTACTCGGGGGGCGTTGGCCGACGACGTCCCCAGTCCTCGCAGTGACGGTGAGGGAGCCCATGCGCACGAGCCGCCTCCCGTGGGCTTCAAGGCCTTGTGGAAGAGTTCGCCCCGGAAGAGATGGACGAACATCTCCCAATGCGGTCAATCTTCAAATACCCCTCGCACACCGCGGCGAAGAAGATGGCGGCGTGCGAGATGGAGTTGGGGGAGAAGTGCTGTAGCTCCACCTCAAAGTGGTGAGCTAGCCCCCGCATAAAGCGGCTCGGCGGAACGCCGAGCCCCATGCGGTGGTAGGGGTGAAGCTCACCACGTACCCTCCGGCGGGTTCGGCTCCCAGTGATCGATGACGGGACAACCCACCACGCAGGTCCCCCTCCGGGTTGGGAGGAAGAAGCCCTGCGCCACCAGCGAATCCAACTCGCGCTGTGTCTTCTTCGTCGGGCTCCAGTCTTCGGCCGACAGCGCTGGGGTCTGGGCAGCCATGGCGACGGCGGCGCGGATCTGAGCGGCGGAAGGGCGGCCCGGAAGATTGCCAATCGCTGGCTCGAGGATAGGGCGTGTGGAGGCTACGGCGGTGGTGAAGGCAAAGGCAAAGTAAAGGGTTCCTCTCCCCTCTTTCGATATTTATAAGACAACCCCCACGGGCGGGACCTCCCACGGTGGGAAAAAGGTAACCGCGCGCGTTAAATGCGCCCACCTAACCAAATCATTGAAGCCCGTTGACAGGTACACGCGGCAGCACCGCATCTCACTCCATTACTGTCGCTTCAACTTCGCATCCGTCGCCCAGGCGCCACGATCTCCGCCTCCCGACTGTTTCCGCCTAAAAAGACGCGCCCAGCAGGCAGGAGGATTCCAAACGACGGAGACTTCTTCAAGAAGGTAAAAACGGGCCCTGGCCCCTCTAAGTCTCGAAGCAGCGAAGGCTGGCCCTCGAAGAGGGTTCAACAGCCGGCTTTGAGCACCCGAGTCAGGGACACTAAGGGGCGCCACTCGCAACATCGCTCGAGGGCCAAGCCCTCGAGGCCCCTCACGTGTATCCAAGGCAGGGCGCACAACGTGCAGAGAGATCCCCTTGGAGGGAGGCATCGAGCCACTGGGTCCTATCGAATGGACCCGGCACTCCTGCAGACCAAGCGCCCACGCTTTATGAGATCACCTCCGGGCTACAGTCGACCCTATCGAACGGGGCACGAGGTCTCACTTGGATTCCCCCGTTACCAGCTCACCAGGAACCTCGATACTCGCCCGCTCGCGGTAGTACGAGGCATCCCCCCTCGCATCCGATCGAAAGGACTCGCGGGACGACAAGCCAGGGCAATTGGCGTGTCGGACAGCTCGAAGAGCCGGCCGGTCAATTCAGCCTGGCACCCCTCGACGAAAGAGGGTCAAAAACTCAGGGGCTCGACACTCCTGAACCTAAAAAACAACTAACACTCATGCTCGCAAAACAGCCCACGAGGGAGTCCTAACCACTCCCCCGTGGCCTCGGGGGCTACACC
The DNA here is from genome assembly GCA_009763385.1 of Coix lacryma-jobi var. lacryma-jobi. Taxonomy (NCBI): domain Eukaryota; kingdom Viridiplantae; phylum Streptophyta; class Magnoliopsida; order Poales; family Poaceae; genus Coix; species Coix lacryma-jobi. The sequence goes on along the minus strand of CM019830.1, from coordinate 19,109,703 downwards.
CGCGGGTGTCGCTCACGCGACACCCACGGAATTGAACAGCCAAACCCTCGAGAACCAGATAGTAATCCTCTAGATCCCGGTAGAAGAGCCCCTGCTCGAGTACCAGCACTCAAACAAGGGCTCGGGGGCTACTATCGGGGGTCCACAAAAGGGGTACCCCCTAATCAACGCAAAACAAATAGGTTAGACCTAGAACACCAGGTAATAACAAACCTAGCAAGTCTAACCTTCTAAAAAGCCTACCCCTCGAGCCCCGGCGCATAGGCCTCGAGCCCTGCACCGCTCCTCGAGACCCCACGCGGGGACCTCGAGCCTCACCAGTACGGCAACCGATCCCTCGAGACGCATCATGCCACCCTCGAGCAGTGTCAGGCATCGGATGCCAACCCCATTCTACGCATTTAATGCGTCCACCTACTCCGGTCACGTCCTCTAGAACACAACGTGCGCTACAGTGAGCCGGGGCAGAGTCAAACCTCGTTTTTTACCACAGGCATGGGCAAAAAGGCACCAGTACCACACTGTTCGGCCATACCCTGCACTGTTGCACGTCCAAGCCACGTCTCGAGCCCTGGACACCCGCTACGCGACCGGGTTTCCTGGGACTTGCCCATACCCACGGGAGCTCGAGCCCCTCTGTGGGCACCACCTCGAGGCCGGCCCTGTGCCTCTCGAGCCCTTGAAGGACCGAGAATGCAAAAGCAAGGCGACCAGAGGGGGGGTGAATGGGAGCCAATAAAATTTCTCTCGAAACTTTGGCCAAGTGTCCCAAAATCAATCCCCAAGAGCTACTACCGAAAACGTGATGCCCACGACCCTTGGAAGAGAGTGGATGATCCCTAGGATCACAGCGAGGCACCACAAAAACTTCCTCACCCAAGTTCACGCAAGTCAACTAGTGACAGGATGGGTTTTGGGTAACCTCAACCTCCCCGAGCAACGCGAGGGGGATTCAGGCTATTTTGTAAAGCGGGAAGCCCAAATTCTGTAGAGCACGAAGTTAGGAATCCAACGCACCAAACGAATCTCGAATCGAAAGACGGACGAACAAACTGCGGACGAAAACGCGTCGAACCAGCACTGACCGGACTCTGCCTGCGTCCGTTGCTGACCACCGGACGCGGGGTCGTGTGAAAAACAGTTTTCGGAGCTTACTGTTTCTGACCGGACTCACCAGAGATGAGCGTCCGGTCGAGAGCAGTGCGTCCGGTCACAAAATACAAGCCAAGTGAACAGTACAATGAGCGAGTCCGGTCACTTAGCGAAAGGTGCGTCCGGTCAAGTCACGAACCGAACACAGCGAAGTGTTTTATCGACCGGACTCACTGACAGCGTCCGATCGTGAACAGGAGCGTCGTCGGTCACCCCGATTCAGGCTGTTCGTTCACCGATTCGACTCGATCTCACCAAAACAAATCCTCTAGGGATCAAACTTGGTGAGAAGAGTCACAAAGAGTATAGTGAGCTATCTCTAAGAGATCATGGCTCGAACCTATCTCCAAATCGATGAATCGAAGAATTTCGGGGGAAAGGAGAAAAACTTGACCCGAAACCAAAATCGATCGATCTCCTAGACCGTGAGGTTAGAGGAGAATTCCTTCGGTGGAAAGAAGTGCCTCACGATCTAGAACAACTTGGTTCAAACAGATTTGCAAAAGATGAACGAGAGAAAAGAGATCAAGCGACGGGGAAAAAACATGGAGAAAAAGGATTCCGCGAAGAACACGAACAAAACGCGAATCACAACCACGAATTGCAAGCCGAAGCGCAAACACACGCTACGACAAGGAGGTTACGGCCTCCTTTCCTCAAAATCAACAATACACAGAGTTCAAGTCTCTCTGCGGATCTCAGCTACAGCGGATGGGAGAGCAGGAAACCCTAAGTGCAGGAAGCAAATGAGATGGCTAAAACTGAGATAGGGAGGAGGGTGTCTCCCCTGACTACTTATCCTATTCTAGACTAAGTCTATTTCCTACTCTACCCCTCTCTATTCTAATTACAGAGCGAACCAGCTAAACCCTAAGGTTATTCTGGACCAACTCAAGTGGTAGGTAGATCCGACGGCCACGCCCGCACAAGTCGTCCGCGTTGCCTCCACGCAACCTTCCGATTGCCGCCACGTGCCGCCCTCGCTCTGCACCCCCGGTTTTGTGGCCCAAACCGGGAAACCAGCCTTTTCCAGCCAACCCCCGGTTTTGAGGCCCAAACCGGGAAACCAGCCCACCAGCTTCTGAGTTTTGAGGCCAAACTCAGCAAACCCTCAGCGCCCAGGTTTTGAGGCCCAAACCTGGAAACCGTCCTCAGCCCGAGTTTTGTGGCCAAACTCGGAAACCATCAGCCCGAGTTTTGTGGCCAAACTCGGAAACCGTCCACGCCCAGGTTTGAGGCCCAAACCTGGAAACCGTCCATCCGATGGTTTTTCCCTGGCTCTACCACCAAACCGACGTCGTAGATGGGATGCACCTCCCGTGCACCCCGTCCACCGACACGTGTCCCCGAGTCTACGACTCAGGCAACACATGACCGCATTTCTTCACTTGTCGTCGTCACAGGCTGCCAGCCACCACAGCTGATCCTCGGGCCTCTGGTCCCTCAGTCGAAGCCTCACGTCCTGCCCTTCACCGCTCGGTACCTCGGCATGGCACGTCCGCCGCACGGCACGCCCATCCTTCACCGCACCCGGTCCGTCAGCACGGCACGTCTCAACTTGACCTTCACCTCGCCGTCGATCACTGTATCCGGGCTCGACACCTGCACAACACAAGCCAAAGAACATGCGCATCATCCCAGTTGACAATCACTCAACACTCAGAGACCCGGCATACACCCATGTATCCGCAATCCCCCTTGATGAGTGCATTGTCAACTACTCACACAAATCATAATGAAAGAAGAATAAGGAAGAGGGAGGAAGGAGAAGGAGAAAACTCAACCAAATGACCCAAAAGCATAGCAAAGCCGAAGAAGGTCAAGCGGAAAGAGCGAAAGAACTTGGTCCCCAAAGACATGGGTAACGGCTCGACGCAACCAAGTAAAGCAAAGCTAGCCCTCAAGAAGAGGTAGAACAGGCTCAACACCGCTAGCAGATAGCAATTGGAAACTCTAGAGAAAAAGCTCAACCAATGAGGCCGAATGAAATCGAAGCAAAATGCTAGTCCCTCAAGATAGAGGCACAGAGGCTCAACACAACTAGCAAAGAAAGCTCGAAACCAATGTCTTTCGGCCAAGCACGCTCTGAACAATTGGAATGACTCCAAACTAAAAGAGAACCAATCGAAGACAAAATGCCCTGAAAATGTTTGCTAGTTCCTCAAGACAGAGGCAAAGGCTCAACACAACTAGCAAACTCCCCCTCGACAAGTGCAAGCAACTAGGAAAAACCCCTTAGGTCCAAATGAGAAGAGCACAAAGATTTGAAATTCTCCCCCTTGACGAAAACTCCCCTTTAGTTGAACATCCAGGAGACATATGATTTGCAATTTCTCCCCCTTAGTTGAAAATGCACTAATCAAGAAAAGTCATCAAGGCAAGAAACTCCTCCTTCCAACATGCATATGAAGTCAAATGCAAGTTAGCAGCTTCAGGCATATAATCAAAAGAGTGCAAGAATGCTCTAAACAGTATAACTCCAATGACTCAACTAAGCACTCAAATAGCGAAGGCTCAAACTGATCACATATACGAAATATGAACATATGAGCATGTGAGCAGTCTTTAGCCAAAAAGATAGTCACCATCAAAATAGCACTACACATGTATAGACAGGAATCCAAACAAGTGCTAAACATGTATACAAGGTGAACTACCCCTAGCAAAGTTCAATCATCATGCATAGGAATGAAGCATATACTTGTGATTTCATTTTTATATCGGAGTTGCAGCGGTGAAATTACACAAGTTTAATTTAGCATGTGATTGCGAGAGGTTGAAAGCTTGTCTTTGCCTAACTTTTCAACCGTGCGAAGCCTATGCATATGCAATCAGAAGCTTAAAGCAACGGTTTCGGTCATACACTACACGGCTCAAGTTTAACTCAAAGTGCAATGAGAAACAGTCTCGATACCGTGAGGTGTTGACAAGCAATCCCATCTCGATCTTTTCAATTCACTAAAACTTGGTTCAAACTTTAAACATGATATGAACAGACCAAGCAAGTGAATGACTCATAACTGGAGACATAGCAACCTAGCATATATGAAAAGCATGAATGGACTCAACACATCCTACACATGCTAGTTGCATATCTCAATGGTGAACATTTTCAGATTTTATATACATTAAGTAAATTCACCATTCCAAAAATAGCTCAGCTCATAACATGTACTAGTGATCAGGAAGAGCATAAGCTACAAGCATCCATATAAGCATCGGAGCATACTAAATAGAGCATAGTTACATTCTAGTGATTATAAACATGAAGCTCAGAATGTAAATGCGTATGCTGCTGAAATGCAAAAGAAAATAAAGACAAAAGAGTCAGTCAAATATACAAGATCCAAAATGTTTCCCCCATCTAAAAGGGGAAACACACACCAAGCTCACCCCCAACCGATTAAAGGTTGATTCGTCTAAAGGCTTGGTGAAAATATCAGCCAGTTGATGATGAGTATCGACATGGCGAAGTCGATATCACCCTTCTCCTGGTGGTCTCGCAGAAAATGAAAGCGCACATCAATGTGTTTGGTCTTCGAGTGAAGCACGGGGTTCTTAGCAACGCTAATGGCACTCGTGCTGTCACAAAGCAAAGGCACGCGAGAAAAGCTCAGACCAAAATCACGCAAAGTGGCCATCATCCAAGCAACTGGGAACAGCAGCTAGCCGCAGCAACATATTCAGCCTCTGTAGTGGACTGAGCGACACTAGACTGCTTGCGAGAAGACCACGAAACAAGAGAAGAACCAATAAATTGGCAAGTCCCAGAAGTGGACTTGCGCTCAATACGGCAACCAGCAAAATCGGCATCCGAATAACCGCAAAGGGAGAGGGTGGAGGAAGCAGAATACCAAATCCCGAACTCAGGCGTGTGAAACGAAGGTACCTGAAAATCCGCTTCACCGCCTGACGGTGAGAGGTGCGCGGCGACGCCTGAAAGCGCGCACACAGACACACCGCGAACTGGATGTCCGGGCGTGTCGCCGTCAGGTAGAGGAGCGACCCGATCATGCTGCGGTACTCCTTCTGGTCCACTGCTTCTCCATCCACATCCGCATCCAGGGCAGTCGTCGTCGACATGGGTGTTGGAAGAGGCTTGGCCTCACCCATATCGAACCGCTTCAGCAAGTCCTTGGTGTACTTGCCCTGGTGCACAAACGTCCCCTCTCGGGATTGCTTAATTTGCAACCCGAGAAAGAATGTCAGCTCGCCCATCATGCTCATCTCGAACTCCCTGCTCATAGTATCTGCAAACTTGGCAACCAAAGCGTGAGAAGAACACCGAAAATGATATCATCCACGTAAATCTGGACCAAGAGAGTGTCTTTGCCTTGCCTAGGAGAAAGAGCGTTTTATCTACACATCCCATTTTAAAACCCTTAGCAAGCAAAAAGGTTTTCAACCTATCATACCAGGCTCTAGGGGCTTGTTTCAAACCATATAAAGCTTTGTGGAGTTTAAAAACATGGTTTGGAAACTTGGGATTTTCAAAACCGGGGGGTTGCTCAACATAAACTTCTTCTTCTATGTAGCCGTTTAAGAAGGCACTCTTGACATCCATTTGAAAAAGTTTGAAAACCTTTGGATGTAGCAAAGCCAAGAGTATCCTAATTGCCTCCAAACGAGCTACAGGAGCAAACGTCTCCTCATAGTCTATCCCCTCCTTCTGACTATAACCCTTCGCTACAAGCCTGGCCTTGTTTCTAACAACGTGGCCATCCTCTCCTTGCTTGTTTTTGAAAACCCATTTTGTCCCAATAGGCTTACACTCAGGAGGAGGTGGAACTAGAACCCAAACCCGATTTCGCTCAAAATTTCTAACTCCTCATGCATGGCATTGACCCAATCCGGATCCGTCAAAGCGTGTCCAACATCTCGGGGCTCAAAATTAGCAACAAAAGCAGAATGAGCGAAGTGCGAGATTTGCTGTGACCTGGACCGAGTGACCCGTTCGTCGATGTTGCCGATCATCTGCTGAGGCGGGTGCTGGCGCTGGATGTGTCGTGGCGCCTCCCTTGCCGAAGTGGCCTCCCCCTCAACAGCAGCTGGTGCCTCCCCGGGTACAAATGGTACTGCTCGGGGTGGCGGATCCCACGGCCCCAGGAAGAAGAGGTGTCGGGGCCGTGAGTCATCGTAGAAGCCGCTCTTTGCGGCACTGCAGGTGGAGGAGGTGCTGGGTCATCTATCCTTCAGCACCTTCTTCATCATCATCAAAAAGAGGCTCGCCAACCTCATGATCACCTGCACGCTCAAAGCGAGAAGAAGGACAAACCATGGTCTCGTCGAAGGTGACATCGGATGTCTCCATGACTCGGTTAGTGTCAAGGTTAAGTACACGATAAGCTCGAGTGTGAGTGCCATAACCCAAAAACACACCGTCAGAAGAACGAGACTCAAACTTGTCCAAGTTGCCCTTTTGAGTATAAAACAATGGCAACCAAAAACTCAAAAATAACTCACCTTGGGTAGTTTCCAAAACGCAACTCATAAGAAGTCTTTTTCAAGAAAGCTCGGAGAAAAATGCGATTGGAAATGTAGCATGCAGTGCTCATAGCTTCGGCCCAATATCGCCTAGGAGTCCTATGCTCATCGAGCATCGTCCTGGCCATCTCAACAAGGGTCCGATTCTTCCTCTCTACAACACCATTTTGTGGCGGTGTGTAGGGGGAAGAAAACTGATGCTCTAAACCCAAAGAGTTACAAAACTTCTCAAAATCCGAATTCTTGAATTCGGAACCATTATCACTCCGAATTGCTCGCATCGAGTTCAAAGGGAACTCGTTCTGAAGACGCAAAATCAGATTGCGAGCAAAGGAGAAAGTCTCGGTCTTCTCAGCTAAAAAAGAGACCCACGAATATCTCGAAAAGTCATCAACAACCAACAAGCACATACCACTTCCCCCAACCGAGCTCACCCGAGCCGGACCAACAAGGTCCATGTGCAAAAGCTCTCCAGGGCGCTTGGTCATGACCTGAGTCACTGGATGGTGGGGAGCGGCAACCATCTTCCCATGTCTACAAGAGTGGCAAACAAGATCCTTCTCCATATGCAACTTGGGCAATCCTCGGATTAGGCCAAGTGAACTAAGCCTTGCAAGCAAGTCGAAGCTCAAATGTCCAAGTCTCCTATGCCACTTCCAAAGATCAGAGGAGGAAGGTCCAGCCACAAGACAACGAGAAGTGCCAAAAGACTCCGAGAAATTCGCACGAAAGACTTTTCCAAAGGGCGAAATCAAACACACAAGATTGCCCTGAGGATCCAAAATACGACTGAGATTCGGTTTAAAACGAATCTCATAGTCGTCGTCAAAGAGTTGCGAAACAGAAAGAAGGTTAAAATGCAAGTTAGAAACAAGAGCAACATCGCGCAACACAAAGTGCTCATTAACCCGCACAGACCCGCGAGACAATACCTTACCTTTGCTATTGTCGCCGAAGGTTATGTACTCCTTTCCGGCAACAGGGCTAAGGCTGGAGAACCACTTGGCGTTTCCGGTCATGTGCCTCGAGCAACCGGAATCCACCAACCAAATGTCCTCCAACCGTTTTACCTACATCAATAAAAAGACATAGGGTGAGCATACGGTCCAACAGGGTTAGTGAAGGAAGAATACCAGTGTTGGGCCGGCTGCTCAAAAGAACGGTTAGCAGAAAAACCATTCCTAGCACGTCTACGAGAGGAGCGATCACCACGTAGAGGAAAACGTGGTCCGCTAAGGGAGGAGCGTCCATCGCGATACTCAAAACGCGGTGGGGGAAAACGCTCAACTACAAAGCCTCCGCCACGGGGTCCATAGCCTACAACTGCAGGCTCCCGCCGGGCACGCTCTCTATGAGGCCTAGGCCTAGCAACTTGAGGCACTGCTCCTCTAGGCCTAGCATCTCCTCGGAGCTCTCTGCTGCCTAGGCCTGGGAACTTGAGGTTCTGGACCTCTGGGCTAGCTGCTCTCTCGGAGCACTCCTCTGAACATTCGGCACATGTACATCATGAAAGGATGGTACATGTCCGTGTTGTTCATCTCCCTAGCACGGCGCGCCTCTCTCTTGCGCCTAAAGCAGAACTCGCTCAAGTGTCCATCTCTCCCACAGAAATCACAATGACTACCTCACCGCACGAAGGGGGTTGTTGGTACTCATGGCTGTGGGTGGATCACTTTGCCCTTCTGTGGCAACTCCTCCTGGATAGGTGGCATTGTATCCAGCTTGTTCTTTAGGTGGTTGGGTTTGGGATGCCACACTTGGTTCTTGGGTGGAGCTCTCGGAGATTCCTCAAACACCCCATCCTTGGTGGTAGGCTTGACGGGCTCTTTAGGTGGAAGCTTGGTCAGTTTGGGAGTAGTGGTGGAGTTGGGCTTCTCACTAGGATTCAGACCACTCGACTCTCCAATCTTCCCAAAAGCAGAAAGAAATCAACACCCTGAGCAAGACCTACACCAGAACCTCCAGCAGCTCGCTTAAATTGGGAGATCATCATCCCGAGCTGCGGCTCACTACAAGAGACCCATGACAAGATGGTCCGAAGGTATGTTTTTCCTCCTCGGTTTGCATCTTGCCATGCTTGACATTCGCAATCTCCATCTCCAAACCCTCACACAAAGCGCACTGGACACACAAGTGCTACCTGAGTTGGCCTCCTCAAGAGACACAATCTTGGCATTCTTCTCTGCCAACTCAGATTGCAAGACAGGACAAGTCTTGCACGCACCCAACAGAGAAGGTCTAGCCTTCAGCTCATCCACCTCTCCTACCAACGCAGCATACTTACCTCTCAAAGTGAGAAGGTCAGTCATGTGCGTGGTGCACATCTCACACTCAACCTCCTCCGACACGACCACGGTGGACTTGGCAAACTCAAGCTCTCTCACCGTGTCCCACTTCTGCCTAAACTCCTTGCGCTCTCTAGCGGCACGCCTAAGCAACTTGTCCTGACTAAGGAGCGCGGCAGTAGTAAGCTTCTCACCTCAGCAGAAAGCTCGTCGTGGGTGAGGGATACCTGGGAGGTGTCGTCGTCGTCGTCGCCGAGGGGTGTGCTCCAGCTTGCCGTCGACCTCATCACCAAGCGCCATGGTGCAGAAGCCGTCGTCGTCGGCGAAGAAGCAGAGGCCGTTCAGCTTGTCCTCGATCCTCTTCTTCTTTTCTCGGACTCGTCATCGCTTGAGCAAGCGGAGTCGTCATCCGAGCCGTCGACGTCGCTGAGCGTGGCGAAGAACGCACGCTGCTCAGCCTGGGCCTTCTCCAAGTACTTCTTCTTGATGTACTCCTTGTCGAAGCCGCCCCTCCGCTTGTGCCTCGCGGGGACGTACTTCTCCTTGCGCTTGCCGGAGTCGTACTTGTGCCCATGATCGCCCTTCCCAGATGAATGCTTCTTCTTGGGGCAGTTGGCGATGAAGTGGTCGGGGTCGCCGCACTCATAGCATCCTGAGCGTCCTCCTCCGCGGCGACGGTTCATGCGGTTGTTGTGGAACCGCGAGAACCGGTTGGCGAGCATTGCCAACTCGTCATCCCCAAAGACTCAAGCTGGTCCTCTGTGACAGAAAAGAGAGAGAGAAAGAGCAAAACCTCAGAGGGGAGGGTTAGAAGAGCCAGAAACCAAAGCCATAGTCGGGCCAGAAGGATTCTCATAAGAAGCCCTCGACATGGCGTCAATCTCACTAGACTTGAGCTTACTAAAGAGCTCGTCGCAGTGAGGGTCTCATAGTTAGACGATTCGATGATCGCCTGGACCTTTGAGTCCCACACCGACCGATCAAGAGTGTGCAAAAGCTTCAAAGCCCTCTCATGATCGTCAAAAGGCAACAGCTCCTTGTTCGCTCTCATCTTGTTGACAATGACCTGAAAGCGAGCGAATAAACTCTCTATGCTCTCGCCAGGCATATGTCGAAAGTTCTCATACTCCCGCTTGTGCGACTCGTAGAGACGGGATTTGACTTGAGAGGTGCCCTCATGAAAGCGCATGAGGGTGTCCCAAATCTCACGAGCCGTGGGGAGGTGAGAAACGCGATCAAACTCGACATGCTCAAACAGGAGAACAAGGCGTTACGCGCCCGGCTATTGGCCTCGTGCTCATCTATCTGAAGCTGAGAGACACGAGCAGCCAGCACAACGTAATCGGCCCTGTTGCAAATCTCCCAAACAGAAGAGCCCATGCTCTGGAGATAGGCCGACATGCGTATCTTCCAATACGCATAGTTCGTCCCATCAAAGAACGGCGGTTTGCCCACGCCGCGATCCATGTCGCCTTCCGTGGATCTGGAACCGGCTAAGGTGGAAGATCCTTAACCTGCTCCGATACCAATTGAAGGACCGAGAATGCAAAAGCAAGGCGACCAGAGGGGGGTGAATGGGAGCAATAAAATTTCTTCGAAACTTGGCCAAGTGTCCAAAATCAATCCCCAAGAGCTACTACCGAAACGTGATGCCCACGACCCTTGGAAAGGAGTGGATGATCCCTAGGATCACAGCGAGGCACAAAAACTTCCTACCCAAGTTCAGCAAGTCAACTAGTGACAGGATGGGTTTTGGTAACCTCAACCTCCCCCCGCAACGCGCAAGCGAGGGGATTCAGGCTATTTTGTAAAGCGGAAGCCCAAATCTGTAGAGCACGAAGTTAGGAATCACAACGAACGCACCAAACGAATCTCGAATCGAAAGACGGACGAACAAAACTGGGACGAAAACGCGTCGACAGCACGACCGGACTCGAATGAAGCACTGCCTCCGCAGCACCACCGGACGCGTCCGGTCATGCAAAAACAGTTTTCGGAGCTTACTGTTTCTGACCGGACTCACCAGAGATGAGCGTCCGGTCGAGAGCAGTGCGTCCGGTCACAAATACAAGCAAGTGAACAGTACAATGAGCGAGTCCGTCACTTAGCGAACGGTGCGTCCGGTCAAGTCACGAACGAACACAGCGAAGGTGTTATCGACGGACTCACTGACAGCGTCCGATCGTTGAACAGGCAGCGTCCGGTCACCCCGATTCAGGCTGTTCGTTCACCGATTCGACTCGATCCACCAAAACAAATCCTCTAGGGATCAAACTTGGTGAGAGAGTCACAAGAGTATAGTGAGCTCTCTAAGAGATCATGGCTCGAACCTATCTCCAAATCGGTGAATCGAAGAATTTCGGGGGAAAGGAGAAAAACTTGACCCGAAACCAAAATCGATCGATCTCCTAGACCGTGAGGTTAGAGGAGAATTCCTTCGGTGGAAAGAAGTGCCTCACGATCTAGAACAACTTGGTTCAAACAGATTTGCAAAAGATGAACCGAGAAAGAGATCAAGCGACGGGAAAAACGTGGAGAAAAAGGATTCCGCGAAGAAACACGAACAAAACGCGAATCACAACCACGAATTGCAGCCGAAGCGCAAACACACGCTACGACAGGAGGTTACGGCCTCCTTTCCTCAAAATCAACAGTACACAGAGGCAAGTCTCTCTGCGGATCTCAGCTACAGCAGGGGATGGGAGAGCAGGAAACCCTAAGTGCGGAAGCAAATGAGATGGCTAAAACTGAGATAGGGGAGGAGGGTGTCTCCCCGACTACTTATCCTATTCTAGCCTAAGTCTATTTCCTACTCTACCCCTCTCTATTCTAATTACAGAGCGAACCAGCTAAACCCTAAGGTTATTCTGGACCAACTCGGTGGTAGGTGATCCGACGGCCACGCCCGCACAAGTCGAAGCGTTGCCTCCGACGCAACCTTCCGATTGCCGCCACGTGCCGCCCTCGCTCTGCACCCCCGGTTTTGTGGCCCAAACCGGGAAACCAGCCTTTTCCAGCCAACCCCCGGTTTTGAGGCCCAAACCGGGAAACCAGCCCACCAGCTTCTGAGTTTTGAGGCCAAACTCAGCAAACCCTCAGCGCCCAGGTTTTGAGGCCCAAACCTGGAAACCGTCCTCAGCCCGAGTTTTGTGGCCAAACTCGGAAACCATCAGCCCGAGTTTTGTGGCCAAACTCGGAAACCGTCCACGCCCAGGTTTTGAGGCCCAAACCTGGAAACCGTCCATCCGATGGTTTTTCCCTGGCTCTACCACCAAACCGACGTGTCGTAGATGGGATGCACCTCCCGTGCACCCCGCACCGACACGTGTCCCCGAGTCTACGACTCAGGCAACACATGACCGCATTTCTTCACTTGTCGTCGTCACAGGCTGCCAGCCACCACAGCTGATCCTCGGGCCTCTGGTCCCTCAGTCGAAGCCTCACGTCTGCCCTTCACCGCTCGGTACCTCGGCATGGCACGTCCGCCGACGGCACGCCCATCCTTCACCGCACCCGGTCCGTCAGCACGGCACGTCTCAACTTGACCTTCACCTCGCCGTCGATCACTGTATCCGGGCTCGACACCTGCACAACACAAGCCAAAGAACATGCGCATCATCCCAGTTGACAATCACTCAACACTCAGAGACCCGGCATACACCCATGTATCCGCAGCCCTAACAGCTTTCGTGCCCTTGGAGGACAGGTACCCCAAGATCTGGGGGGGCCCCACGTCCGCAGTACCGGAATGGGCGAGCGCATTGATCTCACGTCGCACGTCTCCAGCCCGCACCCGGGATGGAAGCCACGTTTCAAGGACGCTCAGCAGTAGTAACTCCCCCGTCAGCTCCAGTGACCCGGACAAGACAGAATTCCTACCCTCGTCGCATGGGACCGCTATATGCCGAAATCTGTACCACCTCTATGTAACCCTGGCCTCCTCTTGCTCTATAAAAGGGGACGTCAGGGGCCTTCACGCGCACGGGGAAGACACGGTCTACGCAAACGAGTCCACTCACTCCACACACACTCAAGTTAGGACTCCGGTCCACGCTCACAGAGCTTGTATTGCCCCTATACAAGCACCTCGGTGCAAGTAATACAAAAAACCTCCTCCTCCCGCTGGACGTAGGGCCTCTTGCCCGAACCAGGATAAATCTTGTGTCATCTTGCATCACCATCCAGGAAGAGAACACGCGATCACATTACTAGTTAGTGTCATACCCCCGGGCTAGAAACACCGACACCAATCCCTCTTTGTTAAGAGAGAACCGTTGGCTACCCAAGCACTTAAGCAAGCGGGCATCTCCACCATAGGCATTGCCTAAGGCACGAGTGAGCTCATTGACCTTTTTCAAGGTCTCATTCTCCACCATTAGTGAGGCATCACAAGTGAAACCATCACTCATAGTAGAAGTAGTAGTGGATGAGCTACATGAAGGGTTAGTGGGAGCAACAACAATAGGAGTATAGAAGGATTCATCAAGAATATCACAAGTTACTCCTATGTCACATGTTGGAACAACATCCTCAACCTGACTTGATCAAGGAGGGAGGAGTGAGCTTTTTCAAGCTTGGTGTGAGCCTTGCCAAGCTTCTCATGGGCTACCTCTAGCCTCTCATGAGTAGACTTGAGCTCATCAAGGGATTGCTCAAGAGCACTAAGCTTCTTGCACAATTCCTTGCACTCCTTCCTCTTCATCTCAAAGCAAGTTGAGCTTGCTCCAACATGTCCATGAGGTCCTCCTTTGAGTGCTCCTCATCTCATCACTCTCAATCACTCTCATCATCGGATTGTACCTTTGTTGTTAGCCATGAAGCATGATGGAGTGTCAAATAGAGAAGGCTTGTTGTTGATTGCAATGCTTGCAAGTGCCTTCTTCTTGGTGCTCTTCTTGTTATCATCATCACTTGAGTCTTCACTATCGGATGATGCATCACTATCCCATGTGACAACATTATGAGCCACCCTTCTTCTTCTTGAAGCTCATTTTCTTCTCTTTCTTCTCTTCTTATCTTTCTTTCCTCATCTTCATCATTGTCACTATTGTAGGGACAATCTGCTACAACGTGACCTTGCTCTTGCACTTGTAGCATCTTCTCACATAGTCTTTGTTCTTTGTTGTAATCTCTTCTCTTCCTGCCCCATAGCCCTCTTCTTCATGAACTTGCCAAATTTGCGCACAAAGAGAGCTAAGTCTTCATCATCAATGTCACTAGCTTCTTCATTGTCACTTGATTCTTCCTTCTTGGACTTGCCTTGCTCTTTAGATGAGGTAGCTTTGAATGCCACACTTTTCTTCTTCTTGTCCTCTTCCTTGACCACTTCTTCACTATCTTCATTGTATGGTCCTCGGTCTCATGACATCACAAGCACCTCATTGGAGTCACATTCTTCAATCCTCTCTAAAGATGATGGTGCGAAGTGTCTTGAACCTCTGGGCAAGCAACTCAAGAACCGTGAGTGAAGTCTTCATATTGTACCTTTCTCCAAGGACTTGAGATCATTGATGATGACTTGCAATCTATAGAACATTTCCGGAATTGATTCATCATCCCTTCATCTTGAAGTTGGTCAGCTCTCTCCTTGAGCATGTACAACTTGGCACTTTTTACCGTTGAAGTGCCCTCATATGTTTCTTCTAATCTTTTCCACACCTCACTTGCATTGTCAATATCTTTGATTTGCTCGAACACCTTTGGATCAATGGCAGGTATATGGTGTTGAGCGCCATGGTGTGGCATTGCTTGTGATGGAGTCATTTGTGTTGGATGGTAGGATCAAGAATCAAAAACTCATTTTCAACCACATCCCACACCTTGACATAATTGAACCCAAATACATCTTCGTCTTTCTCTTCCAATAATCAAAAGATGTGCCATCAAAGAACGGTGGTTTGCCCCCAACATGGTTGAACACAATTTGAGCCATTTTAACACCGAAGGTTGTTAATCCTTATTGCAAACGGTGACCACGGCTCCGATACCACTTGAAAGGTCCTAAATGGCTAGAGGGGGTGAATAGCCTAATAAAAATCTTCAAAACACTTAGAGCAACTAGTTAGACAATTACAAAGCGAAGCTTTTTGCTCTAGCTCTACTAAGTGTTGCAAGCCACCTATCCAGCAATTCTAGTAACCTATAATCACTATGGCACACAAAGGATATGTCACTACTCTCTCTAAAACAATGAGCTATCAAGAAATAATTACTTCTAATTAGAGAGTACTTCTAGCAACAAATATCTCTACACAAGTGATAAAGAAAGTAATGCAAGGCTAGAGAGATATACCGACGTCGGCGGCAAGAGATAATCAAACACAATAAGAATACCAAGAAACTTCGGGAGAAGTCCAAAGAGGCAAGAGACACAAAGATTTTCTCCCGAGGTTCACGTGCTTGTCGGCACGCTACTCCCGGTTGTGTCGACCAACCACTTGGTGGTTCAGCGGCTAATAGGTGTTTCACAAACCTAGCTCAACAAATGAGTGCCGCAAGAACCAACCCACAAATGGAGGTAACTCAAAGACACACGCAATCCACTAGAGTTACCTTTTGGCTCTTCGCCGGGGAAGGCACAATACCCCTCACAAATCACTGGGAGATGGCCACGAACAATCACCACTCGTGCCAAAAGCTCCTCCGCTGCTCCAAGCCGTCTAGGTGGCGGCAACCACCAAGAGTAAAGAGAATACCTGCAGCAACAACAACCCCAAGTGCCACTAGATGCAAACTCACCAAGCAAATGCACTTGGATCCACTCGATTTCCTTAGATTCACGCTATAAGCAAGGAGATGAGTGGGAGGAGTATGTCTAGCTCAAGAAGATGTTCAAGAGTTGGAAGTCAAGAAGAAGCTTCCCAAACCAGCACAACCTATTTTAATGAGAGGGGAAGACAACAAGGGTCGTTCTCCCCTTTTGCCCGAGCTTCCACGCCTTCGGTCGTACTACCGACGCAAGGGCGGTCTACCACTGCTTCCAAAAGAACCGTTAGAACGACTTCCTAACACGGGCGGTAGTACTGGTCGTACTACTGGCCTTAATGGCGGTACTACCGTTAGTCCAGATCTAGATCTACACAGAGAACCTTCAAAACGACTTCTCACTCAATCGCCGGTAACTACCGCCAGGGGTCTGTACTGTGGTGGAACCGTCCTGATTAATAAGAGCTCACTATTATCTTTAGTCAAATCCGTCTGACCTTGACTCATACTGAACCCATATAACCCCGATAGTCCGGAAACCTCGAAGGATTTCTAACACCATACATCATACAGGATCGCATCGTTCAAGGATTACATTCGTAAAGTGTCGGTGTTTCGAACCCGGGGGTATGACACCAACGAGTGATATGATCGCGTGCTCTCTTCCTGGGTGGTGATGCAAGATGACACAAGGATTTATCCTGGTTCGGGCAAAGAAGGCCCTACGTCCAGCGGGGGAGGAGGTTCTTGTATTACTTGCACCTAAGTGCTTGTACAGGGGCGAATACAAGCTCAGCGAGCGTGGACCGGAGTCCGGGCTTGAGTGTGTGTGGTGTGTGTATGTGGTTCTAACGTGTCTCGTAACCGGGAATGAGGGCCCTGGCGTCCCTTTTTATAGAGCAAGGGGAGGCCAGGTTACACAAGGGTATTACAGGTGTCGGGGCGTATGCGCCCAATACGAAGAAGGGTAGGAACCCTGTCTTGTCGAAGACATTGTAGCCGATGCGGGGGTTGCTGTTGGGGCGTCCTTGAAGCGTGGCTTCATCCCAGCGCGGACGTGGAGGCGTGGCGAGGCAGAAGCCGTACAGCACCCATCCCGGAACATACAGGACGCGGCGGGGTCCCTCCGGGTCTTGGGGTACCTGTCCTCCAATAGCATGAAAGTAGTTAGGGCTCGAGGGGCGCGGAGCCGGCCTCGAGGCGGCGCCCACGGGGGGCTCGAGTCCCCGCAGGTATGGGCAAGTCCCGTGAAAAATGGTTGAGCGGCAGGCATCCGGGCCTCGAGACGTGGCTTGGACGGGCAACAGTGTAGGGCATGGGTTAACAGTGCCTCACTGGTGCCCTTTCGCCCATACTTGTGGTGAAAACGAGACTTGACTCTGCCCTAGTTCACTGTGGTGCACGTCGGGTTGCAGAGGACGTGACTGGAGTAGGTGGAGGTATTAAATGCGCGGTATGGGACTGGCATCCTATGTCTGCACCGCTCGAGGGAGGCATAAAGCGTCTCGAGGGATAGGCCGCTGTGCTAGAGAGGCTCGAGGTCCCCGTGGGGGTCTCGAGGTGTGTGGAGCGTTTGCCCGAGGCCTGACGCGGAGGGCTCAGGCGAGACGGAGAACGAGCGTTCGCCCGGGGCTAGCTTGGAGGGCTCGGTAGACGGAAAACGAGCGCTTGCCCGAGGCTTAGCTTGGAGGGCTCGACTCGGTGGGCCAGTGTTGTAGGTTTAACCTATTCGTTTGCGTTGATTGGGGGTACCCCTTTGGCGTTCCCCCGACAGTAGCCCCCGACCCTTGTTCGAGTGCTAGCACTCGAGCAAGGGCTCCCGACTGAGGTCTCGAGGTTTAGCTAAGCCGGTTCTCGAGGGTTTGGTCGCTTTTGACTCCGTGGGTGTCGTACGAGCGACACCCGCGGGTGTAGCCCCCGAGGCCACGGGGGAGTGGTTAGGGCTCCCTCGTGGGCTTTGTTACGCGTGCAAGTGTGAGTGTTAGTTACGTTTTTTAGGCTCGGGAGCGTTGAGCCCCCGAGTTGTTTAACCCTCTTTCGTCGAGGGGTGCCAGGCTGAACCGGCCGGCCGGCTCTTCGAGCTGTCCGGCACGCCGGTTGCCCTGGCTGTCATCCCGCGAGTCCTCGATCTTTCGATCGGATGCGAGGTGGGATGCCTCGTACTACCACGAGCGGGCGAGTATCGAGGTTCCCGGTGAGCTGGTAACGGGGAATCCAAGTGAGACCTCGTGCCCCGTTCGATAGGGTCGACTGTAGCCCGGAGGCGATCTCATAAAGCATGGGTGCTCAGTCTGCAGGAGTGCCGGGTCCATTCGATAGGACCCGGTGGCTCGATGCCTCCCTCCGAGGGGATCTCTCTGCATGTCGAGCTCCCCGCCTTGGATACACGTGAGGGGCCTCGAGGGCTTGGCCCTCGAGTAATGCCGCGAGTGGCGCCCCTTGGTGTCCCTGACTCGGGTGCTCGAAGCCGGCTGTCGAACCCCTTTCGAGGGCCAGCCTTCGCTGCTTCGAGGCTTAGGGCCGGGGCCCGTTTTTACCTTCGTGAAGAGGCCTCCGTCGCTTGGAATCCTTCTGCCCGTTGGGCGCGCCTTTTTAGGCGGAAACCGCCAGGGAGTGGAGATCGTGGCGCCAGGGTATCGGACGTGAAGTTGGAGCGGCGGCCGCGGAGGGCCCCGGTAGTGGAGCAAATGAAGAGCTGCCGCGTGTTCCCTGCGTTCGGCTCGAGACGTAGTTAGGTGGGCACATTAAATGCTATGCGGTTACCTTTTTCGTCGCCATGGGACGCCTCGCCTGTTGGGGTTTTCCCTTATAAATATCGAAAGAGGGGAAAAAGGAACCCCTTACTTTGCCTTCGTCTTCACCGCCGCCGTAGCCTCCACGCGCACTCTCCTTCGAGCTAGCAATTGGGAATCTTCCCGGCTGTCCGTCCGCCGCTCAAATCCTCGTCGTCGCTGCCATGGCCGCCCAAGTGTTGCCGCCTGAGGATTGGAGTCCGACGAAGGTGACGCAGCAGGAGCTGGAAACATTGGTGGAGCGGGGGGCTTCTCCGTCCCAACCCGCAGGGGGCCCTGCGTGGTGGATTCTCCCGTCGGCGGACCACCGGAGCCGCACCCGCCGGAGGGGTACGTGGTGAGCTTCACGCGTTACCACCGTATGGGGCTCGGCGTCCCGCCGAGCCGCTTCATGCGGGGGCTAGCCCACCACTTCGAGGTGGAGCTTCAGCACTTTTCCCCCAACTCCATCTCGCACGCCGCCATCTACGCCGCCGTGTGCGAGGGGTACTTGAAGATTGAGCCACACTGGGATGTTATTCCATCTCTTCCGGGGCGAGCTCTTCAATAAGGCCGCAAAGCCGAGCGGGAGGAGGCTCGCGCGCGTGGGCTCCGTCACTATATCACCGCAAGGATCGGGCCTTCGTCGGCCAACGTTCCCCGCGACTACCTCCGCTATAAGCTGTCCACCAACCAGGCGGGGTGGGACGACCACTGGTTCTACCTGCGGAATGTGTACGGGCTTTCTTCCGCAGTACACCGGCAGGGTCATCACCCATCGCCCGGAGAAGTGGAACTGGGGCGTCGCGGCGGACAGGCAGCGCCACCTGTTGCCGCTGATGACCACGATGCGGGCGCTGGTGGAGGACAAGAAGCTGACTGTCCAGCGGTTATCTGGGCGTTCCATCAGCGGAGGGTCCTCCCTCTGGCGGACCGCCCTCTTCTTATGTTTGAGATGGGGCCAAACGCCTCGCTCGAGGCGCTGAATCAATCGAGGATGGCCGAGGAGAGGCTGCCTCGAAACGAGGCTACCTCCCGGGTGACGCTCACTGTTCAGGGAACGTTCCGCCCAGAGGAGGCCGACCTGATCATCATGGCACCCGACGAGGGGTGCCTCGACCTGGTGAGCCACCTTCGAATTAGGCCGTCTCGAGCCCCCTCCTCCTCTCCATTTCTTCGAACCTCGTTCGCTCTCCTCGTAGTTTTTTCTCATCGAGCTTCTTCCTCCTCGCAGGGGGTGTTTACTGTCGCGCGTCGAGGCCCCCGTGAGGGAGGACGCCGCTGGAACATAGGTGAGGCGCCTCTCTGCTCAAAAGGACAAAGAGAGAAAGGATGCCAGGAAGAAGAAAGAGAAAAACAAAAACTTGCGCCGGTCGGCTCGGGAGCAGAGGTTGGCGAAGGCTCGTCGCAACCGGCGCCCTGGAGATGAGTCCCCCGAGCTCAGCTCCTCGAGCTCGGAGGAAGAGGATTGATGATGACGAGAGTGACGACGAGGGGATGGATGCGCGTTTGAGGCGCGCGGGGGTTGTCGACGTCCGGGCTGACCACTCCCTGTGCAGGAGGGTATACTGGAGGTCGTCCCGGCGAAGGGGTTGCGTGGGACGCAGCCGCGGAAGGCAGCGCCGATCCCTGCCTCGTCGGGGGCCCGAGGTCCGTCGAGCTCCGCCCGGACGTGCCCCCGGTCGTGAGGAAGCCCCGGACCCGGAGCGCCTCCGCCACACCGGCCAACGGAGGCCGCCCCCGTCTGCCCAGACGGTGGGTCTCGAGAAGGCCGGGCTTCGAGAAGCGGACGACAGGTCGAGAAGGATCTCGGGCCCGACCGCCGCGAGCCGTCAAGGGCGCTGTCGAGCCCGCGGAGGAGCGGGCGCCAGGAGGAGGCGTCGAGCCCGCGCCATCACGCGTCGGGGAGGGAGCCCCCGGCATCTCGTGACCAGGGGCGCGAGCGTCCCCGGAGCCCATCGCCGCACCGCCGCCGAGGACACGGAAGCGGACGCGGGAGGGCGCGATCGCCACGCGAGCGCCGGAGCAGGTCCCGAGCCCGCGCCGGGGCGGGCGCCACGACGACAGTACGAGGGAGGTACGGTCGCCCTCCCGCGACGTGGGGCGGAAGGAGGGCTCTCCCTCGAGGTCGAGCCACGGGAGGCGTCGGGAGCCCTCCCCCCATCCCAGCCCTGCGGAGACGGCCCAGGCGCAGGGCTCGAGCCGTGGGTGGGCTCGAAGCCCCCGAGTGGGTCTGGCGATTCCGGGAAGAAGCCTAGCCGCCGCTTTGGGTGAGTAGCTTTCTTGGCCCTCGTTGGTAGTGAGGCTTTACCTCTTTACCTTTGATGACGCATGCCATCTCTGGTTTCTCAGGGGGAAGCGCTCCTACCAGGAGGTGGACCTTGCTTCGTCCAAGCGGGCCAAGACCTCGAGCCCCGTCGAGGCACAAGCACCTCGAGGTATGGCACCTTCCTCCGCTAGAGAGGCCGCTTGGCTGGAGAAGGCTCGAGCTGCCATGGCTCGAGGAGGCCGATGATCGTCGCAAATTTTGGTGAGGGCGTCGCCATCGACCGCAGGGGTCGAGGCGTTCTTTCCGGTTCTGATGTCACTGTCATTTCATATTGCAGGGGCCACAGCTCACGGCATCGAGCCCGCCATTACCATGCCCACTGAAGCGCTGCCTCCTCCCCCTCCTCCTCTCCCATGATGGCGCCAATTGGGAGCGCCACCCTTCTCCCCACCACGCGACGGCTTTTCCGGGGGAAGCGCCTGGGGCGAGCACGGCCCCGCCGGTGTCTGGGGCCGAGGAGACTGCGCCCCTCGAGGCCCCGACCGACACGAGCCAGGCTGCGGAGGAGGGAAGGGGGGGAGAGGCGTTGGCGGAGGAGGAGCCGACGGTGGAGGACCTCCTGAACGAGCTGGAGCAGGGGCCGCTCCTCGCCGTTGGTTCGATGATGGTGGAGGCGCCCGAGGCGCCGGCTAGCACTGACAGGGCGCCGGAGGGCCAGCCAGGGAAGAGCGGGGCCCGTGCCGTCGGGCGGCGGGCCGCAGTCGGCGCAGCTCGGGGCGAGGGAGGATCTACCCGTCATCGAGCTAGACCGACCAGTGTGGCCGTTTCCCGACGCGCCGAGCCCGTCCCTCGCCATGGTCTCCGTCGAGCAACCGGTCCAGCGGGGGGCCCCGCGCGAGGCGCGGTCTATCTTCCGGAGGTGGCCGAGCTTATGGCGGAGGCGGAGCGGTCCTGCTCCGAGGAGGCGGGCCGGTCCGCGCAGGTGTCGGCCGCCCTCGCGAGGGCCGAGGCGGAGCTTCAAGATCTCCGCGCCGAGCTGGGCGGAACGTCCAAATGGCGAGCCGGCTTAACGAGGCAGAGGCGGAAGTCCAGGCGGCTCGAGGCGAGGCCGCTCGAGTCAGGGAGAGGCCGTCGCCGCCTCGAGGCGTTGAGGAAGGAGCCGCCGACGCCCGCAGCGAGGCCACCTCTGCTCGGGCCGAAGCGGAGGCGGCGAGGCAGGAGGCCGCTGACGCCCGTGGCGAGGCCGCCACCGCCCCCGAACCGCAGCGGAGGCGGCGAGAAAAGAGGCCGAGGTCGCTCAATGCGATGCCGTCGCCGCTCGGTCCGCAGCGGAGGTGGCGAAGAAGGAGGCCGAAGACGCCGAGAGTGGTGTCGCCACCGCCCGAGCTGCCGAGGGGGCGGCGCGGCAGGAGGTGATCCGAAAGGATCTGGCCCTCGTGGAGGCGGGCAGGCTGATCGAGGAGCTTAGGCCGAGAGCTCCTCATGCTGGCCGAGAAGCGCAGGCTCGAGCAGCGCGCTGAGGGCCTTACCAGCGACCTCGCCGCACTGGGGCAACATTGCGATGGGAGGCTTACACCTTGTCCTGTTTGGGTCCCGAAGTTTTTTGTTACGCCGCAGTCTCACTCTCCCTCGTTCGTTGCGCAGGGGTCGAGAAGACGGTCGAGGAGCTCCGCGGGACGAACCAGGTTCTCTTGGACCAACTCCAAGACGAGACAATGGTGGCGGAGCGGGCTCGCACTTCCCTCGACCGGCTCGGTTCCATGTGGGGTGCTCCTTCGGTGGCTGCGGCAGAAGGTGCGGTGGCCCGAGGCGACGCCTTGGTCGACGCCTTGTGCTTCCTCGACGTAGCTGCGCGGGACCGTGTCCGGCAAGCTCTCCACCATGGCGTCAAGCAGACGCTCGCGGTCGTCCGCCTCCGGCTTCCGCTTCCCGGTCCACGTTGTCGCCAATGGCTTCATCGAGATCGAGGGGAAGGACGAGGAGTGGAACAACCGCCGTGTCGACAAAATCTTGGAGAAGATGGAGAGGCCGGGGACGTCGCTCGCGAAGATCTTCGAGGAGGACGTGCTGCCCCTGACGCCAGCAGCGGTGTCGAGGACCCTCCTCCCTCTAGCTCGGGTGTCGAGGCTGAGCCTGCCGTGGTAGACCTCGGGGAGGAGTATCGGACCGACGAGGATGAGGCCTGCGTGCCAAATTTGGGCGTCGAGGCCCTTGTAAGAATTTTATGACATGAATGAGGGTACGTCGAGACCCGAATGTATATGTGACTTGTTTGTTAAAAGAGTTGTTTTCTTTTCAAATGCATTCGACCACTTCTCTTTGTTGCAAGCTCGAGTTTCTGCTTGCTTAGTCCGTGTTCCTTCGATACGTCGCGAGCCCCTCGAGGGGAGGCGTAGGCAGGGTACCGTAGCCCGGGGCGTAGGTGGCCATCTACGTCGACGCCTCCCGACCCTTGAGGCTCGAGGTATTTAGGATTTAGACGTCGCTAGTTCACTCGAGGCACGAGTCGAGACGAGGGTCGAATTTTTGAAAAGAAAACGCGCTTTTTCCGGAGTCTGGAGGGGGTCCCCCTGTCAGCCCCCGAGGGAGGCTCGACCCTGAGCAAGGCAGGGTCGAGGCTACCTTAAGTTGCTAAGTAAAAATGAATGACAGTGCGCGAGTTTGTTCATTCATGTTTGACATGTTTGTACAAAGCAACAAAATATGCTGGGCCTCGAGGCCCTTAAGGGTAGAAGCGACGTAGCTGAGAGATGTTCCACGCGTTCGCCAGGATTCTGCCTCGATCGTCGTAGAGCTTGTATGTCCCTGGCTTGAGCACCTCAGCTACGGTGTATGGGCCCTCCCATGGAGGGGTGAGCTTATGGCGCCCTCGATTGTCTTGCAGCCGTCGAAGCACGAGGTCCCCCGCCGCCAGGTCCCTCTTGCGCAAGTGCTTGTCGTGGTAGCGTCGAAGCGTTTGCTGGTAGCGCGCGGAGTTAATGAGCGCCACGTCTCGGGCCTCCTCGAGCTGGTCCTTGGCGTTGGCGAGCTTCTCGTCGTTGGTTTGCTCGTTGTAGGCTCGAAGTCGAGGGGAGCCGTACTCGAGGTCCGTAGGCAAGATGGCCTCGGCACCGTAGGTCAGGAAGAACGGAGTGAACCCGGTGGCTCGACTCGGCGTAGTCCTGAGGCCCCACAGCACCGAGGGGAGCTCTGCAGCCCACCCCTTTCCGAAGTTTTTGAGGGTCTTGAACAGCCTCGGCTTCAGTCCGTGGAGTATCATGCCGTTGGAGCGCTCGACCTGCCCGTTGCATTGAGGGTATGCGACCGAGGCCCAGGTCACGCGAATGCTGTTGTCGTCGCAGAAGTTTGTGAACTTTTTGCCCG
Source organism: Coix lacryma-jobi var. lacryma-jobi (assembly GCA_009763385.1). Lineage (NCBI taxonomy): Eukaryota > Viridiplantae > Streptophyta > Magnoliopsida > Poales > Poaceae > Coix > Coix lacryma-jobi. The sequence continues at coordinate 19,085,674 of CM019830.1, read as the reverse complement.
TGAATTGGGTGCCATTGTCGGTGATGATGACGTTAGGCACCCCAAACCGGTACATGATGGCGGCGATGAACTCGACAGCCTTCTCGGAGGTGGGGTCGCCTAACGGCTTGGCCTCGATCCACTTGGTGAACTTGTCGATGGCCACGAGCAAGTGTGAGTGCCCTCCACTTGTCTTTTTGAGGGGACCCACGAGGTCGAGCCCCCAAACGGCGAATGGCCAAGTATTGGGATCATCTGCAGGGCATGTGCGGGTTGGTGCGTCTGCTTGGCGTAGAATTGACACCCATGACATGCTCGGACCAAGCGCTTGGCGTCTCCAATGGCGGTCGGCCAATAGAAGCCTTGACGGAAGGCGTTCCCAACCAGGGTCCTTGGTGCTGCGTGGTGGCCGCAAGCCCCCGAGTGCATGTCGTCGAGGAGCTTGCGTCCTTCCTCGAGGGGGATGCAGCACTGAAGGATCCCGGTCGGGCTTCGTCGGTACAGCTCCCGTTCGTCGCCGTAGGTGACGTAGGTCTTAGCCCTTCGAGCGATGCGTCGGGCCTCCGTCTTGTCTTCCGGTAGCACGCCTTGCGTCAGGTAGTCAAGGAAGGGCGTCCGCCAGTCGAGGGGTCGTGACGAAGAAGAGGCGGGTGCGTCGATATGCATCGCCTCAGTGGATGTCGAGGCGTCACTCCCGAGGGGTGGCGTTGAAGGTCGAGCCCCCGTGTTTAGCTCGAGGGGTGGCATCGAGGGGCCAGCCCCCGTGTCTGGCTCGAGGGGTGGCGTCGATGGGCCAGCTCCTAGGCCTATTTTGACGGATGGCTCGAAGACGTCCCTCGAGAAAACATCTGGTGGAACCGTGCTGCGTGTGGATGCCAACTTTGCCAGCTCATCTGCGGCCTCGTTGTGTTTTCGAGCTATGTGGTTGAGCTCGAGGCCGTGGAACTTACCTTCTAGCTTGCGCACCTCCCCGCAGTATGCCTCCATCTTGGGATCGATGCAGCTTGAAGCCTTCATAACCTGGTTGACGACGAGCTGCGAGTCCCCTCGAACGTCGAGGCGTCGGACCCCGAGCTCGAGGGCGATGCGCAGCCCGTTAACCAGGGCCTCGTACTCAGCGACGTTGTTGGAGGCGGGGAAGTGCAATCGTAGCAGGTAGCGCATGTGGACTCCGATGGGCGAGATGAAGAGCAGCCCGCGCCTGCCCCCCGTCTTCATGAGGGATCCGTCGAAGTACATGGTCCAGAGCTCGGCTTGGATTTGTGCCGGCGGGAGCTGGGTGTCGGTCCATTCCGCAACGAAGTCCGCCAACGCTTGCGACTTGATGGCTTTTCGCGGTGCGTAGGTGATGGCCTCCCCCATTAGCTCGGCGGACCACTTGGCGATGCGCCCCGTGGCCTCCCGATTGTTGATGATCTCGCCGAGGGGGAAGGATGACACCACCGTTACGGGATGAGCGAGGAAATAGTGCTGGAGCTTGCGCCTCGTGATGATGATGCCGTAGAGCAGCTTCTGGATGTGCGGGTACCGGACCTTGGCCTCGGAGAGCACCTCACTGGTGAAGTACACCGGCCGTTGGACCGGCAACGCATGACCCTCCTCGTGCCTCTCGACGGCTATGACCGCGCTGACCACCTGAGTGGTTGCGGCCACATAGAGGAGGAGAGGCTCGGGGGAATCGCCACCCTGGGCTGGTCGTGGTGGCACGAGATTGGCGCGGAGGTCAGCAGCCCCTTCAACTTGGTTAAGGCTTCCTCGGCTTCGACAGTCCACGCAAAGCGTTCCGTCTTCTTCAGCAGGCGGTAGAGTGGTAGTGCCTTTTCCCCTAGCCTCGAGATGAATCTGCTGAGAGCGGCTAGGCAGCCTGTCACTTTCTGTACACCCTTGAGGTCTCGAATTGGGCCCATCCTTGTGACTGCTGAGATTTTTTTCGGGGTTGGCCTCGATCCCCCGTTGTGAGACAATGTAGCCAAGTAGCATGCCCCGAGGCACACCAAAGACACACTTCTCGGGGTTGAGCTTCACATTCTTGGCCCGGAGGCACTCGAACGTGGTCTCGAGGTCGCTGATGAGGTCCCCGACTTTCTTGGTTTTAACCACGATGTCATCGACGTAGGCCTCGACGGTTTTGCCTATGTGTTCGCCAAAGATATGCTGCATACAACGTTGATACGTTGCCCCAGCGTTTCGAAGGCCGAAGGGCATTGTAGTGTAGCAGTACATACCAAAGGGCGTAACAAAAGAGGTAGCGAGCTCGTCGGATTCTTTCATCCTAATCTGGTGGTAGCCGGAGTATGCGTCGAGAAATGAAAGTACTTCACACCCGCAGTGGAATCTTCGACAATATGATCAATTCTAGGCAAAGGAAGGGAAACTTTTGGACTGCTTTATTTAGACAGTGTAATTTACCGAACACACCGCATTTTTCCACTCGTTTTCCTAACTAGTACAGGGTTAGCAGCCACTCTGGGTGAAATACCTCCTTGATGAATCCGGCCGCCAAAAGCTTGTGCACCTCCTTGCCGATGATCCTGCGCTTTCCTCGTCGAAGCGGCGCAGGCGTGCTTCACCGGTCTGGACCCGGCCTGGATTTCCAAGGCGTGCTCGGCGACTTCCCTGGGAATGCCCGGCATGTCCGAGGGGCTCCACGCAACATGTCGATGTTCGCGCGGAGTAAGTCGACGAGCACTGCTTCCTATTTAGGCTCGAGGCTGGTACTGACGGTCAGCGTCCTGCCACTGGTCGAGTCGGGTCGACGGGTATCTGCTTGGTGTGCTCTGCCGCTCGAAGGTGCCGGCGTGGCGCTTTGCTTCTGGAGCCTCCTCGGTGGCCAAGGCTCCAAGGCCTCGAGCGAGTCGAGGTGGACGTTGGCCTCCCCGCGCTCGACGCACTCCACGTCGCAGTAGTAGTACGCGTGCTCGTAGGAGGTGTCGACGGTGATGACCCCTTTTGGCCCCGGCAACTTGAGCTCAAGTACGTGTAGTTGGGGACCGCCATGAACTTAGCGTAGCCGGGCCCCTGCGATGATGGCGTGGTAGGTCCCTTGGAAGCCAACCGCCTCGAAGGTGAGTGTTTCCCGGCGGAAGTTAGCCGGCGTGCCAAAGCATACGGCAGGTCGATGCGCCCGAGGGGGGGGCCTCTTCCCTGGTACGACTCCGTGGAACCCCGACGCTGGGTCGGAGCTGGCCCTCCGAAATCCCCAGGAGGTCAAGGGTCTCGAGGTATATGATGTTGAGGCTCGAGCCCCCATCCATCAACACCTTGGAGAACCGTACGTCGACGATGACGGGGTCGACGACGAGGGGGTACGCCCCCGGGTTATGACACGGTCCGGATGGTCGTCGCGGTCGAACGTGATCGGCGCATCAGACCAGTCAAGGTACCGGGGGGCGTCGTGGCCGAGTGCAAAGATCTCCCGGCGCTCCTTCTTTCTTCCTCGAGCTGATAGCCCGACGGTCGGCCCCCCGTAGATCATGTAGCAGTCGCGCACCGGTGGAAAGTTGTCGTCCGTTGTCCCACCACCGCGCCGATCGTTATCCTTGCCCTTAGGCGTGTCCTCTTTCTTATCGCCGAGCTTGGAGTAGTAGCCTTTCAACAGTCGGCAGTCCTTTAACTTGTGATTTACGGGGCCCCTGTGATAAGTGCAGGGGTCCTCGAGCATCTGGTCGAAAACAGCCCCGTCAGGTGGGCCTCGGGGCTTCTTAGGCTCGAGGGTGCCTGCGAGCACCTCTTCGTCGTCGTCGTCATTGGCGTCGCGCTTCGCCTTCTGACCTTTGCGTTTGTTCTTCTTCTTTTTGTTGCTGTTATTGTTGTCGTTCTTGGCATCGTTGCCCTTGTTCGAGCCCTCCGGCGCGGTCACCGCCTTACCTTTGTCCGTGGAACGGCCAAAGAAGGCCCCTACTGCCTCGTCGCCTGAGGCAAAGCTGGTGACGCGATCCATCAGGTCCTCGACCGTCCTGGGACGGTAGCGTCCTAGCTCATGAACTAGCTCTTGGCACGTCGTGCCCGCGAGGAACGCTGAGATGACGTCGTCATCAGGCACGTGGGGGAGCTCGAGGCGCTGCTTCGAGAATCGCTGAGCAAAGTCGCGGAGGGGCTCGTCCGCCGCCGCCTGCAACGCCGTAGGTCCCAGGGGTTGCCTGGGCGCACGCAAGTCCCCTTGAAGTTCCCGTCGAAGACCCTGACTAGGTCGGCCCAGTCATTGATCCGATCCGGCGGGAGCCCCTCGAGCCACCGGCGGGCGGTGTCCGAGAGGTAAAGTGGGAGTTGGCGTATGATCACACGGTCGTCGTTCTTCGCTCCACCCAGTTGGCAGCCTAGGCGGAAGTCCGAGAGCCAGAGCTTGGGCTCGACCTCCCGTCGTACTTCACGATGTTGGTCGGCGGTCGGAAGCGGTCGGGGAGGGTTGAGCTGCGGATGGTCCGGCTGAAGACTCTGGGGCCCGGGGCTCGAGGACTTGCCGGTCCTCGTCGCTGTCGTAGCGCCCCCTCGATGGGCGCTATAGCCACGCTCCTGGGCCCCCTTGTCCTTGCGCCGTCGGTTGATGTCGTTGCGGGCGTCATTGGGATCTCGAGGTGGCCGGTTGTCGATGATCCGTTCGCGGACTGGCCTAGCTCGAGAGGCGTCCGGCTGGTGGACGGATGCCTCGCGCTCGTTGCGTGGCGTGTCCGCTGGCTTCCCCGAGGCTGCTCCGCGCCGGCGTGACGCCGAGCTCTCGGCCTGCTGCACAGCGGCTGTCTCGAGGAGGTTCTTCATTCCCCGAGCATGCGCCTGGCGTCGGGGTTGGAGACGGCGGGCAGATCACGGAGCATCATCGCCGCCACCACCACGTTCTGCCCGGCTCGCGGGAAGCATACCTCGGGGCGTGCTGGTGCCCCGTCCTCGAGGATCCGTCGGTGGACCTCTCGAGCTCGACCTCGAGCTCCGGCCCCTCGAAGCTGGGGTGGTTCCTGCATCAGAGTTTGCCAGAGCTGCAGCAGGTGTCGCCGTTCTTCCTCGGCTTTGGTGATTGCCTCCTGCACCTGCGCGAGTTGCGCCGTCCGGCCGTCGTCGTGCTGAGGCGGCCTAGCTGGGGCTGGAGGTTCGCTCCCCCTGAACACGTGATCCGCCTGCCGCGGCCACGTCGCTGGGGCCTTCTATATCGAGAGTCGGCCTGTCGTCGTCGCCCTCGTCCTCGGTATCGCATACGGCCCCCTCGAGTTGGAAGCACTCCCTGGTGGGATCCCAGAGGTCGGGGTCGTGGTAGTCGTATTCGTCGGAGTCGGAGCTGTTGACGGCGTGCCGCCTTGGCGGATGCTGGGACCGCAGCTCGCGGTACCATTCTCCGACGGTGGATCGCCGTGGGGGCTCGATGGCTCGCGAGAAGCCGCGGTCGACGTAGGCGGGGCGGACAATCTCCAGGTTGGCAATGGCCTGCAGTAGCACGCCCGGGCGCCCCTCCTGACCTGCCGACGGTCGGTCCTGACGGCGCTCGTTGAGCTGGCGGGCGTAGGCTGCTGCGGAGCTGTCGGGGCCGAACGGGAACCGCCGGCGTCGAGCGCGGTACACCCCGCGCGGGAGGAGGCCGGGTGGCGTCGACGGTGCACGGCTCGGAGGAGCCTCTGGCCTGGCTCCTGGTCCGTGCGCATGATGAACGCGAAGTCGCTGGGCGGGCGCGGACGCGCCCTGGAAGTCTCCGGCCGTGCGCCGGGCAGACTCCTCCTCGGGAAACTCGGCGCGCGGCCACGGGGAAGTGGGTGTACGCCGCCGGCACCGCCTGTGCCTGGCGACGATGGTGACGACGGCGCCGCTCACGGGGTGGCGACGCGTGGTGGTGTGGGCGACGTGCCACGCTCTCCTCGCGGGCGGGGTGGCGTGACACGCCTCCGCTCGAGCCTTCGGTGGAGAGCAGAGTCAGCTCGTTGCCGTTGCCGGTGGCCAGGAACTCGAGGCTCCCGAACCAGACGACGGCCCGGCGGAGAACGAAGGAGGGGATGGAGCCATCCAGGAACAACGAGAAATCGGCTCGGACACGCGAAGCCCCTACCTGGCGCGCCAACTGTCGGTGTTTCGAACCCGGGGGTATGACACCAACGAGTGATATGATCGCGTGCTCTCTTCCTGGGTGGTGATGCAAGATGACACAAGGATTTATCCTGGTTCGGGCAAAGAAGGCCCTACGTCCAGCGGGGGAGGAGGTTCTTGTATTACTTGCACCTAAGTGCTTGTACAGGGGCGAATACAAGCTCAGCGAGCGTGGACCGGAGTCCGGGCTTGAGTGTGTGGGTGTGTGTATGTGTTCTAACGTGTCTCTGTAACGTGGAATGGAATGAGGGCCCTGGCGTCCCTTTTTATAGAGCAAGGGGAGGCCAGGGTTACACAAGGGTATTACAGGTGTCGGGGCGTACTGCGCCCAATACGAAGAAGGGTAGGAACCCTGTCTTGTCGAAGACATTGTAGCCGACGCGGGGGTTGCTGTGTGGGGCGTCTGAAGCGTGGCTTCCATCCGGGCGCGGACGTGGAGGCGTGGCGAGGCAGAAGCCGTACAGCACCCATCCCGGAACATACAGGACGCGGCGGGGTCCCTCCGGGTCTTGGGGTACCTGTCCTCCAATAGCATGAAAGTAGTTAGGGCTCGAGGGGCGCGGAGCCGGCCTCGAGGCAGCGCCCACGGGGGGCTCGAGTCCCCGCAGGTATGGGCAAGTCCCATGAAAAATGGTTGAGCGGCAGGCATTCGGGCCTCGAGACGTGGCTTGGACGGGCAACAGTGTAGGGCATGGGTTAACAGTGCCTCACTGGTGCCCTTTCGCCCATACTTGTGGTGAAACGAGACTTGACTCTGCCCTAGTTCACTGTGGTGCACGTCGGGTTGCAGAGGACGTGACTGGAGTAGGTGGAGGTATTAAATGCGCGGTATGGGACTGGCATCCTATGTCTGCACCGCTCGAGGGAGGCATAAAGCGTCTCGAGGGATAGGCCGCTGTGCTAGAGAGGCTCGAGGTCCCCGTGGGGGGTCTCGAGGTGTGGTGGAGCGTTTGCCCGAGGCCTGACGCGGAGGGCTCGGGCGAGACGGAGAACGAGCGTTCGCCCGAGGCCTAGCTTGGAGGGCTCGGGTGAGACGGAAAACGAGCGCTTGCCGAGGCTTAGCTTGGAGGGCTCGACTCGGTGGGCAGTGTTGTAGGTTTAACCTATTCGTTGCGTTGAGGGGGGTACCCCTTTGGCGTTCCCCCGACATAAAGATACAACATAGCGAAAATGAAACCGAATTTAAAATATCAGAGTGCGGAATTTAAAACGCAGTTATTACAATACTGAATTTTAAAAGTGCGGAAGCTTAAATAAGTTTTTAACACACGACCACCACATACGTGGTCCAAATAAAACATTGTTTGATAAATCCACTCGACACAACTCACTCTCCCTTTTTAAGATAATGTGCCACTAGTAGTCTCAATCCAGCAAAAGAAAATGGGAAAAGCTTCTGGACGACCCTGCCCTGGGCCTACTCCTCATCACCTTCCACTGGGTAGAGGCAGTGCTTACAATAGCCGAAGTAGACCTGGCCATCTGCAACAACGGGATAAACCCTGAGTACGGGAATGTACTCAGCTAGACTTACCCGTCCAACTGAAAATAAAGACACCAAGGACATGCAAGGCCTTTTTGGGTGGAGCTGGGATCTTGAATTTGCGAAAAGCTCAATTTAAGATAAGCGGTAATTAATGATAATGATGAGCTGTCATCTTTTATACTTATTCCTCTTCTAGGTTTGCACCTGAACTATTGCACACACTTGAGTCTAGCAGACAAATAATATAACCATATCGAGTTGACTTGTCCACATTTTAGTTGAACCTTTAGATATCACATGGAGTTGTATCGTGGTGAAGCTCGCCATAGTTTCCCACTAACGGGGGGAGACGGCGACTCGAATCGAATTCCAAACCAGCTGGTGAAAGACCTTTAATACCAACCCACACTTTCCCCGTCGGGTCCATGCATTGGGCAACCGCTCGACGCTTGTTCGTGGTGGTAATCGCCGCGGTTCAAGCACGGACCGCCCAATTGGAACCTGGCGATGGCCTCACGCGGCAGATCGCAATTTCCATACTAAAGGGCACGACACGGGTTGAGACCGGCCCGAACAGCTTCTAACCGGCTTTGGGGTCGATGATTACGGCACCGACATATCCCTAAGTAAAAGGGCGCGTTCAAAAATGAACGAGGGCCAACATCGATACAAACCTACACGATCCAACGGACGGACTGCCCCAAGTTTCCAAACTTGTGCCTTGCCTTCCAGTTGACCGTATTTCACTACAACTCAGGTTCTTTTCCACGATAGCAAATATAGCCAACCGTGATCCGGTAAGTACCCATCAGGGTATTACGGAGACATCCTTAACTACTACTTTTATTAAGCAGGCTAAGCAATTCTACATTGCAATTAAATAACAGGATAACAAGGTAGATATTAATCAATCATCAAGGAATGGTAATGCAGCAAATAGGATTCATTCAACTCCTAAACCTAATGCATCACAATATAAAAGGACTCAAGTAATTTAATTGTAAATACTGGGAGACTTAGAATGCTCCGGGGCTTGCCTTGGGTGAAGACCGAGGCCTCGTGAGAGGGGCACTCGGGCAAGTTAGTGACGGGGACGGGGTCGGCTTCCTCGGCTTGCTGGAGCTCCGGAATCTGCTGCTCGGCGCTTATCTCCTGCTCCTGGTCCGGCTCCGGCGGGGTCGATCCTATTGCATGCGACGATTAATAAATAATTCAAAAGAAACTTAGGTTTGAACTGCAAGTGCACTTTTCTTGACTCAAAAAAATCCACAAAAATTCCAGAAGGCAAACAATAGTTGCTGGGCTCCACTGAACAAATTTCAGCCAAAAATAAAATACAGAACTACAGATATAAAAATGACAAGCAAACTGCCCAAAAAGGTGCTTTGAACTAGCTCTCCATCCAAAAAGTGTTAAACAGCAGACTTCATATTTTTCCCAGATTCTACTTCATTTTTATGCTTATCAAGAAAGTTCCATGAACAAAAAATTATACTATTTCTTACATGAATTTTCAAAGGAAAACACACAGAAAAGCACATTTGTAAAGCATCTCCAGATTTCTTCACATAACAGATCATGCTTACATTTTTCTTAGCTTGAACCTCATGAACAAAGACTACACAAATTTTCCCATATTTTATTTCAGCATATAAAACACCTTAACATTTATTCTAAGAAATCAGCCAAAAAGGACTTTAAACCATAACAGAAACTTTTCCCACATAAACAGTGCATCATATATTTTTCACAGGTGTAAAACATGATAATAAACTTACACCAAATTTTCCAGGAATTAACTCAACCAGAAAACATATATAACCATTTATTTTAGCAAAAGCATATAAACTGGAATAAATGAAAACAGTAAAATAAACTTCTGCCAAAAATACTTTCATATTTTTCCATGATAGATCTACTCATAAACAACTAGCAAAACTGAAATTTCATAATTACAGAGCTACAGATTAATTATAGCAAAATTAACAAACTTAGTTACTGAGCAGAAAAAGAAAAACTTTATTCTAGCCCAAACGGGGCTTTCGGCCCAGTCCAACTCGATCCAACCTGGCTCGAGCGCACGGCGGTAGGTGTGTGTTCGCTCGAGGCCCGGCTCGAACGAGACAGTGGCCGAGGGTTCGCTCGAGGCCTAGCTCGGGGCGAGACGGAAAAACAATCGCCCGTCCGAGGCCGAGGCCTGGCTCGAGGCTCGGGCGAGACGGAAAAACACTCGCCCGTCCGAGGCCGAGGCCTGGCTCGAGGCTCGGGCGAGACGGAAAACACTCGCCCGTCCGAGGCCTGGCTCGAAGGCTCGGGCGAGACGGAAAACACTCGCCCGTCCGAGGCCTGGCTCGGAGGCTCGGGCGAGACGGAAAACAGGGGAGAGGTTTGACCGTCGATTCCTCGCCGACGGTGAGGTCGCCGGCGGGGAAGCTAGGCTTGTGAACTCGCCTCGACGAGGCGCACTGAGAGGTGTAGGTGGTTTGGCTAGCGCACGGCCGGAGCATGCCGGCGGCGAGCGGCGGCGCACGGAGGCGGCGGCATCGCGCGGCTACGCCGTTTCCGGCGGTCGCCGGTGAAATAGGTGGAGGCATAAGCTTTACGAACCCTAGGGAGCAAGACTACGGGGTTGGTTTGGCTCGGGAAGCTCCGAGAAAGCTCGGTCACGTGAGCGGCCATGGCGGGCGGTGGTGGCGGTGTTCGGCTGGGGAAGAAGAGGTGGGAGAGGGCGGTAGCGTTAGTAGGGCTAGTTGGCGTTCTCACCTTGCCTTGGCTCGGTGAGGCTCGAGGAGGAAGAAGAGGAGTCGGTGAAGCTCGGGTTGGGGAAGAACGGCGTTGCGGCTCGGCGGTGGCGACTGGCGGACCGAAGGAGGCGCTACGTCCTCCGGCGGCGTCGGGGCTTGGTCAGGGATGACGACGTGCGCACGGCGTGTGCACGGCGTAGGCGGAGCGGCGTGCGGAAGGAATCGGTCGGCGATGGAGGGTGGTGGTCGGAACGGAGAGGGGTGGTTGCGGCGGTGGTCGCGGCGAGAGCGAGCAGTGCTCTCGGCTCGCGTTCGTGGGTGAGGAGAGTGTGAGCGAGAGTGGAAGAGTGTGTGCGGTTGGGGAGAGAGGGCGAAGGGTGCCCGGGGTCTTAGCCGGGGGCCTTGGCCGGCCAGTGGTGGTGGCGGGGCGGCGACGGGACGTCGCGGCAGCACGGCGCGGTCGGCGAGGCGGTGCGACAGGCAAGACCGCGGGGAGTGGGCAAGCGCGATCGCTTGCGTGATCGGGGAGGCGAGGATCGAGCGGGGAGTGGCGGAGGCGGATTTGGCGCAGGGTTTGGGGCGCCATGCGGCAGGGCAAGCCGCCACGCGGCGATTTGGCCGGCGTACGGCGCGGCCGTGTCAGGCGGCGGCGCGCCGTGCCGAGGCGAGCGGGCGCGCGCGCGGGCGAGCGGAGCTGGGCGCGGCTGGCGCGGCGAGGGAGAGGGGGCGCGCGGGCGAGCGGGAGCGGGCGCGGGTTGGGCCGAAAGGCCGGATGGGCCGGAAGGGTTGGCGCGGGAGAAAACGTTTTCCTTTTTCTTTTTCCAAATTCTTTTCAAACTTTGACCATTCAAAACAGTTTCAAAAACTCCAAACTAGGTTTTGACCCAAATATGAAAGTTGCTCAAAATAATTTTCTCTACAACTTTCATATAAGACACTTTTTCTGAAAACCATTTTTAAATCCTCCACATAAACAAAGCCAATTTTGAAACATAAACCATTTCGTTTGACTTATTCTTATTTAACACACTATTGAACTAGGTCAAAACTCCAACATGAAAAGCACTCTACTCAATATTCTCTATTTTATAAAACTCTTTGCCAAAACAGAAATCCATCTAAATCATCGCGTCAAAAGAAATCCAAATCTAAATAAATAAACAAAGACAAAACACTCTCATGCACATGAAAATGATGCAATGCATTGCTCATGTTTCTTAGTATCTAAATGCAGTGCCTAATGCAGTGCTTGACACTAGAGTGTCACAGCCCTTCCCCCTTAAAAGAAATCTCGTCCCGAGATTTGAGTTACGTACCAATCTTTATAAAAAGCGGGGTAGTTTACGCGTAAGTACTCCTCGGTTTCCCAAGTCGCATCATTGGGTCCGTGATTGCTCCAAAGAATCTTGTGAGTCTTCACTGTTCGGTGACGCGTCTCTCGGGTCTTGGTATCCAAAATCTCCTTGGGTTGTGCGTAGTATTCCAGGTCTGATCTGATCGTGACATCCGGGATTTGAACTTCTTCATGTTCTGGAACTCGAAGACACTTCTTCAATTGTGAGACGTGAAACACTGGAAAGACTGCGCTCATCTCTGGGGGTAACTGCACTTCATATGCTACTTCTCCCTTCCTTGCTATGATCTGGTACGGTCCCACATATCGAGGTGCTAACTTCTTCTTAATTCCAAAACGTTGGACCTTTCTCATGGGTGAGACTTTGAGGTAAACATAATCTCCTACTTGAAATTCCAAGGGTCTTCTTCGTGTGTCGGCATAGCTCTTTTGCCGGGATTGTGCTACCTTAATGTGTTGCTGTACTGTTTGCACAATCTCTTCGGCATCCTTTACGTAATCTGACCCATAAAATTCTCGATCTCCGGATTCAACCCAATTAACCGGGGTTCTGCATCTTCGTCCATATAGAACTTCAAAAGGTGCCATTTTATACTTTCCTGGTAGCTGTTGTTATACGAAAACTCAGCAAGGGGCAACCATTTCTCCCATGATTCTCCTGAAGATAAAACACAAGCTCTCAGGATGTCTTCCAAATCTGATTTACTCTTTCAGTTTGTCCTGCGGTCTGGGGGTGATAGGCAGAACTCCTTACCAACTTAGTTCCTAGTTCCTTGTGCAACTGTTCCCAAAAACGTGCAATGAACTGGGGTCCTCTATCAGAAACAAACAATTTTCGGAACTCCATGTAACCTCAAGATATTCTGAATATACAAGTCTGCATACTGATGGGGCGGTGTGTAGTCTTAACTGGTATGAAGTGAGCTACTTTAGACAATCGATCCACAATAACCCAGATAGAATCATTTCCCTTTTTAGTAGTGGGAAGACCAGTGATGAAATCCATGCTGATTTCTTCCCATTTCCACTCTGGAATTGACAACGGTGCAACAGTCCTGCAGGTCTCAGGTGTATAGCTTTTATCCTGCAGCATGTATCACATCTGGCCACGTAGGCTGCGACCTCTTTCTTCATCTTTGACCACCAATACCTTGTTCCCAAATCCTGGTACATCTTACTGCTTCCTGGATGGATAGATAACTTTGAATTGTGAGCTTCATTCAGAATTCTTTCTTTTAGCTCTGTATCTTTAGGAACAACTAACCGCTGATTATACCACAGTATTCCTTGTTGTCTGTTCTGAAGTTCAACGAACTACTGATTTCCAACCTCTTCTTAATCTGACAGATCTCTTCATCGGTCTTTTGCCTCTCGATGATGTCACTTTCCAAGGTACACTGAAGAGTGATGTTGTTCACCATAACAGGGTGCATAAGGTTAAATCCATCTTCCAACAGTGGTTGTAGGGAGTTGCAATGAGTCTTGCGACTCAAGGCATCGGCTACAACGTTTGCTTTTCCGGGGGTGATAATGCACTTCTAGGTTGTAATCCTTAATCAACTCTAGCCATCTTCTCTGCCTCATGTTCAACTCTGGCTGGGTGAAAATATACTTCAGGCTTTTATGATCGGTGTATATATGACACAGGTTACCCATAAGATAATGCCTCCAAATCTTGAGTGCATGCACGACGGCTGCTAATTCCAAATCATGAGTGGGATAATTCTCTTCGTGCGGTCTCAACTGGCGAGAAGCATAGGCAATAACTCTCCCGTTCTGCATGAGTACACATCCAAGTCCGATCTTGGATGCGTCACAAAACACATCAAAAGGTTCCTCCAAGTTTGGCTGAGCCAGAACAGGTGCGGATGTCAACAACGTTCGCAGAGTGCGAAAAGCTGCTTCACACTCTGTGGTCCATTCGAACTTCTTGTTTTTCTGCGTTAAACGGGTCATAGGCTTGGCTATTCTCGAAAAATCCGGAATAAACCGACGGTAGTATCCTGCCAAACCCAAAAAGCTGCGAACCTCAAAAACACTCGTGGGTGCTTCCCAATCCATAACTTCTTGTACTTTCGTGGGATCCACAGAAATTCCTTCTTCGGATAGAACATGACCAAGAAAAGGTACTTCTTCAACCAAAACTCACACTTGCTGAACTTAGCATGCAACTTATGTTCCCTAAGTCGGGTTAGAACGACTCGTAGATGTTTGGCATGATCCTCCTTGTTTTCCGAGTAGACCAAGATATCATCAATGAATACCACAACAAACTTATCTAACTCAGGCATGAAAACTGAATTCATCAGGTACATGAAATGTGCCGGTGCATTGGTCAATCCAAAGGACATAACAAGATACTCATAGAGTCCGTATCTGGTGGAGAAAGCTGTTTTCGGTATATCTTCCCTTCTGATCTTAATCTGATGGTATCCTGACCTCAGGTCGATCTTAGAGAACACTTTCGCCTTCGACAACTGATCGAACAAGACATCGATTCGGGGTAAGGGATATTTATTCTTTATAGTTACTGCGTTAAGCGGTCTGTAGTCCACACACATCCTTAAAGTTTTATCCTTCTTCTTCACAAAGATAGCAGGACATCCCCAAGGTGACGAACTCGGGCGTATCAAACCCTTATCTAACAGCTCTTGCAACTGAACTTTAAGCTCTGCGAGTTCTTTAGAGTGCATTCTATACGGTCTCCGAGATATGGGTGCTGTTCCAGGGACTAACTCTATAGCAAACTCCACATCTTTGTCTGGCGGTAGTCCAGGCAACTCATCAGGGAAAACATCCGGAAACTCACATACTACCGGAATCTCAGCTATCCGCTTTGCCGTGATATTAACAACACTCCGATCTCATGGGGGTTTCGAGGTAACTTGAACCGAAAAGAAGATCCATTCCTGGGACTAACCATGGACACTACTCTTTCTGCGGTGTCTAGATTAACCTTCCAGAGTTTCATCCAACTCATACCCAAGATTACAATCCAAACCTAGACCAGGAATGACTATGGGGGTCCACTACGGCCTTTTTATCCCCAAACGGTCATTTCCACTCCTGTAGCCATTTTACGCGCGGAGAGAACAGCTCCGGCGGAACTTATCTGATATCCCCGGTCTAACTCCTACCAACTTCAAATGACTTCTTATAACAAAATTCTCACTTATGAAAGAATGCGATGCTCCAGAATCAAACAGCACAACTGCAGGGCATTGATTAACAAGAAACGTACCAGCGGTGACAGGCTCTCCCTCTGGCACTTCTTCCACGGTGGTGTGATGCACATGACCGGTGCCGAGGTGGGGGCTGAGTGTACTGCTTCTTGGGGCGAGGGCACTGACGTGACAGGTGTCCAGTCTGACCACAGTTGTAGCATGGGCCAATCACATAAGGAGTCTTGGGACCTCCGGCACTTCCCTGCCTTGTTCTTGTTCTGCATCATAGGGGCGGTGTAGGGCTTCTGAAAACTGGGACGGGACGACTTGGTGTGATCTTTCTCTGTGGGGGACGGAAATCTTGCTCCTGTGACAGGCGGGCGATATGGGCGCGTGCTCCGAAAGGGGTCCTTTGCTGGGATGAACCTCCTTCATTTGCACGACGGCGCGTCTCTGTCGCTAGCCGGCTGTCATTGGCCTCTTGATTGAGACAGTCACCGACGAAGTCAAGTGAAGGTGGTGCGGTGACTGTTGCCCATCTTGGAAAGCATAGCAGCACTCATGCCACGTTTGAAGCTTGCGATCTTCTTGGCCTCAGTATCCACAAAGTCTGGGGCATAACGAGCGAGGTTGTTGAAGCTGTGCAAGTACTCAGACATAGACCTGGTTCCCTGGGATAACCTCATAAACTCTGCAACCTTTCATTTCCATCAGACCACTAGGGATGTAGTGGTTGCGCATAGCGGTGGAGAACTGATCCCAAGTGACACGCGCATTTACTGGTCAAGGACGCACGGTACTGGGCCCACCATAAGCCCTGCGGGTCCTTCCAACATGGTGGGCGGCGTACTCCGCTTGAGCTCTTCTGTCAGACGAAGCAGACGAACTTCTGGGTGATGGAGTTGAGCCACTCATCAGCCTCAAGCGGTTCGGTGGCTTCCTTGAACACAAGAGGGCGAGTGTCCAAGAAGTCACGGTAGGAGCTGTACTGGTTAGGCTCCGGGCCTTGGCGCTGATGTGCTGCTGGCCGGTGTTGTTAGCGATGTTACGGAGGGTGGCCTCCATGTGCCTCTGCATCTCCTCCATGTTCCGTTGGCTACCCAAGAACTGGCCAAAGAACGCTTCCGGCGTCATCGGCGGCGGTGGGGGAGGTGGCAGATTCTCCTCCTGTCCTGCCCCCTGCCCACGCTGGCTGCGAGTGTGTGCCGGCATCTGCATATCCCATAATAAGCAATCATTAGGTGATGTTACATCGATCGATGAATAAATACTGCGCTGTACATAATTCGAAAATTTAGCACACGACCAAGTATAATTACTCATTTCCATACAACATCACAAAACAATCGCTCGAAATTAGACATGCAAACGACGGATTTCCATAAAAGATGTCGGATCGGAGTCCGGACTTTGTCCAAAAGCTTTACATACCATCAAGCGGTTAAGCATAAAACCAACACATGTTTAGGGCGTTACATCACTTAGCGAGCAAGCTCAAGCTATACAAAAGAAAACGATCTCTAACAAACTAGCGCTCAGGGGTCTCCAGCGGCGGATACAGCGTCCTCTGGTGGGGCGTCGGGACCAAGGACCTCTCCGTCCTGGGGATCCGGGACCTCAGCTGCTGGGGCGGCGGCCTCCTGTGCGGCGTGGTGCATCTGATGGACGGCCTCGTGGAGCTGGTCGATGTAGGCCTGCTGTCCATGGATCTGCTGTATCAGGAGGTGGGCTCCCTCTCTAAGCTGGTCCAGCGTGGTGCGGGCCTCATCCCTCTGAAGAGCGGTAGTCAGGTACATCTGCTCTGCAACTGTCCTGGCAGTGGACTGTGCTGCTGCTGTGGTGCGGGCGTCGTCACGCTCCAGAGTGAGCTGCTGAATCCTCTCCTGCAGACGAGCAACCTCAGCGTCGAAGTCCTCCTGTAGCTTCCTCTTGCTCTGGTAGGTGGCTGTGAGGGTGAAGGACACGCTCCCGAGAGTGTGCTCCAAACTCTCACATACACCCAACAAAGCTCCGGTGGCGCTCATCGCAGGCGTCTCACAGTAGAACCTCTCCTCTGGGCTCCCTGTCAAGACTGACTCCGAAGTCTGCTTCCAACGCAATGGGAAAAGTGATCCACGGGGAAACACTCCTGCCATCGCACTTGCCAGGTCGGCGGGGAAGCGGGCGATGATATCCTTCAGCACTAGGTATGCTGCCCTGTTGGCTCCATCCTTGGCACAAGTGCCTCTGGTGATCTCTGTCCACCCTGTCCAGTGAGGCTTGGCAGGCAAAGCCTTTGACTTTGATCTCCACCATGACCAAGGAATCCTGCCCGTAGATCTCCTTCTGCCATGAGTACCTGGGCTCCTGTCCGTCCTCATAGCCTACGGCCTGCAGAATCCTCCAAAGGATAGTCGGCAACCCGAAGTAGGACAAGAACGTCTTCCGGGTCAGCTTGGTGGCCAAGCGGATGACGCGGAACTCCTCTGCCTCCGGTGGCCTTGCGAGCAGTCAACTTAGTCCGGGCCATCTGTAGGAACAAAAAGGGTTTCGAACTCTCGTGAGACGGATATTAAGTTGGCAAATTTTATAGAAAAGAGACAATTTTTAATTTAAGGGGAGGTAATGTAAATGCATGAATATAAACATGATGCATGATCGTACTTACGTTCTCACTCACTAATATGACTCGTAAGTCCTAACGTTCTAGTCGGTGGCAAGAACGATCCCTCATGCGTTATCTACACGTTCTACTCGTTCGCATAGTTAGTGTACCTGCAGAAGATTCATTTCAGCCCAAAGCAATTCCCAATGATAAAACAATTGAGTATTGGCCAATATGCGCAAAATACATAGAAGCCAACACTAAACACCATGCACCAACATAGAAAACACCCTTGAAAACATTGATACCCTCGTATGTGTCCGCGTGGAGCTCGCACATACTTGGTATAAGAACTCTCACCTAGACCGACGGTTGGACGGTCATGCTCTCATATCTCACAAAAATCATTTTATGCATGTTTTCGCGATCGACGCATTCTCTTTTTCCCGAGAATGGACCAGCAAATAAAGATCCAGCATGAAGCAAACCCTGAACCCTGTTAGCAGTTAAACCACCTGATTCCTAGTATAGGGCTTAAGGACGAGACTGGGCACACTTAGTAATTGAAAATAGTTTTGAAAATAGCTTTGAAATACCCATTTTAGTTCGAAAATAGCTCTCCACGGAGGTAATCACTTGAACCTGGCTCTGATACCAAGCTGTGGCGGAACCGTCCTGATTATAAGAGCTCAAGTATTATCTTAGTCAAATCCGTCTGACCTTGACTCATACTTGAACCCATATAACCCCGGTAGTCCGGAAACCTCGAAGGATTTCTAACACCATACATCATACAGGATCGCATCGTTCAAGGATTACATTCGTAAAGATACAACATAGCGAAAATGAAACCGAATTTAAAATATCAGAGTGCGGAATTTAAAACGGAGTTATTACAATACTGAATTTTAAAAGTGCAGAAGCTTAAATAAGTTTTTAACACACGACCACCACATACGTGGTCCAAATAAAACATTGTTTTGATAAATCCACTCGACACAACTCACTCCTCCCTTTTTAAGATAATGTGCCACTAGCAGTCTCAGTCCAGCAAAAGAAAAGGGAAAAGCTTCTGGACGACCCTGCCCTGGGCCTACTTCTCATCACCTTCCACTGGGTAGAGGCAGTGCTTACAATAGCCGAAGTAGACCTGGCCATCTGCAACAACGGGATAAACCCTGAGTACGGGAATGTACTCAGCTAGACTTACCCGTCCAACTGAAAATAAAGACACCAAGGACATGCAAGGCCTTTTTGGGTGGAGCTGGGATCTTGAATTTGCGAAAAGCTCAATTTAAGATAAGCGGTAATTAATGATAATGATGAGCTGTCATCTTTTATACCTATTCCTTCTTCTAGGTTTGCACCTGAACTATTGCACACACTTGAGTCTAGCAGACAAATAATATAACCATATCCAGTTGACTTGTCCACATTTTAGTTGAACCTTTAGATATCACATGGAGTTGTATCGTGGTGAAGCTCGCCATAGTTTCCCACTAACCGGGGGAGACAGCGACTCGAATCGAATTCCAAACCAGCTGGTGAAAGACCTTTAATACCAGCCCACACTTTCCCCGTCGGGTCCATGCATTGGGCAACCGCTCGACGCTTGTTCGTGGTGGTAATCGCCGCGGTTCAAGCACGGACCGCCCAATTGGAACCTGGCGATGGCCTCACGCGGCAGATCGCAATTTCCATACTAAAGGGCACGACACGGGTTGAGACCGGCCCGAACAGCTTCTAACCGGCTTTGGGGTCGATGATTACGGCACCGACATATCCCTAAGTAAAAGGGCGCGTTCAAAAATGAACGAGGGCCAACATCGATACAAACCTACACGATCCAACGGACGGACTGCCCCAAGTTTCCAAACTTGTGCCTTGCCTTCCAGTTGACCGTATTTCACTACAACTCAGGTTCTTTTCCACGATAGCAAATATAGCCAACCGTGATCCGGTAAGTACCCATCAGGGTATTACGGAGACATCCTTGACTACTACTTTTATTAAGCAGGCTAAGCAATTCTACATTGCAATTAAATAACAGGATAACAAGGTAGATATTAATCAATCATCAAGGAATGGTAATGCAGCAAATAGGATTCATTCAACTCCTAAACCTAATGCATCACAATATAAAAGGACTCAAGTAATTTAATTGTAAATACTGGGAGACTTAGAATGCTCCGGGGCTTGCCTTGGGTGAAGACCGAGGCCTCGTGAGAGGGGCACTCGGGCAAGTTAGTGACGGGGACGGGGTCGGCTTCCTCGGCTTGCTGGAGCTCCGGAATCTGCTGCTCGGCGCTTATCTCCTGCTCCTGGTCGGGCTCCGGCGGGGTCGATCCTATTGCATGCGACGATTAATAAATAATTCAAAAGAAACTTAGGTTTGAACTGCAAGTGCACTTTTCTGGACTCAGGAAAATCCACAAAAATTCCAGAAGGCAAACAATAGTTGCTGGGCTCCACTGAACAAATTTTAGCCAAAAATAAAATACAGAACTGCAGATATAAAAATGACAAACAAACTGCCCAAAAAGGTGCTTTGAACTAGCTCTCCATCCAAAAAGTGTTAAACAGCAGACTTCATATTTTTCCCAGATTCTACTTCACATTTTATGCTTATCAAGAAAGTTCCATAAACAGAAACATTATACTATTTCTTACATGAATTTTCAAAGGAACACACAGAAAAGCACATTTGTAAAGCATCTCCAGATTTCTTCACATAACAGATCATGCTTACATTTTTCTTAGCTTGAACCTCATGAACAGAGACTACACAAATTTTCCCATATTTTATTTCAGCATATAAAACACCTTAACATGATAATAAACATACACCAAATTTTCCCACATAAACAGTGCATCATATATTTTTCACAGGTGTAAAACATGATAATAAACTTACACCAAATTTTCCAGGAATTAACTCAACCAGAAAACATATATAACCATTTATTTTAGCAAAAGCATATAAACTGAAATAAATAAAAACAGTAAAATAAACTTCTGCCAAAAATACTTTCATATTTTTCCATGATAGATCTACTCATAAACAACTAGCAAAACTGAAATTTCATAATTACAGAGCTACAGATTAATTATAGCAAAATTAACAAACTTAGTTACTGAGCAGAAAAAGAAAAACTTTATTCTAGCCCAAACGGGGCTTTCGGCCCAGTCCAACTCGATCCAACCTGGCTCGAGCGCACGGCGGTAGGTGTGTGTTCGCTCGAGGTCCGGCTCGAACGAGACAGTGGCCGAGGGTTCGCTCGAGGCCTAGCTCGGGCGAGACGGAAAAACAATCGCCCGTCCGAGGTCGAGGCCTGGCTCGAGGCTCGGGCGAGACGGAAAACACTCGCCCGTCCGAGGCCGAGGCCTGGCTCGAGGCTCGGGCGAGACGGAAAACACTCGCCCGTCCGAGGCCTGGCTCGAAGGCTCGGGCGAGACGGAAAACACTCGCCCGTCCGAGGCCTGGCTCGGAGGCTCGGGCGAGACGGAAAACAGGGGAGAGGTTTGACCGTCGATTCCTCGCCGACGGTGAGGTCGCCGGCGGGAAAGCTAGGCTTGTGAACTCGCCTCGACGAGGCGCACTGAGAGGTGTAGGTGGTTTGGCTAGCGCACGGCCGGAGCATGCCGGCAGCGAGCGGCGGCGCACGGAGGCGGCGGCATCGCGCGGCTACGCCGTTTCCGGCGGTCGCCGGTGAAATAGGTGGAGGCATAAGCTTTTACGAACCCTAGGGAACAAGACTACGGGGTTGGTTTGGCTCGGGAAGCTCCGAGAAAGCTCGGTCACGTGAGCGGCCATGGCGGGCGGTGGCGGTGTTCGGCTGGGGAAGAAGAGGTGGGAGAGGGCGGTAGCGTTAGGGCTAGTTGGCGTTCTCACCTTGCCTTGGCTCGGTGAGGCTCGAGGAGGAAGAAGAGGAGTCGGTGAAGCTCGGGTTGGGGAAGAACGGCGTTGCGGCTCGGCGGTGGCGACTGGCGAACCGAAGGAGGCGCTACGTCCTCCGGCGGCGTCGGGGCTTGGTCAGGGATGACGACGTGCGCATGGCGTGTGCACGGCGTAGGCGGAGCGGCGTGCGGAAGGAATCGGTCGGCGATGGAGGGTGGTGGTCGGAACGGAGAGGGGTGGTTGCGGCGGTGGTCGCGGCGAGAGCGAGCAGTGCTCTCGGCTCGCGTTCGTGGGTGAGGAGAGTGTGAGCGAGAGTGGAAGAGTGTGTGCGGTTGGGAGAGAGGGCGAAGGGTGCCCGGGGTCTTAGCCGGGGGCCTTGGCCATCCAGTGGTGGTGGCGGGGCCGGCGACGGGACGTCGCGGCAGAACGGCGCGGTCGGCGAGGCGGTGCGACAGGCAAGACCGCGCGGGAGTGGGCAAGCGCGATCGCTTGCGTGATCGGGGAGGCGAGGATCGAGCGGGGAGTGGCGGAGGCGGATTTGGCGCAGGGTTTGGGGTGCCATGCGGCAGGGCAAGCCGCCACGCGGCGATTTGGCCGGCGTACGGCGCGGCCGTGTCAGGCGGCCGGCGCGCCGTGCGCGGGCGGGCGCGCGCGAGGGCGAGCGGAGCTGGGCCGGCGCTGGCGCGGCGAGCGGGGCGCGCGGGCGAGCGGGAGCGGGCGCGGGTTGGGCCGAAAGGCCGGATGGGCCAGAAGGGTTGGCGCGGGAGAAAACGTTTTCCTTTTTCTTTTTCCAAATTCTTTTCAAACTTTGACCATTCAAAACAGTTTCAAAAACTCCAAACTAGGTTTTGACCCAAATATGAAAGTTTCTCAAAATAATTTTCTCTACAACTTTCATATAAGACACTTTTTCTAAAAACCATTTTTAAATCATCCACATAAACAAAGCCAATTTTGAAACATAAACCATTTCGTTTGACTTATTCTTTTTTAACACACTATTGAACTAGGTCAAAACTCCAACATTAAAAGCACTCTACTCAATATTCTCTTTTTTATAAAACTCTTTGCCAAAACAGAAATCCATCTAAATCATCGCGTCAAAAGAAATCCAAATCTAAATAAATAAACAAAGACAAAACACTCTCATGCACAAGAAAATGATGCAATGCATTGCTCATGTTTCTTAGTATCTAAATGCAGTGCCTAATGCAGTGCTTGACACTAGAGTGTCACAGGTACTACCGAGGGTCGGTAGTACCGGCCCTATGGCAGTACTACCTCTAGGCCAAAAATGGCCCAACACAGAGAGCATGCGATCTGTTCGCGGAGGGGTCGGTAGTACCGGCCTTATGGCGGTACTACCTCTAGGCCAAAACTCCTCCGCGCTAAAACGGCCATAACTCTTAGCTCCGAACTCCGATTTCGATGATCTTGGACATTTTGGAAAGCTTATTCAGAGGGCTACACATCCCACATACAAAGCTAATCCAACTCACAAAATATTAGTACAGAATTCCAATCCAAGATCCATCGCTTCTCTTTTTTCACCAAAGCTTTCTCCGAAACTTCTCCAAACTTCTTCTCCTTTGCAAATGTGCCAACACCACCAAGTGTACACCATCAATTGCATGTGTGTTAGAATTTTCACAAACATTTTTCAAAGGATTAGAGGTTAGCACACTAGGTCCTAATGCATATGCATATATGAAATCACCTAGTGGCACTTGATAACCGCGATCACCGAGATAGTCCCCTCTTGATAGTACGGCTATCTATCCTAAACACACTCACACCCTCTATGGTGTCTTGAGTGCCAAAACAAAATCCCTATTTATACCTTTGCCATGATCTCCATAGGGGTTTTGCTTTTCTCTTCTTCTCTTTCCAAATGTGGAGCACTTGATCCATCTTTTGGTCATCACCACCAATACCATGATCATCATCTAGCTCCCGCACTTGGTGTGTACCAACCTAGCTCATAAACACTTCATGGCAAAGGTTAGTACTCTAGGTGACATCAATTATCCAAAACCAAACAAGGACTTTCAACTGGACGCTGAGGTTGTAGCGTCCGATCGATCTTCTAGTTAGTTGTGAGAAAGAGCTGATGGAGGCTAAGTTATGACCGGACTCTGTGACCGGTGCGTCCGGTCAGTTTGACTGGTGCGTCCGATCCAACATTATCGCGCAAATAACAAGAAATAGCCGTTGAGATCGAGTGGTTGTGTTAATATTGCCTGGACACATGGCACTCATCCAGCGACCGGACGCTGGGGTCTAGCGTCCGGTCAGGGTTTTTTTTTTGCCCAACGGCTAGCCCCTTGTGTGTGAGCTATATAAGTGGTTTGGCCAGCTCATGTGAGCTCTCTCTTGCACATTTTAATTCCTAAGCATTCTTGTGAGCATAGGCAAGCCTCCCCACTCATCTTTAGTGTTGATTTGATTATTTGCTAGTGAGATTGAGTGATCTAGTGCTAAGATTTGAAAAAGTTTATTCTAGTGGCACTAGTTCTTCACATCGGCTTTGAGTTTCTTGTTACTCTTAGCATTTGTCGGTGCTTAGACGACTTGGAGGCATTTTCGGTGGAGTTGGCAAGATTGGTGATTGTTCTTGGCCACCACCATTTGGTTGTGAGGGGTTTTTCGGGCCTATTCCCCGCCGGAGAGGCAAAAGCTAGGCACCATTAGTGGATTGCTCGTGTCATTTAGCTACCTCTCTTGTGGTAGATTCTTGTGGGGCTTGTGTAGCTTGACGTGGTGCCAATTACCCACTGGATCGTCAAAAGTTGGTCGACATAGCGTGCCGGGAAGCACGTGAACCTCGGGATAAATCATCGTGTCTCACGTGCTTGATTATATTGGGTTGATCACTTCATTGATTGGACTTCATTATATTTCTTGGTGATTGGCTCTACACTTTGGGATTCACACCAGTGATTGGCACTTCATAGACGTTCCCGAAGGCTCGGTGAAAAATTTCCTACTAGCTCACTTGTTCATTACCTTCATATTTACTTGAGCTAGTTTATTGTATTCGTTGTGCAATTCATTTGTTAAGACATATCTTGTGTAGATACTTTACCTTGACCATACATATTGTATAGATAGCTCTTTGATCACTTTGTCTATCTTGTTCCTAGTATACATCTTGTGTAGATTATACTTTGTTAATCTTCCTATAGTCTTGATTTAGTTGTATCATACCTATATCTCTAGAGTAATTCAATTGATTGTGTGACGTAGAGATATTAAGTAGAATTGTTGGATAGGTGGCTTGCAACACACTATTAGGCTAGTGCAAAAAACTTCACCATTTGTGTTACTAATAGTGTTTGCCTAAGTATTTTGTAGATTTTTTTAAATAGGCTATTCACCCCCTCTCTAGCCATTCGGACCTTTCAGCTGCCTCGCCCATCCCCGATCTCGCGCCGCCACCACCGCAAGAAGATCCCCACCGAGTTGTGTCGCCGCCTCACCCATCCTCGATCCATGTCCATCATTCCTGCTCCTAGGCAAAGAACTGAGAAGAAGAAGATGGCGCTCCCGCACACCAGGTGTTCAGGTCCTCATCAAGCGGTTCATCGGCGACGAGCACCCAACACGTATGCCCACCCTTCTCTTCCTTCGTGCTTTGAGAAACTGAGCACCCAACATCCAAAGAGCAGATAAATGCTTCTCACAAGCCCTACACTATATGTTGTTGCTAGGTAAGAATAGCTCCAAAAGAATTAGCTTCTCACGCCATGTGAAGCCACCTGTTGAAAGTTGCTATCCCTTACTGATGATAAAAGCACATGCATTCCCTGCTATATTCTTTTAGTTTTGAACTGACAACAAAATACTAGGAGTATTGTAAGTGCATTCGTTCTTAATGTGGGTTTTGGCTAATTAATGATAATCAAATTAGAGATTAATGGATTTACAAAGGCATATATGTAGGTGTTAGTCCTTAGAAAGAATTGCAATGTTGAAATCTCGTGAACAAAGCACGTTAAATTTTGATGGAGAAAAGATTCCTAGCTCAAGTGGTGGATTGATAGTTTAACTTTAAAACTTAAGTTATAGGTAAGCCGAACTATCAAGAGGGATACAAATTAGGCTAGCTAGATGTGAAGAAAAGTGCTCATGTCTTCTAACTTATAGTGCTTGAGAGACACCGTGCACTCACGAACACATAGATGTTTTTCATGCCTATCTGCTACAGTCGGTAGTACCGACCATGGGGGGTCGGTAGTACTTTTGAGGGGGTGCTGCGCACATGCTCTCTGGATGGAGTTTATTTTGAACTACCGGTAGTACCGCTATAAGTACTGATCCTATGGTTGGTAGTACCGTTGATCCAGAGCTTTTTACATCCTCTCTGTGTAGATCCTGTTTTGGCCTACCAGTAGTACCGCCATAAGGCCGGTACTACCGGCCACGGTAGTACCGACCCCTCTGGTCGGTAGTACCGAGGTCTTGGGTCAGTTTTCAACCTCTCTGTGTTGGCTGGGTTTTGACCTACCGATAGTACCGCCATAAAGTCGGTACTACCGGCCTCCGGTGGTACCGACCTGCTTGGTTGGTAGTACTTGTGTGGTCAACAGATCTGTCGCAACGAGTATTTAGTCAGTCGGTACTAACGGTCTATGGGCCCGGTACTACCAGTTGTTGCGTGAACAAGGTGATTAGTATAAATAGCCACCCACCTAACTTCTAATTGTTACTCACTTACTCACTTCATTCATTGCGACCTACCATTAGACAAACAGCTCCCAAGCATTGACTCCTCCCCTCTCTCTCCCCCTTTGCTCCTAGATTCAATCCCTTGCAATATTTGAACTAGGGAAGTGAGATTAGAGAGTGAGAAGCTTCGATCTACGACTTGAGCACTTGGTTCCCTCATCTTACCGGCTTGGTTTGTGTTTATTACTCTTAGGTTCTTGGAACCCTAACCGGTTAGATGTTTTTCGGTGGTAGCCTGTGTTGATTCATTTGTGAGGGCTCCCCGAAGTGTTTGTATTTCCCCTGTGATTCTTAGTGGAGAAACTCGGCTAACCTTTATGGTTGCTTGAGTGAGGCAAGGAGGTAAAAGAGACTCCGACCTTGGTGGTCACCTCAACAACGAGGACGTAGGCACTCCTTAGTGGTTTGGCCGAACCTCGGGATAAATCATTGTGTCTCGTATGCTTGTTGATCTCTCTACTTTGGATATTACGCTTGTGCTTGTGTTCTTCGTGTTCTTCCTCTCCCCTCTCTTATTCTTAGGTTGGGAAGACTCAATCTACACTTTGGCAAGGAACCACGACTTGGGAAGGCCATAATTTTCATCTACAACACTTAGGAAAGTGGGGTAATTTCTAGATCTGAATTTGCATATCATTTACCTTGATTTTGTAGCGTTCCATAGGAAACCGGTAGTACCTTTTGTTTGCGTCGGTAGTACCGGTGGTCATCACCCGGTAGTACCGGCCCAAACAGAACGGTAGTACCGGCTGTTATTTAACCTTAATTTTTAGTCTTTGAGTTTCAGATTTTTAGAATCACCTATTCACCCCCCCTCTAGGCTGATTTGATCCTTTCAAGTATCTGGTTTCTTGTTTCTGAATGTCATTGGACAGGAGTGGATTTTTTTGGTTTGCAGCACCGATGGGTCTCTGTGCGCAGAAACATATTTTGTTGTTTGATTAAGATACTCGGTTTGCATTACTATGGATATGGATGTTGGCGTTTTTTATATGTGCAGATTTTTGTTTCCAATAAATTGATTGAGCCATTTTTAGGTGTGACAAAAAAAGGTTTAATTGAGGCATACTTTCTGTTCAAATCATTTGGGTTTGCAATTTAATATGTTTGAGAATGCACTACTCTGTCCATACAAACATGATTTCGAAGAAGTTCAGTTTTCATCTTCGATTTAAGAATTATCTAGAAAGTTCATTTTTCTTAAATTTAGTTCCTAGATTTTATCATATGCCTCAAATAAGATTTTCTCGGCTGGATGTTACCGTTTTCTTTTAGGAAACGTATGCTATGCAAACTAGACTCCTGTGCAAACTATACAAACTTTAATCAAGACTACATAAATCTAATCCGATGGCTGGTAATTTTAGAACTTAACCTCCCACTCATCCTATCCGGCTGTTGCAAAACATCCCCATGAGTGGAGGGGTTTAAGTGCTAAAATTACCAGCCATCCTATCCGGCTGTTGCAAAACATCCTCATGAGTGGAGGGGTTTAAGTGCTAAAATTACCAGCCATCAGATTATATTCTTATGGTCTTGATTAGAGTTTGCATAGTTTACACAGAAGTTTAGTTTGCATAGTATACATTCCCTTTTATTTTAGAAAGATATAGCAATAAGTACTCATGGCCTCATCTTTTAGTTAAAACTCACACCTGCATCTAGCTTTGTTCTTAAGAATGGCAACTATGTGTATCGTCTTCATTTTTTAGTAATTTGTCTCTAATACCAAAAGTATCTGTTGTCTTCACACATAGAGAGGAACCAAACGGAAAATTGTTGTTGCTTTTAGTGTTTGAGTTCTAGCTGCTAGATTTGCAAAGTTGGGGTATTCTTGGCTTACTCTATGGTTAGCTCTAGATATGTCTTTTTTCAGAATACAGATATGTCTTTTTTCAGAATACAAATACTTTGTATCAAATAAACTTGGAGGAGAAATTTTGAGTAAGATGTTGGTGTAACGTTTTGCACAGGAGTTGCATGCAATCATCTTTGTATGCCATATCATACAGTAAAAATAAAAGTGCAAGAAGATCAAAATCATTGTCTGAAACGTCGTATGAAGCTGACTGGAGGGAGTAGCATTTATTCAGAATGTGCTTACATATTTAGTGGGCCATATTAACATTTTTCAGAAAGATGTTCCTATCGTATTCTGAGTAGCAGACAAGGATAACTCTGGCACTTCAACTGTGAAGAAAATTAAAGATGTTCTTGAAGACATCTATGAGAGATACCTACAAGTAGAATTGTATCTCAAATCCAACCAAATGAAGGGCTTCCACGATCTACTTAAAGACTCGGATGGTAGCTGCAAGGAGTTGAAAGAACTGGATATAGAACATTTCAAAAATTCACTAGCTCAAGTGGACTCTCAAGTCAAGATGCTCCCTGCAACAGCTCAGGTTATTCCCCGTGTAACTTTAGAGGCAAGCTGACTCATTGAGTCCAGACTTCAGAGAGTGGCAAAATCACATCTGTCATTTTTGTCCTAGCATTGCACTGCTTGTAGGTTCAGGTTGCCACACAAGAGGGAAGTTACCTAACAAACTGCTTCAACAGGATGAAGACATGTGAAGAATAGCTGAGGGTCCTATAAGGATCAGAGGGGCAGGGGCGCAGGGCACCTCGGTTCAGACCTTTCAGGTCCATTTTCCATGGTACGATATGCTTATAACTTTGTTATACTTGACATGTGTAATTGGATGTAACTGATCTAGATTACTAAATTCTGTCAAAAACCTACTTGTAATCGGATGGTTATGATTGATCATCTAGAACCCAATAATTACTAATCTTTCGTCGTGTGATGTACAGGTGCAAACATTTTGGGCAATTCGCTCCACTGGGTGGACAACACCCAATGGTTGTGGTATTGTTTCTATGCAAGGTATGTTCTTTTTTCAGTCTCACAGTATGTTATATCTGACATATCTAATTGAATGCTTGTTTTGATTGTCATCTGTACTGGTTAAATACAACAAACAATTTAATTGACGTACAAGGTTGATGGGTGGAGCAACAGTGGTAACGTCACAATACGTGATGGGGGAGGAAAGGGTTGGTACGGTGCAATAGTATTACTATTGCACCTGGATTGAGGAAGAAAATGTGATCTGGCTATTGAGCTAACAATAACAGTTAGGAACACACACGGAGAGGGTGTGGGAGTTTGAAGAAAGGGTTTGTGTGTGGCTATCTTAGGTTATTACACCTATAGAATAAGAACTATGCACCATCGTTGTTATGCATGTTGTCAGTGGCGGATCCAGAAAAATGTTAGGGCTTCTTTAACCTCCAAACAGGTTCAACCCCTCCCCAGTGTGTATCTATGATAAAAATTTCTAGGGGGCTTAGGGGGCTCCATAGATCCAACGGCCGTAGGGGGCTAGAGCCCCACCGCTGGATCCGCCCCTGCATGTTGTGGACATTACACCACGGCTATGGTCGTTTTTAATTTATGTTGTATCATTTTGATAAATTTCATGATCTTTTTATTGCATTGAAATTTTGATATTAACCATGATACATGTTATTAGGCGATAATTTTTTTCCTCCCATTGCAACACATGACCACGATTTTTTTCACTCGTTGTAACGCACGGGCACGCACGGGCACGAACCTAGTACACTCATAAGACAAGTGCACCACCCTTTAATTTACTCTAGCTTTGCCACCACCTATGAGGTTGAAGTAGTCAAGGCTAGTGCTGTGAATGTAAAGAGCTTTTGAGCAAGATGATGGAATTAATCGGAATCGTATTCATATTCATTCAAGATAATAATCATACCAGCTACTTGTAACACCCCTGGTGTTAAGCAATAATTAAAACCCTAATTAAGCTGTTTAGTATGCATAATCATCTGGCATCATGGCATAAAGCATTTCATGTTTTAAGTACAATTGTGATGCTTCACATGTTTGAATATGAGTGTTGCATAATCTTGTGTGGAGCTTTTATAAAGAGATGTGGTTAGGTGTTACATGAAATGATAAGTGTGAGTAAAACTTTTGTTTTAATAGTTCTTTTTATTCCCTTTTCTATAAGTCAAAAAGTATGTCAAATTTCAAAGTGATTTCAAAGGCAAAGTTGTATCTCTGGTTGAGAGGCACAACTTTGGTATTCAAAGTTTTCAAAGTTTCTGTACAAAATTTTGAATAAATTTGGAATCTTTCAAACCCTGAATTTTACCCCAAAACAAGATTTCAAAAATGTAAAAAGAATTAGACTTTGATCCTTTAATCAAAGTTGCAGATAGGATTAAAAGAAACAACTTTTATTAAGATAGATTTTCAAGTTACTAAAGAAAATCTGGAGTAATTTGGAAAACAAGTTTGATTTGGTTTCAAATTAAAAGTTAATTTCCAAACCCTAGTTTTATCCCCTTTTGTGTAGTTCAAAAATTAAGCATAATTTTGATATGGGACCAAAAGTGAAGTTGTAGATCTTTCCATAAGGAACAACTTTTATATCGGTAAAATTTGAAGTTGTTTTATAAATTCAAAAGTAATTTTGAATCCAAGTTTGAGGTCATTTCAAATTCAAAAAGTGATTTCAAAATCTAAGCAGATTTTGGTTGTACTCCTTAAATGAAAGTTGTAGATCCTAATTTTTGGAACAACTTTCATGTTGGGAGTTTTTCTTGTTGTATAGTGTTTTTGGGAGAAATAGAAGTGAGAAAAACGTTTTATACTCTGTGCTACAGTAACTGGAGGGGGAAAAACAGAGCCGATGCTCTGCATCTGCTCCAGGCCGCCGCCGTGATCAACCGAGCGACTTCGCGCGTGTGCCACGTGCTGTCCACGTCTACGAGCTCTAGCAGGAGGTGGCGAGTTGTGCTCGAAGTCGTCTTCTTTCTTCTCCGTCCGCGCCAACGCTCTTCTCTCCCTTCCTTTGCTTTCTGCTCGGCGCCGCCGTGAAAGGAGAGCAGAGCACCATCCGCCGAGCTCCTGCGCCGCCGTCGCTGCTCTACCGTCCGCACCACCTCGCCAACAGCTTTGCCAGTTCCTTAACCACCTCTAGCACCTGTTTTCAGCACCTCGCCTCGCCAGAGCAAGCGGCGTCACCACTGTCTTCTCCGCGGCCGGCAAAGTTTCCGCCGAGGCCACTCCTTCGTGAACAAGCCGTTCCGGTGAGCCTTGTGCGAATCCGTTGGATGTCTTTGCTTCGCCTTGATGCCCTGGTTGTGGTCGGCTCGCTGTTGAGGTTGTTACCGTGTTGCTTGGGCCGGCCCAAGGAGCTTGCCATCGGCACGGGCACCCGCCATGGCCGTCACCGGGGATGGCCTCGTTCCCAGTCTCTCTGAGTAAGCTACGGTGCGCACCATGGCCGCCGTGAGCTCCTGCAACTGATTCCACCCATGGCTAGGTCACTACCATACTCCCGTGGCCGGCGTAGCGTGGCGTTGCTAGGCCGAGGTTCGGCCATCCGCCATAGCCGAGTAACCTGTCTCTGAGCTTCCTGCCACCGAGTCTAGAGGAGGTAGATCGATGCGTGACACCAAGCTGAGGAGGTTGGTGTCCTCGCCGTCGCCAGTGAGCTCGCCGGTGGCGAGAGGGGGAGGTCGGTCAACCGAGCTTGAGCTCCGGTCAAGGCCGACCGCGGCGCCGGGAAGAAGAAAGGGAGGGGAAGTGTTCCTGGGCCGGTTGTAGCGGTAGTGGGCCGGATGTGGGCGCGGGAGGAGAGAAAGAGAGGTTGGGACAGGCCGGGCCGAATCAGTGATAGTGCAAGATGGTGTTTTTCTTTTTCCTGTTTGAGCAATAGTGCAGCAATTTGTCTTTTTCATAGGATTTTCTAGGAAGCTCCAAAATTCATGAAATTTTTTTGTGTAGCTTCTATGTACTGTCTAGTATTTCAGAAAAATATGAAACTTAGTTTTTGGATAGTTTCTGTTACTATATTAAATAGGACATGTATTTAATAAATGTTCTTTGATGATTTTTGTAGGCTTGTTTATACATCCAAAAATCATGAGGTCAATTTTGTTGTTCATGGTAGCTCATGATGTACCTTTACAAAATTTTGAGCTCTGTTAGAGAAAATAAGTTTTTAATCTTTATTTATGCCTTTGTTTAATGATTTAAATGTTTTTGTTTATTTAATTCTTGCAAGTTTATTTGTTCATCCAAAAATCATGAAAGTTATTTTGCTTGCTGTTAGTAATCAATCTTCACTAATACAAAAAGGTTTATTTATAGATCAAGTTATGCATTTGATATTACATGCATAAAATAATAGGAACATGATTCATAAGTGAAGACCATGGGACATCCCCACCCCGTTGCCCCATGGCTTGATTGATGTTTTGATGAACCATAGTCATTTTAGTTAACCCACCTAATGTTGTTTGATGATAATTACGTGTTAATTAGAAACTCTAGTTGGTGGGTTGCAAGTTGGTTTTGTTGGTTTGCAACTTTACTGCGAAGGAAAGTTGTACTCGACTTTCCTTAAGTTTGTTTAACTTCTGTTATGCAATTGAATTGTCCTGCACCTTAGCATGCATCCCATAGCATCATGCTAAAGCATACATCATTTATCTACGTGTAGTATCCGAGAGTGTTGGAATCGTGTTGATCAAGCTTTGATGATCACCCTTGTCGAACAAGCCTCGGAAGGAGATTCTTGTTGGATAAGCTTCATCGAGAAGACTTAACTTCTAGATGAAGGAACTAACCTTTGTGGATCATTCTTGGATCCTATCTTCCCTGCAACGAAGGCAAGCCCCGGTTCATTTAACCATTTCCTTGGATTTACAATTACACTTACTTTCGATAACCTGATGCATTAAATGTTTATCAAATAAATGCTTTAAACCTGTTGATGCATGACCAACCTTGTTATAGATATATCATACCTTGCTACCTGCTTTATGAAAATGCTAGAAATGCTTAGCCTTGCTTTATGAAGCTTTTGATAAATATTTTCAATACTTATCGTTTTGGAATGATATTGAGAAAGAATGATGGTTAAGACCAGACGGGCACATACATCGAACCTTGGGTTGGTGTAGGGTGACCCGGATGTGTCGGATTAGGGTTAACCGTTGTTGGCCTGCTAGATTGAGAAACTGTGAAGTACCGATCATATGCTACGGTAAGCCCTGCCTTGGTGGTTCTTAAATGAGAACGGCTAATCGCGCACTGGGAGTGGAGAGATGGCGGGAGTGCTAGCTACCCTCGTGGGTTAAAGTCCCGGATTGGAGGTGTACCAGTACTCTCGGGTGGCGCGGACCCAGTCTTGTTTAGAGGATCCGAGGTTGGGGTTGGTATATGTGTGATCACGGGTCTACATATATCGTATGATCGTGGAAAACTCCCAGATCTGGTTGAATCGGTTCGAATCGTCGTGCTCCTCGGTTAAGGAGACTCAATCTTTCGACCCGCACCGTAGAATAAAAATGGGACTGGTTTAAGAAAGAATGATAATGATCTGTCACTAATGTTCACTTTCAATTCTTACCAAAGCACTTAATTGATTAAGTAAAAATTTGGATCTAGGATTACTTTAGTAAGCTTTTATGCAAATGAAAAGTACTGTTGAGCCTACCCAAACCAGCATGACCCTGAAGTCTTTTCTGTTGACGGGTAAGTCTTGCTGAGTACCGACAGTACTCAGGGTTTGTTAATTCCCTGTTGCAGGTTTCTAATAGATGATGTTGATCATGATCATGTCAGTGGGCTTGACGTGATCTGGTTGTTCTTCTTCTCCAACTTAGGTACTCCGCCTAAGTGTGGTTCCGTAATACTATTCTACTTCCGCAATACCAATTGTGTTTATGTAAAAAGTAACTTGTTCATGGTTTTGTAAAGTTTATATCTCTTACTTCCGCACTCCGATTGTATTTTGTATCAACTATCGTAATGTTGTAATTATTCCAACCTTCATGATGATGATCCTGTGGTTCGTGGATAATTCGGGGTTCTCTCGGGGACACCCGACAGATCTTTCCAGTGATGTGGTACATGTGCACAGTCATTAGGGCTCGGGGAGACGATGACGTGTGCGGGTGGGCCACATTATCGGGAGGTTCTGCCACACTACTCCAGGAATTTAGCATACAACGTGCAAAGAAAATTTAGTGACTCAACTTAGATTATTGGTTTTGACCAGTAACAACCCAAAGCAAAAGGGTATAAAAGGTGGTATACCAATTACAATTAGACCCGTTTGGATCCCTTCATTTTGGAGGAATTAGAATTCACTCAATAAACTAGACTATTTACCTTAGGATTTGACATTCTACCACTTTCCAAGGTTAACATATAAGCTCATCTCAAATTCACAAGATGAGAGAGGGAAATAGATTTTATGGATTACTATGCTATATTTCTACTTTGTAACTTATAGCACTCTCTTTAACTCACTCATCTACAGTAGAAATGCAACACATGAGTATCTCTCTCGTATAAGCAACAATAATATACAAATATAATCCATATATAATCATATTAGCTTAATTAATATATGTCGTTCTTAAAATGAATTCAATTCCAAACATCCAAACGGGCCCAAGAATAAGATACACATCGGAAGTGCGCGATTACCAATGCTTGACATAGGAGCAGATGAGATGTTAAGTATATGTCACGTGGCTAAGCTAGCAATCAGGGGTATTAGAGCATCTCCAACAACTCCCTATTCTCACTTGTTATTCTTATAAATTTGGTAAAAGCACAAATATTCTTCTCCAACAACTTTCTAAATGAACTTGTTATTTTTTCCAACTTCCTATTCCTCCGTACTGCACGCGTAAATTTCCGCGCGCGGGTGAGTTTGCTATCGCGCGATTTCACCGTGGTCGGCTCCCTCTCCCGCGCGTGAAACTGTTCCCTCACCTCTCCTAGCGCAATAATCTTTTCCCCTCCTCTCCCGCGGCAACGCAGATTGGCCTAGGTGGGCCTAGTTTTTTGATTTTAGCAAGTTGAAATAGCAAATTGTTGGAGAGAGATCTTTTTTTTATTTGCCAAATGAATTAGCAAATTGCTAAAACTCATGATATACCAAGATATTTTTTCCAACTTATTGGAGATGCTCTTAGTGACTAGGCTAGCAATCAGGGGCTACAAATCAGGACAACTTTTATATCCAGGTGGTTAGTGGCCTATTTATATCGTGTATTCTGCCTTGGATGCCTTGGATGAATGAAGCAACGAACAACAAACAATCCAGTACCCTAAATATTCTAGTCTCCCTCCAAGTCGACTTTGTCCGGCCTTGGTTATCCGTACAACTAAAATTTAACATGCAGCTCAAGCTTAAGTCTCACCTGGTCATCTCCAAAGAAATTGTCAACCAGGACAATTTGTAACTAAGTATAAACTGCAAGCACAACTACACATTAACAGCCAGAAATTAGAAATATGATAACACTACGAGTTGTAGGTACAAGAAAGTGAACCCTAAACTTGTGTTTTCAATTTAAGTAAAATATGTTGTGTCATACATATAGTAATTATGTCCAATATATCAGAACTATAAAATGACACAACCTGTTACAATTAGTAGAGGGAACCACATAAAACCATCGTCTCCGTTCCAAATCCTATCTTGAGTATCAACGTACTCTTGAAAGAATTATCCAGATAGTAATGTTTTAGACTCCCACAAGTATGGTAATCAGATTACCAACAAGTATGCATACTGCTCTCAAACTGTTCAAATAAAGACCAAAACACTTCTCACACAGAAGACAATTGCTACAGGTAGACCCAATCGATTCATATTCATAACTTGCTTGTTGCCTCTAAGATCAATCCTGGACAAATTCAATGACTTGTATGTGAAGATACAATGTCTAAAAGCAATACAAGCATAAATTTCCGGAGAAAAAAAAACCCGTCTTCTGCAGTTGATATCCATGAGAAACCCAAACAAAGAGTTATGCAGCACTCAGTCACCACTAGAAGACAAAGAGCACACAGTTGCTACTCAATTTCACTTTCTGGTCTCTATTAAGTTGTTAACCATTAGCATAAAACACGGCGCTGCGTGGTAAACACTTTTCAGGCCACATTGCAATAACACTGGTGGTATTCTCTTAATTGACCCAGAAAGAGGACAGAGCAAGTTTAATAGAATAACAGGAATCCTTATGCTTACTAGTTACTAGTACAAATATGCATAAGGAAAATGCTTGACCAGTACTTTGACTACTAAACAACATGCCATGGCGGATCTTAATTCTCCGTGAATCTTAATTCTGTAAATATAACATCTGCAATACACTGAGTAATACAGCTGCAAACAACAGCAATGAGTGGACCTGTCAAGAAGAGAAAGGATATCAGGCCACATTCAGCGTAAATGTAACAGTAAGAGAAATAACTATTATATAATTCATACATAAGATGCTTTGCAAGCCAATAAAGCAATATGATGAGAAGATAATAGCCATATTTTTTAAAACTTAAAGCTAAAGGATACATTAAAAGAACCCTATGTTGTTCTGTTCTTCACAAAGTTAGTTAGACTGGAATAGATTTCAAAGAGAGGAAACAAAAAATAATGAAGAGTCAAATATATCGACCCTAAAGCAGAACCCAAATGCGGTGTCAGCATTGAACAACCAATCCAATAACATATACATAAACAGCACCTAGAACATATAAGGCCTGTTTGACACAGCTTCACCAATAGCTTCATGAGCTGTTGTGAGCTATTTTTTGCCAAACACTTCTTTTCAAAACAGCTTATGAGATGAAGCTGTTTTTCCCCAGTCACAAAGAGATAAGCTAGGATAAAGCTGAAAAAAGTAGCTTATTCCAGCTCTCTCTCAGATTCCAACACACTGCCCTTAGACTATTAGAAAATTACACAAATTGCCATTGCCTCCCCACGATCGTTATCTGCTTCCTCTCTCTCCTGTTCGCACATCTCTCTCGTTAGCACCGCCGCCGCCACCATGGGCGAGGCTTCACCCGAACGCGAGGCTAGAAAGGAAGCAGATAGATCGGGAGTCCCTGAAGACGATCCAATCAGTTCATCGACAACGCCCTTCTCTGCTCTAATCTCACTAGCAGGAGGTGGTCCACCGGCTGCAACTTCTTGGACCGACGGTCCTTGGCTCGGCACTCCCCCGACCGGCGGTTCTTGGCTCAGCGCGGGTCATGGCGTCTCCCCGGCCGGTGGATCTGGGCTTGGCACGGGTCGTGGCTTCCCCCTGTTCGGGGCGAGCTGGCGCGGCGGCGGCTGGCCTGGCGCGGTAGCTGGCGTGCCCCCCAGCGGCGGCGGCTAGCCCGACGCGGCAGCCGGTGCGCCCCCGAGCGGCGGCGGCGGCTGACCCGACGCGGCAACCGGTGCGCCCCCGAGCGGCGGCGGCGGCGGCTGGCCCGGCACGGCAACTGGTGCGCCCCCGAGTGGCGGCGGCGGCTGGCCCGATGCGGCAGCTCGCCCACCCCCCGACCGACATTGACTGGCCCGGTGCGGCCGCACGCGCGCCCTCAGCCGGCGGCGGCCGGCCATGCTCTTCCTCTAGCACACCCCTGCCCGGCGTTGGCTGGCCCAACTCGACATCCACCGCGTCCCCGTCTGTCGCCATGTCATCTGCTGGCGGCACGTCATTTGCCAGTGATAGCCTTGGTTGGAAGCAATGGAATGCTACAGCAACTGCTCTTTTCGGTCCTGATTGGAGGGAGAGGACACCTGAACAAGTCGGAGATGACCGCGTTGAAATAGTGGGCTCTGCTGCCCCTAGCCGTGGTGGGCGAGGTGGCCGCGGAGGCCGAGGTGGTCGAGGTGGACGCTCGCAAAAGCCACCTACTGTTCCTGCTGCCCCTCCAATGGACACTGTCGATCTCATAGATTCAAGGTAATCGGCGTTTTCTGAATTTTACAATTTGATCTAGCTGAAGAAAATTGTGCACGGATACAGCTGCCAGATTCTGAAATTGGCAGAATTTTCCTCCGAAATTCTAGTTGCTAGTTCGTAGTTCAGTGAACTGAACTAGTGTTAGCTAGTGTCCGCGCCATTCTAGTGTTAGCTAGCTCAGTGAGCTGACAATGCTGCTTTGACCAATTAAAATGCTAGTTGCTAGTTCCTGGGTTAGTACTATTCAAAGATGCTTTATTTACATAGTTGATTGTCATGATATACATAATAAAGGTGCTAGCTAGATGCTTATTGTTAGTGTCCGCGCCATGCTTAATGGATGGATCGATCAAGGCATATGGACTGCTATCTAATTCTTACTGTTGTTATCCAATTCTTACTTGTACCTTGTGTTGCTTCTGTTATCCAATTCTTACTTGTACCCTGTATTGCTGCTGTTTTCCTGAACTGAACACCTGCTCTTCAGTTTTTATACGTATGTTCACAGCTAGCTTGTTTGCCTATCTTGTTTGCCTTGTGCTGTTGCTATTTTTACAGCAGACTAAATTTTATGCCCTGTACTAGAGGTCACAAATTTTATATTTTTACAGCTGTAGCAGTCAAGTAATACTTGACGTATCTTGACAAGAATGAAGCTAGAGCTCCAGCATAATCTGGCTATAGTTGGACGTTGGAGAAGCTAAATACCCCAGGTGAATCACATAAAATGTTCAGAATGAATGCATCATTATTTGTTAAGCTACATTACTTGTTGGTCAGTACATATGGTCTTAAGTCGTCGCTTCACATGAATTCTATAGAGTCACTAGCTATGTTTCTACTAGTTTGTGGGCATGGCGCGTCCATAAGTGCTTTGTATTGTATATTTATTTAAGCACTTCACAGAGACAATCAGTCGAAAATTTGATGAGGTCTTGATTTGTTTGGTCAAAATGTGTCAGAACTATATAAGGCCTATTGATCCAAACTTCTCTACGACACATTCTAGGCTTACTAACGATAGCAGGATGGTGCCTCATTTTAAAGATTGCATTGGAGCACTAGATGGTACTCATATCTCAGGAACCCCACTTCCAAAGGATGAAATTAGATACATTGGTCGAAGTGGCAAAGCAACACAAAATGTTCTTGCTATTATTGATTTTGACATGAGATTCACATATGCATCTATTGGGCAACCTGGTTCTATGCATGACACAAGTGTGCTCTTTCATGCAATTAGACATGATCACGACAGATTTCCACACCCCCCTCTAGGTATGTATATATGGCTAGATTACATTAGTTTGTTCATAAGTATGTGGCGAGAACTTTGTATATATATCTCACTTACCCTTTTCTTATTCTCAGGGGAATATTACCTTGTTGATGTCGGGTACCCAAATAGACCTGGATACTTGGCACTATACAAGGGTGAGAGGTATCACGTGCCCGAATGGAGGACGGGTACTGCACCAAGTGGTGAGCAAGAGCTCTTTAATCATTTGCATTCAAGTATTAGGAATGTGGTGGAGCGTTCATTTGGTGTGTGGAAGATGAAGTGGAGGGTTCTTCTTAAAATGCCGAGTTACCCAATGAATAAGCAAAAGACGATTGTTTCTGCAACAATGTGCCTACATAACTTCATTCGTGAGAACCATTTTGGTGACAAGGACTTTAGGAAATTCGATCGAAATCCTGATTATGTGCCTACCATACCTCAAAGGTATAGAAATCATATGCCTTCAACAAATGCAAGTGACACATCAACTTGGGAATCTAATGATCGGAACATGGATAAATTTCGTGATGATCTTGCAAGGGCAATATATCTTTCCAGATCATGATGAACATGTATGTTTGTATTGTAGCATGATTATTTATGTTGATGTGTGCACTTTTGTTTAAGCATCGTAACTAGACAAATGAAGAAGCTTCATGAGGTTTTATATTATGTTGTATTTTAATTTTAAATTTATTATATTCATTCAAATATATTAGGCCATCTCTGAATGTTTTGTGAGTAATTTGTGAATATTTCTTTTGTGAAACTGTTGCCGCACACAAAATTTGTGAATATTATTTTGTATTTTAATTTTTAATTTGTGAATATTCACCGTAGTTGCCGCACACGATTTGTGAAGAAGCATCTGTCACAGTCCGCACACAACCAGGCGCTCGGAACACGAGTGCCCAAACAAGCCAGGGCATCTGCAAGCCAGGGCATCCTGGACAATAATCCTCTCTTACCTATGCACAAGTTGGTGATGAAGCTGTTTTACCAAACAATTATTACAAAACAGCTCAGCTTCACTACAAAAGCTGTTTGTGAAGTTGTTTTCCTAAAAAAAACAGCTTATGAAGTGAAGCTGAGCTGTACCAAACAGACCCTAAATGTAACGAGCATACGGGAGGTTTCCATCCTCCATGTAGAGTTAGATTACTAGATTAGCAACTCTGTATTCTGAATTCCTGATACACAGCTATGTCCTCTGTGATGCAGCAAAAACATGTAACCTGTTTGGTCAAGAAGCTATCACCAAGGTTGCCCAGATATATGCAGTATGGGATCCAATACATCTTTCTTGTGTCCATTAGCAGCAAAGATAACACAATTAAGCCATATGGCCATTGCTAAAATCATTACAGCTAATATAAAAGGTTATTGATTTTCCTCTTATTCCTACCAAATATTTTCACAAATATCACGATGTATCTGACTTAATCCACCCCATCATGACTTATTCCTTGAGTCATGTTGTTGCAAAAACGGGAACAGCAGTCTGAAGTCCAAAGTGTCCCTCAAGGTCATGCTCAAACATTGGTTGAGAAGAACTTTTCCGTACCAGTGATGTGTGATGTCAGAATTTCTAGATTGTCTATTGCACGGAGCAGATTTTCTGCCAATAAGGTTGGAATGCACATTGATGAACATTTTGAACAGTTAGTAAGATGACCTGCAGTCGATCGTGTACCTGCTCTAGTAGGCCAAGACAAAATTTGGTCATGACCAAAACCAGGGCATTGTCGGATTCACGAGTGGGTGGCAGCAACAAGTAACTCAAATCGATTCACGAGTGGGTGGCAGCAACGAGCAACTCAAATCGAATCACTCAACAACCAATTGAACAAATGTCGATTATCTGATTCGGACGAGATGAAAACCCTAACTTATATTCCAGCGCCTCACCTCACTTGCAGTAGCGGTCGGCCTTCTTGCGGACACGGTCGTCGAGGGCCTCCTCGACAGTGCGGTTCCGGGCGGCGGCGCGGGCGGCGTTGGCGGGGTCGTACCCGAACTTCTTCGACTCCACTGGGAAGAGTTCCTCATACTTCATCTTCTTCGCCGCGTCGATGGTGTAGTCGTCGCCGGTGCCGCTGGCGGCACCTCCTCCACCTTCAGCTCCCTCCGAGGCCGAGGCCGCGGCCGCGGCCTCGACGTCGCCGTCGGCGGGGGCATCGGAGGCGGGCTTCTTATTCTTCTTGTGCTTCTTTGGCTTGTGGATGGAGGCGGCCTCGCCGCCCTTGAAGACGAGGCGGCCGGGCTTGGCTTTCTTGTACGCGTCCGACATGGGAAAGTGGGGAGCGGGTGAACTGGGGTGGAGACTCGAGAGTCGAGAGTCGGCAGAGACGGAGATGAGAACGAAACGGCGCGGCCGCTTCACAACGCCGGCGTTTGTGGTGTGCCCGACCGCACGGAGGTCGGTTGAGTCATAAAAAAATTACTCACTGTCCCAAAAATAAATGCACATCCGATCAAAGAAAAAAAATAAACGCACATCAAAATCAAACTTTCATCATAAACATTTATAATTCTCCTTCTGTTCCAACTTATAAATAGCTTAAATTTTTTATATACATTGAATTTACTATATATCTAGACATACTCTCTTCGTATAAAAAATAGATGACGTTACGTATAAAAAATAGATGACGTTATGAACATTGACACAGTCTTGAAATTACAATTTTGACTCCCTTTATACTAAAAAAATATTTATCAAAAAATGATACATATATATTTTTATGAAAATATTTTTAATACAAATCCATTCAAATGGTTTTTATATTTTTAAACTGAACAACTTAAAAATTATTCATGATTTTGAGCTTTTTTTTGTCAAACACCTTTTTACAAAACAGCTTCATCTATGAAGTTGTTTTATTCCCCCTCTCACAAAACCATAAATTGTGATGAAGCTGAAAAAAGTAGCTTTTCACAGCTTACACCCAAATTTCTCTCTCTCAATCATATATGAAGTTGTTGATGAAGTTGTTTTGTCAAACACTTTTTCCAAAACAGTTCACCTTCACATAGTAAATTGCTCAATGTAATAAGTGGGCTAGAATTATTTTCATTGTAATAAAAATACTAAAAAGAGTGTGTCTGATATATCTATGGAAAAACAAATGCTAATAAAACGATGAATAAAGACATAAAACAAACTCTAAAAATAAGAGTACATCAAAGACCATTTCGATCGTCTTCTTCTCCCGAATGTTAGTTGCTTTGAAAATAGCACTACAAAGATAACAAAGAAAAAGACCACTTACAAACACCCTCGTCAACACATGGATTTCAAGATAGCAAAATCCACTCATCGCTGACAATGAGATCAAGTCCTTCGATGATGCCATATCAAATGTTATCGAGGTAGAGAAAGATCGGAAGGACCTTATTCATTATTCCAAAGTATCATCATCATCACTACCTCGTCAATAACACCATATCTAACCATAAATCACCAAGGATCGAAAAACCTAATATAAGATTGCGAAGGGAAAAGAGATCGAGTCCCTACTCTGTCCACCATTAAGATAGCTGGCTATAATAGAGGAGGGGAACTGAGCCAGTGTCCTAGTAAGAGGGCAATGTTCAAAAAGGTGACGCCTCCTCCCTGCCTAGGCCTGCCTAAGCGCTAGGCTAGGGGTTCTCGCCTCGCCTATAGGGGTAGGCGGACCCCTAGGCGGTGCTAGCTCGGCGGCGGCGCCGGTGAGGGAGGCGGAGCGTCTTGTGGAGGTCGCCGGTGAGGGAGGAGGAGTTGTGGGCGGCGACAGGCGCGTGCGGTAGGCGCGGGCGGTGGCGGCAGACCCATGCGGCGGCAGGTGCACACTAGAGGAGAGAGATGCCAGAGAGGGAGAGGAATCAGTGGTGGTGGCTGATGCGGTGCGGGAGACTGAGCAAAGGATGCGAGAGACTGCGCAGATGGATAATGTTGGAGACTTGAAGTAGGAGATGAGCTGGATTGTTGCCTCTTGGGCCTTTCTATCTCACCAGGCCCGCCTTTATATCTATCTAAGTCCACTATTTAGCTTTTTTTATTTTTAGAAGATAATATATGTATATTAGTATATATACAAAACGCCTAGAAAAACGCCTTAAAACGCTTAGGCTCATTTAGGCTCGCCTAGACTCTAGGCTATGGGTCATCGCCTATAAGTCGCCTAGCGCCTTGTTGAACATTGGAAGAGGGTCATGACTATGGTGATGGTGGTATTTATTTAATGCATATCATACCACGCCTTTGTAACCCTACAAAGAATTATGGGTTGCTATAGTGCCTTGCTAACTCAAATTTTAGTACGCTAAATTATGATGTCTTTGTTTGGATCCCATGGCAAAAATTTTAGCCTTGTACTTTTAACTCTTTTTTGCCGTGGAGATCAAACAGGGAAGAAAGTGACTAAATAGTTTAAAAGTGGGCTAAAATCTTTTGCTTCCAAAAAAGCCCTAAACAAGGCTAAAAGTATTGTCACTCTTTTTCTCTAGTCTTTTCACCTTGTAGTCACCTTTTAGCATATTTTAGCGCATGGATTCAAACAGTTTAGTAGAGCCGAACTTTAGGGCAAAATTTTAGAGCAAAATTTTAGCCAAATAGCAAATGGAATCCAAACACAGTCTAATTTGCTAAATGTAGGCTCAAGTTCAAAATCATCTCTCCCAAACCCGCACATTAAATTCAAATACTCAATCCAAGTGCATCGACCGACGAACAGACTCCACAAAAAAAAATTTGATTAAAAAAATCAAAATAACTAAAAAACTTGAAAATTTTGAAAACTGTTCTCAAAAGGTATACTACGGTAGAAGATTAAAAAAATCTATAAAATGTAGTTTAAAGTACTTCTATTTTGAACTATAAGCCACTTTAAGAATTTTAGAGAGTCCGATTTTTTAAAGTTTAACCAAATTTAAAAAATAAGATAATCAACTAAGTATCTAATTCTTTATTCGTTATATTTTTATAATACGTCTATGATGATATTATATTTTTTTCTATAGTTTTGATTATTTTTTTAATTTTTTTGAAATAAATAATTTAGAACGGAGGGAGTACGTGCTCCGCTTCTCTAGAAAAGCTGAAAAGCCATTCGCGGTATATTCACAGCTTCGGCGCCGCCCAGTTCTCCCACTCC
This sequence comes from Coix lacryma-jobi var. lacryma-jobi, assembly GCA_009763385.1. Classification (NCBI taxonomy): domain Eukaryota; kingdom Viridiplantae; phylum Streptophyta; class Magnoliopsida; order Poales; family Poaceae; genus Coix; species Coix lacryma-jobi. The sequence goes on along the minus strand of CM019830.1, from coordinate 19,041,446 downwards.
CCGGGGCCGCCAAAATTCCTTCCCCGATTCTCTCGTGCGCCGTCTCGACCGCCGCCGCCGCCGCCGCCTCCTCACCTCCCGCCTCCGCCGGCCTGTCCCCGCCTCCTCCTCGCTTCTCGCCTCCGCTGGCTTGCCCCGGCAGCCCTCAAAACCCTACACCCCAGCACAGTCCGCAGGCGTAGCAGCAGGCTGCGGCCGCTGCCTCGCCCCGATGCACCGCGCCTTCGAGGAGATCTCCGACGAGGAGTGGTCTAATCACACCTTCAAGCCCTCGCGCGTCCTCAAGCGCCTCAACCAGCGGCCCTCGCAGCCTCCGCCGCCGATCGATTCATTCGCCTACAACCCCAAGGCTTGCTCCGCCGCCGGCACCGGCACCGCAACTGTCGTCCTCTCAGACGACGACAGCGACTTCGATCTAGGCGCGGACGGGGGTTCCCACCGCGCCGCGAAGAGCCAACGCGTCCTCAAGCGCCCGCATAACGGGCTCCCTTCGCGGCCTTCTCCGCCAGTTAAATCGTTCGGCCGCAACCCCCAACCCTCCAATGCCGCTGCCGCCTTTGGGGTCTCCGACAGCGAGGACGATGACTTCGATCGTCCGACGTCGCCTTTGAGGACGTCAAGCATTCGCCGCAAAGGGAAGAGCCAACGCCCCCTCAAGGGTCCTCAGCTCAAGCCCCATTTGCGGGCTCCTCCGCCAGTTAACTCTTTCAGCCATAATTCCAAACGGTCCAAATTCGCCGCCGATGTGGGGCTTTCCAGTAGTGAGGACGATGAATTCGACCTTACAGAAACGTCAAGCTTCCATCGTAGGGCAAAGAGACAACATGTTCAGAAGCGTCCACAGCAGAAGCCCCATCTGCATGATCCCCGGTCCTTTGAGTTTCGCCGCAATCCGAAACCTTCCAAGGCTGCTGCCACCACAGGGCTATCTGACAGTGACGATGATGACTTCAACATCACGGACAATGACTCTGACATCCCAGCTTCGCTTTCAAGGACATCGCGCCCACGCCGCACTACTAGTCGCCGGTTGACAAGTTTTGCCATTGACATCTCTGAGGAAGACGAAGAAGACCTTGCTGATGATGACTTCGACTACCAAGACCCAAGGCCTCCCCAGCAACGCCCCTCTGGCCGCCGCTTTGTGATCGGGGATGATGATGACAGTGATGTACCTGTAGCTGTGGAGGAGGATGATGGGGTGAATTGGTCGGAGCTGGAGAAGGAGGACGAAGAAGATGAGGGCTACAATGGGGAGAGAAGTGTAAATGTGGAGGAGCCTGAGGGAGATGTGGTGGGAATGGCATTGCGCAAGTGTTCACGCATCTCGTCAGATCTGCGCAAGGAGCTTTTTGGTTCATCAGCGCGGGATTGTGAAAGCTACGCCGAGATAGACGCTTCCACTTGCCGTATTGTTACCCAGGTAAATTGTATGGTAATCTGGTACATGTTATTTATTTATTTTTCTTTTGAGATGAAAATTTAAGGGTTTTGGATAACAAATGTTTTGAACTAATGGGATTTGTGAATGCTGGAGCAGGAAGACGTAAATGGTGCATGCACAAGTGAGAAGTCAGGGTTCGAGCCTGTGTTGAAGCCGTATCAACTTGTGGGCGTCAATTTCCTTCTCCTATTGCATCGGAAAAGCATTGGCGGAGGTGAAGCTTTTTATGTATTGAGCAGCTGAACTTGAGCACTCTCAATTGCTCACAACTTTTTTTTGTCAATGGTGTAGCTTACGATCATTGTCAGAGAGTATCCTGTTGTTTCTGCAGCTGTTGCCTTCTGCAATAAGCAGTCCTGCATTTGCTAGTTCTTTTTCTACACTGATGTAGATTATGTGAGTAGCAATCACATTGGTGAAGATCATTTTGATCGAAAACACTTTAATAATAACTTCTGGTTCTTTTAGCATTAGCATTTTTTAGGGAAACTATTAGGGGAAGCTCCTACTGTTGTACCATGCATGTTATGCCAAATTGATGCTAGGGTGCATACTGCATATGTAGATGTGTAACTGCTGATGAACTTAGACATTATCTTCTAAATGGCTCTCCTTAGGTGTCACATATATCATGGAGTTCCATAGGGCATAGGAATGCCACTCATTATTGTGTGCTGCATGTTGGAGGACCATATGCTGACGATCATATTTACCATTGATTTACTATATTTTATCATGTACACAGTGCACAAAACTAGATTATTTATGATTCATTTTAATATATTTCTCCTCTTTGTTTTAACAGCAATTTTGGCAGATGAAATGGGTCTTGGGAAGACAGTGCAGGTAAGAAATCATGGTAGTAGCCTAACATGATTCCTAAATTAGGGGAATCCTGAATGTTTTGTCATATAGCTATATAATCGTTGTATTATGCCAACTGCATTCTACAATGTGTTATGTATTCCCTCCATTCCAAATTATAAGACTGTTTGGATTTTTTAGATGCATTGCTTCAACTATGTATCTAGACATAGTGTATATCTAAGTGCATAACAAAATCTATGAATCTAGAAAAGCCAAAACGTCTTATGATTTGAAATGGAGTATTATCTATGCTAAATCATGTGTTGTTCAACTGTATTGTGTTGAAATATAACATTGGATGATTTATTTGTCTAAATGTTTTATCGCCGCGCATAGTTACCATAAAACATTATCTGATTAATGTATACACCTTCGCTCAGGAAGAAGATTAGAACACACCATTTGTAATTTGTTGGATGCTGCATAATAGAGTACCAATTTATTTTTCTTAGTGTTTGATTTTTTTTTCTTTTGTTCTTGCAGGCTGTCACTTATCTTACTCTATTACAACATCTATATAATGACCCAGGTCCACATCTGATAGTTTGCCCAGCTTCTGTGTTGGAGAATTGGGAAAGAGAACTAAGGAAGTGGTGCCCTTCGTTTTCGATCATCATGTTTCATGGAGCTGCAAGGACTACCTACTCAAAGGAATTAAGCTCCTTAGGCAAGGCTGGCTGTCCAGCTCCATTTAATGTCCTCCTTGTTGGCTACTCACTTTTTGAAAGACGGAGGTTTGGAGTGACTTCTTGTGACTTCTTTTGCATGGCACAGCAGAATGCCATATTCAGAACATTGAAAATTTAATTATTGTTTAATAACATTTATGTAGTGCTCAGCAAAAGGATGATCGGAGGGCACTCAAAAGGTGGCAATGGAGCTGTGTTTTGATGGATGAAGCGCATGTTCTGAAAGATAAGGGTAGCTTCCGATGGAAAAACCTGATGGCTGTTGCACAACATGCTCGCCAAAGGCTAATGCTGACAGGAACTCCTCTCCAAAATGATTTGCATGTAAGTCCTTTTGACAAGTGTTTGGTTCATGGCAGTCCATTCAACATAAATCCTGTTTTCTTAGCAAATGCATCGTAGAAAAACATCCACATTTGTGATTGTGATGAAATTGCTGTACAGAACTTTCTGGAAAAACATGCAGAGTATATTGGCTAGGGTGAGTTCAGAAAAATGTGTACAGTTAAACTTCACATAGTAATAAAGTGTGCACCAGCAGCCATTCAACAATAGATTTCTAACTACTATCTCTGGTTAGCACCTTTTGAACTATTTCAAGATCATGCAATAAATAAAATAGTGCTCGGAAGCAATACTCTAATACCAATTGTATGTTTCTTTGAACTTGTGGACTTTATCTAAATACAAGATCTTCTGCAACATCAATTTACAATTCTATCATTTCTTTCTATCATATTTATTGAACAAATGCTCAGTGTCAATAATGAGTTTACATTTTTACATATGTCATGCGTGTGCCCCAAATAACGTAGTAACCAGTGGGCAGTGGCGGATCCAAGATTTTGCACTAGGGTATTCTGAGAACATTTTTTTTGCTCTTCAAGACAGCAAGAAAAAGCTAAGGCCTAAGAATACTAACCAGAGAGGAGGATGTGAACTTTCACCTCTTACAGTTGGACGGGAATGGGCCCAAGTAGCAAAGATGAAGGGCGGAAGTTTCAACTGACGGACTTGCTTGCCTCTGCGCCTGCTGTTGGGTTCTGCCCGCCAGCCACCTCTGCCACTTGCACCTACGCTAGGAATGTGGAACTTTGGTACAATAGGGGGAACACCGGGCGGCTGCTCGGGGAGTCGATGATGACCGATGATTGTGATAGGAAGAATGTGTTCCCTTTTCCCTGAAAGCCTGAATCCTTGTACCACTGTGGGCTGGTTGATACGTTCGTTTGTGCCTTGTTGACCGGTTGAACAGGACAGTATAGTATACATAATATATATTCATCTTTTTCACAAAAAACATTGGCATTCCAACCCTTCTGCTGCCCTGCTATCAACCCTCTACCTCTGAAAATATTAAGAGAGGAACCACTAAATTAGTAAAGTGCCAGAATAAGTGAATGGCATTATGACAGTTTCTTCTTACTCTTGAATCTGTAATTGTTTTTTGTTGATATAGTAGGTATCACATGAAGTACTTATTTGCATCTTGCTGCTATGTGTTGTGTTTCATGATTTTCTTTTATAACATCTGTTACTAACCTTTGGAATTTGAGAAGATGATCACTCCATTAGTGGAGATAGATATATATAGAGAGCCTTATGGGCCATATAGGCCAATATTAGATGGGCCTTCATATACTTAACACCCCCCTTCAAACTCAAGGTGGAAGAGGAGGATCTGAGGCATTGAGTTTGATCAAGTGAAGCCGATGTTGTTCTCGAGTTTGTGTTTTAGTAAAGAAATCTGCTAGCTGCAGCTCAGAAGGCACATACTGAAGAACAATGGTTTTCTCATGACAATGAGACCGAGTAAAGAAGGCATCAACACCAATATGTTTAGTAAGTTCATGCTTCACAGGGTCATTGGCAATTTGTATGGCCCCTGTATTGTCACAAAGAAGTGTGGCGGCATCACAAGAAATCCCAAAATCAGCCAACAACCATCGAAGCCATACAATCTCTGAAGTAGTAGTGGCAAGTGCTCGAAGTTCTGCCTCAGTACTAGAGCGAGATACAACTGCCTGCTTCTTGGACTTCCATGCAATAGGAGAGGAGCCAAGAAGAATACAATATCCTGTGATGGAACGACGATCTGTTGGGTCACTCGCCCAAGTGGAGTCCGAGTAAGCATGAAGCTGAAGCGGACTATTTCGGGCATAGAATAAACCTCGAGATGCTGTCCCCCTTAAGTACCGTAGCACACGAAGTAAATGTCCAAAATGAACAGAAGTAGGAGCACTCACAAACTGGCTCAAAATATGGACTGCATGAGCGATATCTGGTCTGGTAACGGTCAAATAAACAAGACTACCACAAGGTGTCTATATCTAGAGGGATCCGAAAGAGGTGTACCATCAGTAGGACGAAGTTGCAAGTGAAGATCCATGGGTGTGGCAATCGTCCGATTGTCGGTAATACCAGAACGAGCAAGAAGGTCTTGTATGTACTTGGTCTGAGAAATATAGTATCCATTGGTACATTGCTTAACCTCAATGCCTAAGAAATAGCTGAGAGGACCCAAATCAGACATTTGAAAATGATCACCAAGCTGCTGTTTGACAAGAGAAATATGTTCCACATCATCACCCGTAATCAATATATCATCAACATATAAAAGCAGCAAAGTACGACCACGTGATGAGAGATGAATAAATAGAGCAGGGTCATGATTACTAGGTGTGAAACCAGCAGCCTTTATCACAGATACAAAGCGTTCAAACCAAGCACGAGGGGCCTGCTTAAGACCATATAAAGCACGACGAAGCCGACAAACATAACCTGAAGGAGCATCAACACCTGGAGGTGGTTGCATATAAACTTCTTCACTCAAATCACCATGAAGGAAAGCATTCTTAACATCCATCTGAGATATGGACCAAGAAGACGAAGCAGCCACCGCAAGTAAAGTACGGACTGTGGTCATGTGAGCAACAGGAGCGAATGTCTCTTCATAATCCAATCCCAGAGTCTGCTGAAACCCCCGTGCAACAAGACGGGCTTTATATCTCTCAATTGAACCATCTGACTTGGTTTTAATCTTGAAAACCCACTTACTGGTGATCGGTACAGTATGTGAAGGTAATGGGACCAGCTCCCATGTGCCTTGAAGATCAAGAGCAGCGAGCTCCTCAGACATAGCTAGCTGCCACTCTGGAATACTAGAAGCTTCTTGATAAGTGGATGGCTCATGAGCAACAGCACTCGCACGTGGGAATCCAAACTTATCAGGAGGCTCAATAGTAGCACGATTCCGTAGATTATATCGTGAACCAACCTGTGTCTCATCAGAAATAGCACACGACTCATTAGAATTAGGAAAATCAGCAATAATGGGTGCATCGGGACTAGCCGGGGAAGGGGGAATAGGATGTTTAGGACGACGAGTGTAGTGCTTTGTAATTGGAGGATGACGTGGTGGTGATGCAGGAAGGTTGGATGGTTGGTTATCAACAGGAAGAGGTGATGAAGGTGGTGGTGAAGTTGGTGGTGGAGATGGAGGATCAATATGAATGAGTGGGTTGGGCGGTGGTGAAGTACATTGTGGACTGGCATCATCACAAGATGAAATAGGAGGAAGACATAGAAAAGAGGTGGTCTTTGTGGGAGCGTATGATGACTGTGTAGAGGAGCTGTAAAAGAAAGGACGATCCTCCACAAAGGTGACATCACGAGAGATCCGTATACGCCGAGAAGAGGGATCATAACAACGATAGCCCTTGTGCTCAGGACTATAACCAAGGAAGACACACTCAACCGACTGAGCTGTTAACTTTGTTCGTTCACGAGGGGCAAGCAGGACATAACATAGACATCCAAAAACCCGAAGATGATCATAACGAGCAGGTGTCCCGAAAAGAACTTCACCAGGACACTTGCCAGACAATTTGGACGATGGTTGTCTATTAATAAGATAGACAGACGTCGAAACAGCCTCTCCCCAAAAATGTGAAGGAACAAAAGAAGCAATCAAAAGTGTGCGAGCCGTTTCTATTAGATGACGGTGTTTGCGTTCAGCAACCCCGTTCTGAGCATGGGCACCAGGACAAGAGAGCTGAGCAAGAGTACCCTCAGAGTCCAGAACTCGGCGAAAGGCAGTGGATAAATACTCCCCACCAGAATCAGAACGAAAAACTCGAATCGGGGTAGAAAACTGAGTGTGAACCATGCGAACGAAGCTTTGGTAAACAGAACACAACTGAGAACGATGTTTCATGAAATAAATCCAAGTATATCGAGAATGATCATCAATAAAAATAACATAATATTTATGACCCCCTTTTGTAGCAAAAGGTGCAGGACCCCATACATTGGAATGAATAAGATCAAAAGGTTTAGTAGCATGGGAATCACTAATAGAATATGAGAGTTGTATCTGTTTCCCAAGCTTACAACCTTTACAATGAAAACTAGACTCAATGGATATGGGACCTAAACAACCTTTATTTATTAAACTAGATAAACGAGACCCACATAGATGACCAAGACGATGATGCCACTTGGCGAATGACGAGGTAGATGGAGACGAGGACGAGGCAGCTGATGACACATGGGCAGAAATGGAAGGAAGGCGCAAAGTGTCAAGAACGTAGAGGCTAGGTGAGCCACTACGGCGATGGCCAGTCCCAAGTACAGTCCCGGTGCGACGATCCTGGATAAAACAAGATGAGTCATCAAATCCAACAAAACAATTATGGTCAGCAAGTTGACCAACAGAAAGAAGGTTCATAGACAATTGAGGTATAAAAGAGACATCAGGAACAGAAAAATAGGAATTTGAAAGAGAACCCTGATGTGTGATATAGCAATGTGTACCATCTGCTCTTTGAATAGAAGCACCATCGGTAACCGGTTTGCAGGCCACAAGCTGAGACTGATCAGACGTCACATGGAAAGAAGCCCCAGAATCAAGCACCCATGATGAAGATGAAGAACCAGCAGATCCTCTAGGAGTAGAAACTGAACCACGGCCTCTAGTGGTTCGAGCAGCACGATGGGCACGAAATTCAACCAACTTCTCTGGATGCTGCAAAAAACAATTGTCCGAAGTATGGTCAGTTTTGCCACAATGCGGACAAGGCTCCTGAGAGGCACCTTTTGGTGTACTGAACTTCTGAGAAGCAGCCAACACACTAGGAGACGTACATGGAAGAGGTCATAGACCGGAGACGTGTCTCTTCAGCAAGCAATTCTGACAGTGCCTTTGCCATGGTTAGAGTGGAAGAATCATGAAGCAACCGAGTACGAATGGAATCAAATTCTGCTCTTACACCCATGACAAAGCGATAAGTAAGGAACTTTTCAATGAATTTGTGGGCTGGACAATCAGCAGCTGTACAGTCAGGCACCATAGAGGTCAAGGATCCCATCAAACGGCCAAAAGCTGAGTAGTATTCATCAACAGACATGTCTTGCTGCTCAATAGCATGAGTTTGCTGCATAAGAGTGTGCATAAGAGCACCACTGTCCTGGACATAGCGCGCCTTCAAGGATGACCATATAGCCTTGGCTGTTTTACACTTGGACAGACTCATAATCATAGATTGCTTGGTACTGTTAACCATGGCAGCCATCACCTTGCCATCATTAGTCTGCCAAGTTTTGACATCAACAGCATTGCTCTGATTTTGCTGCAGCACAGGAGGATCATCAGTGAGATGAAAAAGAAGCCCATGACCCCTTAAAGCAGTTTCCACACAAAAAGCCCACTCTGGATAATTCTGACCATCAAGGGTAATGTTGATAACAATAGTGTTGATCTGCGACATGACTGGAAACTTCGAGCAGGTCAACAAGACGAAGAAAAGAAAGTGTTACCACCGTGACAGTAACCTCAGATGATTTCAGCCTGAGATATTCTCTGCGGACAGCAGGAAGCAGAGGAAGAAGTCCAGGCGGAGCAGCAGACGTCGGCTCCGGGCGGGATGTACGCGAAGCAGAGGAAGAAGTCCAGGCGGAGCAGCAGACGTCGGCTCCGGGCGGGATGTACGCGCGTGAAGACGATTGCAGCCTGAGATGTTCTCTGCGGAAGCAGAGGAAGTCCGGGCGGGATGGACGCGCGTGAAGACAGACCTCCACTCCGCGCGGGATTTCCGCAGGAGACGCCGGCGCAACAGCCGAAGGGCGCGCGGACGAGGGCAGGAGATGCAGGCGCGGGTGACGACGACGGGCCGCGCAACAGCCGAAGGGCGCGCGCGGGTTCCAGACCGCGCGGACGAGGGAAGCCGCGCAAATTGAAGATGCGCGCGGATTCCAGGCGAATCGCGCGGATTCCAGGCGCCGTCAGGTGCGCGAGGAGAAGCGCCCGCGCGAGATGAAGGCAGGACGACGGGCGAACGGCGACGGGCCGATCCACGTGAAGAACAGAGGAGCTGCCCGCGAACGGCTACGGTCCGATCCGCGAATAGAGGAGCAGCTGCGATGGGCGGCTGACGACGAGGAAAAAAAATGGATCTTGGGCGATTAGGGACTAGATTAGCCCTAATTCGACCCCTAAACCTTGCTTTGGTACCATGTTACTAACCTTTGGAATTTGAGAAGATGATCACTCCATTAGTGGAGATAGATATATATAGAGAGCCTTATGGGCCATATAGGCCAATATTAGATGGGCCTTCATATACTTAACAACATCGACATGTGCTGCCTATTGACATGACACATGTAATGTCAGTTAATTTTTTAAAAACAAATATGTAATACAATTTAGTTATTATTTGAGATTTCCACAATCACTGTTTTTATAGGCACTATTAATACTTAAAATTCTATTTCATCTTAAATTACCATGTACCTAAAACTTCTTTTTATGGAGTTGTTCTTGGATTTAATATGGTTTGCAGGAGCTATGGTCATTGTTGGAATTCATGATGCCTGATATATTTGCCACTGGAGATGTTGATCTGAAGAAGCTGCTGAATGCAGAAGACCGCGAACTAATTTCACGCATAAAGTCCATTTTAGGGCCATTTATTCTTAGACGCTTGAAGTCAGATGTAATGCAGCAGCTCGTTCCTAAAATACAACATGTGCGTGACTCTTTTTACACATCGGCGATTAGTTGTACCTCTTTATTTTTTCAGCCTAAATTCGTCTTGTTTGCAGGTTAAGTTTGTCGTCATGGGCACAGAGCAGTCTAAAGCTTACAAAAATGCCATAGATGAGTACCGTGCTGCTTGCCAGGCTCGTAGTGCCAAGTCTTCAGACGACATTTCCAATAATATTGCTGGATTGATTCCAAAGCGTCAAATATCGAACTATTTTACACAGTTTCGTAAGGTGAGCTTATCCTAGGATGCAAAATTTGAGGAATATGTTTATGGTTATTATTTTCAAATGTTCTTTCATTGCTCCACAGATTGCGAATCACCCTTTGCTTATAAGGCGTATTTATACTGACAAAGATGTTCATCGAATTGCACGGTTGCTGTACCCTAAAGGTGCATTTGGTTTCGAGTGTTCCTTGGAGAGAGCAATCCAAGAGCTAAAGAACTACAATGATTATGATATCCACCAAGTATTGTTCTGTCTTGACTTCTATACTCTACCTTATAAGGTGTTGCATTGTCTGCTGTCTTTGTGACTGAATGTTAGGTCTTGCCATTTGCACTGTCTGGTCACAGCTGAACCATTGTCCTGTGTTTTATTATTTTGTTCTTGTGCAAAATAATTCAATGTAGGACCAAGTAGTATGTACATGTTGTAGTAATGGTTTGCACTGGGCAAAGAATGGTTGATTATGAGAAATACACTATTGTCTGAAAGTTAGGGTCTATTTGGTAGGGCTCCCCCTGCTCCCCTAGAGTTGGTTCTGTGACTGAAAGTGATTCTGATGGAATAAACTCTTTGGAGGAAGTGAATCAGGAGAATCAGTTTTTTTTCCAGCTCCTAACGTTTTAGTTCATTTCAGGGAATCACTCCTACGGCACCACCATTGGGGCTGCTCTAGGAGCTCTTTCAAACATGCCAGTTTTTTTTAACTCCCTATAGATTGGGTATTTATTTATTCTTTAACGTGCAGCTCTTATTGTCATATGGTGATGTCGGCACAAAGGGTGCTCTAACAGACGAGCATGTTTTTGCATCGGCAAAATGTCAGGTATATTTCTTTCTCCAACATCTGTTTTGATATGTACCACTGTTTTATTTATAGAAAAAGTGGAAATGTCGAGTTTTTGAATATATTCTCAACAGAGTCATCCATATTTGAAACATTACTCTAAGCTATTTTTTAAACTAGTCATGCTTTTAGTCTTATAGTCTCTACTCTGTGTTCAGGCTTTAGGGGAGCTTTTACCTTCTCTAGCAAATGATGGTCACAGAGTACTCATATTTAGTCAGTGGACCACAATGCTTGATATCCTTGAATGGGCACTGGAAGTAATAGGCGTTACATATAGACGCCTTGATGGAGGGTATGTTCTTTAGTTAGTTTTTTTAATTGAATTTTACTGTTTCTTAGCTATTTTGTCTTTCTTCCAGGACCGCTGTAACAGAAAGGCAGACTATAGTGGACACGTTCAACAACGATCTTTCTATATTTGCATGTTTACTTTCTACAAGAGCTGGAGGCCAGGGGCTGAACCTTGTAGGAGCTGACACAGTCATTATACATGATATGGATTTTAACCCCCAGATGGATCGGCAAGCTGAGGACCGTTGCCATCGCATTGGACAACAGAAACCTGTCACTATCTATAGGTACTACTCTAGTTGATTTGGATTCACTATCTGTCTCTTCTGTTTTTTTGTTCGTTGATATCATGCACATATCCATATTGTTATTAATTTCTCCACCAAGACATGTTTATATTTTTTTAATAGTGACTAAAGATTAAGAAAAGTCTTCCTTTATTATTATATTTTCTTAAAATCTTCTGATGTTTTCCTGCAATATGGCTGTTATGTGGCTGCTAGGGTTGGAGGGAAAGAGAGTTGAGAGAGCAGCGGTGGGCTCCTGTGCTACAGTACCCGCAGTGCTACAGTGCCCGTGGGTACTGTTCATGGCTAGGGCAGCAAGAGCGAGAGAGGGCCGGCCGCGGGGCCTTCGCCCACGGCCGAGCAAGTGGGAAGGGATCTCTTTCTTAATTCTTGTTTGATTAGATTGATACATCTCTTCTTATATAGAGAGATTTACATGACTTCCAACCAAGGCTTACTTGACCACTAAGCAAGCAACCCTTATCTCTGATTAACCCTAACAAGCTATACTACCAGCCCAGACCCATAGACCCATGACATACTCTAACACTACATCCCACCTGGACATGTAGCTCGTCCTCGAGCTGCAACCTAACCAACTTATATCGAAGACTCGACTCGACACAAACCTAACATCTAAAAACAAGCCTTTTATATCTTGGCTTATTTTATTATGCTCAAACCGAACTAGATATGGACTCTTTATTGTTGTGGCCTCTTCCATCGAAGGTGGACACCATGTACAACCACCTGGATCCCATGGAGATCATTTGGACGAAAGAGGTGCATGTGTATGGCCACCTGGAAGAGGTCGCAACGGCGACAAGCAGAGGCGCCCTCTCCCCTGCCGGTGGCGGAATGCGGAGGCGCTACATTGTAAGCTCCCGCTAGTGACGCCATGCCTTCTCCCCGCCAGACGGCCAGTGGTCTGCACTGCACAGAGAAGAGCGGTGAAGAGGGGTGTGCCTCCCCAACCGCCACTGCCGTAGACGTGGAGTTCGCCACCCGCAGGGGAAACAACATGCTCGCTGCTCGTGGGGGAATCTGCACACCCAAGATCCTCGACACAGCGGATGAAATCGAGGTCCTCCGCACGGCGAAGCGCAACTTGGAGGAGTTGCGAAGGGGTGCAAGGCTGAATGACCAGCAGATCGCGCATCTCCCGCACCTGTCGACGCGCTTAGAGGCTGCGCGCCGCAGCCTGTACTTACACAGCCGCCGACACCTGACGGGCACTCTCTGGTGTGATCTTCCTCTTCTCGATCTGCTGCAAGGCTGCTGCTGCAGCTAGCCGATCTGCAGGGATGACACGCCGTCACCACTTGAAGATGGTGTGTTGCCCATGTCGTATGAAGGATCAACATGAAGCAGGCGATGGAAGGTGGGACAGCTCCGCTACGAAATCTGGCATGGAGACAACTATCATTGGCGCGAGCACATAGGGTGGAATCGGCAACGGCGAGAATGGCATCCGCAACTGATGGATCGGCACCGGGCCAGTCGGGGCGCCCGGAAGCTGCAACACTGGAGGAGGAACGCCTTGGAACAGGAAGGTCGCTGTGCCAAAGCCGGGCATCCCGTAGGGAAAAAATGGTGGCGGAGAAGCCATGGCCGAAGTCGGCGTGGGCAGCGGCAGTGGTGGAGGTTGTTGCATGGCAGCGAGAATGCGAGATACGATTGGATCTCGGCCATAGAGGTCTGCAGCCCTACAACCGCGGAGTTGAGCTAGAGGATCGCCACCATCATCTGTTCCGGCGTGAACACCACGGGCGAGGAGGCTAAAGGTGCAACTGACAGCAGAGAGGTGGGAGCCACCAGGGCAGTGGTGGGCGGCAGCGGTGGCACGGTGGTGGAAGGAAGAGAACCTGACATCTCCGATACCAGATGTTATGTGGCTGCTAGGGTTGGAGGGAAAGAGAGTTGAGGAGCAGCGGTGGGCTTCTGTGCTATACAGTACCTGTTACGATTTGACTTGGATCTTAGGAAGTAGGGAGGGGAGTGGACTCGGTGGATGGGTGAACGGCGGCGGTGGACTGGCGGCGCCGTCTTCGTCGCCGCGAGGCAGGTGCCAGGAGGAACGAACACGCGTGCTGGGCGCCCAAGGGGAGAATATCTCCAATCCCAGGCTCTCTCTTCATTGCATCGGTTTAGGCTTATATAGGTGCTGTTACAAATGATAACAAATCCCTAAAATCTCTCTCTTGACTTAAACAAACTAGAAACAAACAAGACAAGCACTAATCTCAGCCACTGGTCCTCACCCTCTCTCTACGTTGATAGGTTCTCCCAACCATAACATCTCTTCCCCCCTCGGGAAACATCTCGTCCTCGAGCTGGAACGAAGGGTGAGCAGCGCGGAAGCCGTCCACTGGCTCCCATGTAGCCTCTGACTCCGGCAGATCAGTCCATTTGACGAGGATGTGCCAGGCACCGCGGCGGAGACTTGAGCGTAGGACTCGTTCTGGTAACAGTAGGGGTCGACCGTGCTGAAGCGGAGGCAAGGGCGGTGTAGTCGCGGGCGGAGGAGAACCACGGAAGGGCTTGAGGACCCCCACATGGAACACGTCGTGGATCCTCGCGTTGTCCGGCAGCCGAAGGCGGTACGCGACCTCGCCAATGCGTTCCAGGACCTGATACGGACCTGCATACTTCGGCCCAAGTTTGCCGCGGCTGCTCGCCGCGAGAGACTGAGTGTGGCGATGAAGCAGCCGAAGCCATACCCAGTCCCCCACTGCGAAGTTGACGTCTCTGTGGTTAGCATCATAGAAGCGGCGTGCGTGCTCCTGGGCCTGCTGGAGCCGAGCCCGCACGTCCTCCAGGAATTCATCTCGGTTGGCCAGCAGAGTCTCCACAGCCTCCGCCGACGCACTGCCTGGCTCGTAGGCGACGAGAGCTGGAGGCGGGCGGCCGTACACCACCATGAACGGCGTTGTGCGCAGCGAGGTGTGGTAGGCCGTGTTGTAGCAGAACTCGACCCACGGCAACCAGTCTAGCCAGTCGCGTGGGCGATCGCCGGTGATGCACCGTAGATACATTCCGATCGTCTTGTTGACCGCCTCAGACTGGCCGTCCGTCTGCGGGTGGAACGCGGTGCTCATGCGGAGTTGGACGCCAGCCATGCGGAACAGGTCGCGCCACACGTGTCCCGTGAACACCGAATCACGGTCGCTGACGATAGACTCTGGAAATCCATGAAGGCGAACTATGTCGGCGAAGAACGCCCGGGCCACCAAAGTCGCCGTGTAAGGGTGGCCCAGAGGTATGAAATGGGCGTACTTCGAAAACCTGTCCACCACAGTCAGTAAAACACTCTTGCCATGTACCTTGGGCAGCGCTTCAATGAAGTCGATCGATATGTCCGCCCAGACACGCGAAGGCACCGGAAGCGGCTGGAGCAGGCCAGCAGGGTGCAGAGCTTCGGTCTTGTTTGGCACGTGGCGCACGCCCGGACGTAGTCGCGGACTACGCGGCGGTCGTGCTCGATGTAGAAGTCGCCGCGGAGTCGTTGCAGAGTCTTCTGTATGCCCTCATGGGCGACCGTGTGGGCCGCCCGCAGGACGTCGTCGAGGACGCCGGACGTCGCGGGCACGAACACCTTGCCCCCCCGGAGCAGAAGGCCATCACGAACACTCCACTGGTCGCCGTGGCCGCCAGCGAGCACGTCATCACGGCGCTTGCGCAGGGCGTCGTCGTTCGCGGTCTCACGCCACAGCTCTGTGAAGAGGTCGAAGGTGGCTGTGGACAGCGCAGCCAAGTGCAGTGCATCTGTCGCAGTCCCCGCGGGCGCCTCGACCGTGGTGGACGCGACGTCGCCGTCGCGGCGCGACAGAGCGTCAGCGACGGTGTTCAGCCGCCCCGGCGTGTACTCCACCCTGAAATCGTAGCCAAACAACTTACTGATCCAATGGTGTTGTGGAAGCGTTGATAATCGTTGATCCAACATGAATTTGAGGGCATAGTGATCCGTCCGCACGACGAACGGGTGCCCCCACAGATATGGTTGCCAATGCCGGACCGCTTGGACTAATCCGATGAGTTCCCGTTCATAGGCCGCCACTTTGAGATGTCGGGCTGCAAACGGCCTACTGAAGAAAGCCACGGGTCCTGCGCCTTGATGCAGAACAGCACCAAATCCTGATCCTGAGGCATCGCAGTCCACAATGAAATGGGCATCGAAATTAGGCAAGTGCAGCACCGGTGCGCTCGTCAGGGCTTGCTTCAGACGGTCGAACGCCTCAGTTGTTGCTGCTGTCCACTGAAACGCGTTCTTGCGAAGCAGCTGTGTCAGGGGCGCTGCGATCGTGCCGAAGTTCTGAATGAAGCGTCGGTAATAGCCGGCTAGCCCGAGGAAGCCCCTGAGACCCCGAGCTGACCGCGGTTGCGGCCACGACTGGACGCTGTCCACTTTGGCTGAGTCCATGGCAACACCAGCCGGCGTAATCACATGGCCGAGGTACTGCACAGAAGAGCTGGCGAAGGTACACTTGGACCGTTTCAAGTTTAGGCGATGTTCTCGCAACACCTCCAGGACGGCGCACAAGTGAAGCAAGTGTTCGTTCCAGGAGTTGGTGTAGATCAAGATATCGTCGAAAAACACTAACACACAGCGGCGCAGGAAGGGCTTCAAGACGAAATTCATGAGTGCCTGTAAAGTCGACGGCGCATTTGACAGTCCAAATGGCATTACCAGAAACTCAAAATGGCCATGGTGCGTCCGAAACGCTGTCTTTGGCACATCATCGGCGTGAACCCGGACTTGGTGATACCCGGACCTCAGGTCTAGTTTGGTAAAAAATTTGGCGCCATGGAGCTCATCCAACAATTCTTCAACCACCGGGATAGGGAATTTGTCCTTGACTGTAGCTGCATTTAGCGATCTGTAATCAACACAAAAGCGCCATGTTTCATCCGGCTTCTTGACCAGCAGGACAGGAGCCGAGAATGGTGACGTGCTGGTTCGGATGATGCCTTGACGGAGCATGGATTCACATTGCGCTTCCAGTTCATCTTTTTGGAACTGTGGATACCTGTAGGGCCGCACGGCCACCGGTTCTGCAGCGGCCTTAAGGTGAATCCGATGGTCGCATGGCCTTGCCGGTGGGAGGCCAACTGGCTCGTTGAACACATCGCCGTAGGAGTCTAGTAGGCGATCCAGGAGGACTGATTCTTCCAGCGGGTTAGTGGCACGAGCCGCATGTAGGCGATCGGTCGACTGGACATCCCACCTGGCGGAGCCGATGCCTCTCCAAAAGATCCGCCTGCCATTGCGCCAGAATGCCATGCATAAGTCATCGAAATCCCAGAGAATTGAGCCCAGGGTACGCAGCCACTTGACCCCAGCACCATATCATAGCAGTCCAACGGTATAGAGTAGCAATCCACTTGGAAATACTCATCGCCAATGCGGATGGCGACGTCGCGAGCAAGGCCACGGCACGCGACGCGGTCACCATTGGCCACGACCACGTTCACGCCGCAGCTGTCCTGGAAGTTGAGACCCACACGGCGCGCGTACGAGTGGAGGGGATGATGGAAAAATCACCGGGTTCGAGGAGGGCGGCGGCATGACCACACCGAAGGATGTCAGGCGGGGGATGTCGGTGTGGCCGGATGCCTGCAGTTGGGGCAAGCCGCCATAGTTAGGCAAGCCAAACCGGAACGACGAGACTGTTGGCGGCGCGGATTGGCTTTCCAGGGCAGCCAGGCGTGCGTTGATTGCGCCGAGCTGCAGGTGCATCTGCTGTTGGATGCCGTAGAGGGCGGCGGTGTCGGTGTTTCTACCCCGGGGGTATAGCACCAACTAGTAATATGATCGCGTGCTCTCTCCATGGATGGTGATGCAAGGTGACACAAGATTTATCCTGGTTCGGGCAAAGAAGGCCCTACGTCCAGCGGGGGAGGAGATCCTTGTATTACTTGCACCGAAGTGCTCGTACAGGGGCGAGTACAAGCTTGGCGAGCGTGGACCGGGGTCCGGACTCGCGTGTGAGGGCGTATGGGCGTATGTGCGTTCTAACGTGTCTGTCACCCGCGAAATGAGGGCCCTGGTGTCCCCTTTTATAGAGCAAGGGGAGGCCAGGGTTACACAAGGGTATTACAGGAGTCGGGGTGTACGGCACCCAATACGGTGAAGGGTAGGAACTTCGTCTTGTCGAGGACACTGTAGTCGACGTGGAGGAGCTGTTGAAGCGTCCTTGAGGCGTGGCTCCCATCCCGGGTGCGGACGTGGAGGCGTGGCGACGTGGAGGCCGTGCACCGCCCATCCCGGCACGTACGATACGTGCATAGTCCCGCCGGGTCTTAGGGGTACCTGTCCTCCAATCATATGACAGCAATTAGGGCTCGAGGGGCGCAGAACCGGCCTCGAGGTGGCACCTGCGGGAGGCTCGAGCTCCGCAGGTATGGGCGAGTTCCGGGGAACCTGGTCGTACAGCGGAAATCCGGGTCTCGAGATGTGACCGGGACGTGCCACAGTACAGGGTATGGTCGAACAGTGCTGTACTGGTGCCTTTTCACCCATGCTTATGGTAAAAAGGAGGTTTGACTCAGACTCTGGTTCACTGTGGCGCATGCTGCGTCTCAAAGGACGTGACGGGGGTAGGTGAGTGCATTAAATGTTAGGTATGGGGTTGGCATCCGGTGCCTGGCGCTGCTCGAGGGGCGTGATGTCCCCTCGAGGGGTAGGCAGCCAGGCCAGCGAGGCTCGAGGGCCCTGTGCCGGGTCTCGAGGGGTGGTGTATGGCGGTGGCGGGCTCGAACCCCTTGAGACAGGGCTCGAGAGGCAGGCTACCACGAGGTGGTTGGTGAGGCATTTGGCGGGCCTAGGCTTCCCCGTGGTGGGCCGGTGTTATGGGCTTTGACAGGTTTGTACTCGGGTGGTTAAGTCCAGCTGGGCTTATTATTAATTGGTGTTTTGCGTTGATTGGGGGTACCCTTTGGCGTTCCCCCGACAGGCGGCGATGGCGTCGGAGGTGGCGGGGGGCGTGGGGGAGGAAAAAATTGACGGGGCAGAAGGCACGATGGCGGCGGAGGTGAGTAGCGGTATCGGCGGAACCGTGGTGGAGGGCGCGGCGGTGGAAGGCACGGGCGAGGACCCAGTACCGGAGGAGGCCATGGCTGATACCAAGTTGTTACGATTTGACTTGGATCTTAGGAAGTAGGGAGGGGAGTGGACTCGGTGGATGGGTGAACGGCGGCGGCGGACTGGCGGCGCCGTCTTCGTCGCCGCGAGGCAGGTGCCAGGAGGAACGAACACGCGTGCTGGGCGCCCAAGGGGAGAATATCTCCAATCCCAGGCTATCTCTTCATTGCATCGGTTTAGGCTTATATAGGTGCTGTTACAAATGATAACAAATCCCTAAAATCTCTCTCTTGACTTAAACAAACTAGAAACAAACAAGACAAGCACTAATCTCAGCCACTGGTCCTCACCCTCTCTCTACGTTGATAGGTTCTCCCAACCATAACAGTACCCGTGGTGCTACAGTGCCCGCGGGTACTGTTCACAGGCTAGGGCAGAGAGCGAGTGAGGGCCGGCCGCGGGGCCTTCGCTCACGGCCGAGCAAGAGGGAAGAGATTTCCTTCTTAATTCTTGCTTGATTAGATTGATATATCTTCTCTCCTTATATAGAGAGGTTTACTTGACTTCCAAGTAAAGCTTACTTGATCCCTAAGCAAGCGGTCCTTATCTCTAATTAATCCTAACGGGCTATACCGCCAGCCTAGGTCCAATAGGCCCATGACAGACTGTAACAATGACCTTGTATATAGAAATTCTGAAAAGTTACAACGAAGTCTAGTATTATTAAAAAGCCTTTGTTCTTTTTTGGTCTGTTCAATTTTGTGGTGTGTATGTGCAAAATTTCATGGTCAGATGTATGTACTGAAAGATAATTGCATATTTTCCCAAATTTTGCTGCATTTGGTAAGCTGTTTGCCACTCTTTCTAACAGAGCAGGAACCTATTTTGTTGAATAACCCCAGGCGAACACATATTCGACATTTTCTGTTGAGTTTACTCAAGCTCATTTGTGCCAAATATTTGTCTCTTTTACTGTGTGCCATTTAATTCCCATTGGATTTTGGAAATAGGAAATGCCCCTATAATCCGAAACAAACATAATGTCTAATGGAGAAAATTTAAGGTACATATTAGACAATCACAATAATGAAAGGCAATGTTGTTTTTCAAAAAATGCAGTGAGCAATCTTGTTTACATACCAACCTCCACAAGAAATTGTTATGGAATGGTACTGAATTTTATGTGTTTATCCAGGCTAGTGACAAAGGAGTCAGTTGATGAAAACATCTATGAGATTGCAAGACGGAAGCTAGTACTAGACGCTGCAATTCTTCATTCTGGAGCAGAGTTGGACAATAGTACCGATGTACCAGAGAAGACAATGGGAGAGATTTTGGCATCTCTTCTCCTGGTCTGAAGTTTTAATCATGGAGTTTCTTGAAGGTATTCAATTCTGTCTGTGGGGTATCTTTAACAATGGGATTTTGTCCTTCATTTACACTGGCAATTCACCCTGGTTAATGTCTTGAGGTCCTAAGATGTGCATTCATGTTTCCTTTTTGCTCTGGCGACCTCCCATCTTTTGGTCTGCCTTATCCATCTTCTGTTCTGTGAATGCTCTGCTATAAACTGCTGGATTTCCAAAGTGTTTGTGGTTCTACATAATGACATAGTGTTTAATGTTACTGTAGGTTGTAATGGAGTCTGATTTTCTTTTTCTCCGAAATAGGAAGGACTGAAATCTGAACTAATACATCTGTACCAAAGTTTCAATATGTTTTAAATGAAATGCAGAATAGTCCCAAGTTGCACATTTGCTTCAGTCTGTACCATTATTTTTTTATCTGCACAAGTGCATGCGTACCTACACTTAAAATTGTCAGGATACAAGTCCCATTTTATTTTAGAGTGCAGTTTGACCACATGTACAGTACATGTATCTTCACACACTGCTCTAAGCTTCAGTTTTCTTTGAGATTGACACCCACTTTATCAGGGAACTATAGGGGAAACATTATATTTGTTAAATTTAAATTCATAAGAGTCAATTAGTGTGCATGTTATGAACTGTATTTGACAGAGACATTCTGTTGTGCCCTGAAGAGTTTTCAAAAACCACAGAAAAGTGTGCGTTTTTGTTTGCAGTTGGGTGGTGATTCCTCACTTCACGGCATATTATTGGTGTACTGCTCAAAGCTGCTCTTCTTGTTGTATCGTATCCTTTTTGTCTTGAACATGCAAGAGAGCTGTGTATGATTGCATTAAAAGAAGAGAGTTACAGCACACCCAAACACCCCTAAAACCCCCCTAAAAACAGATTACATATGCGCCCATTAAAGTTTAGAAGGGGAAAAAACGATCCAAACTAGAGATCCTAGCTAGCTGAGCCAGTGTTCTCGGCGGCGTTTCTGTCCGGCGCGGCACACCCAACTCTTTTCGTGATGCGTCCACGGCACCTGCACCTCGCCAATTCGCCTCGCTCGTTTCACACAAGGATACACCATAGCGCAGCGTGCAGGCGAAGGCACGCCCCGGGCGCTGCCGCAAAGAACCAAAGATACACCGTCATCCTGGTCCTGGAGCTGAGCTTGGGGCTGTGATAAAGGACAGCCCCTTGGCTCCTGCTACACTCCATACCTGGCACTCCTCACCAGCAATGGTGAGGGCTGTGGAGATCCTTGGTGTATCTTATCCTAGCTTTCTTCCCAGTTAACACTTCAAATTAGAGATGCATTTTTTTTGTCTTTGGGTCAACACAACTCATCAAAATGAACTAATCCAGATGTCAAAGCAAGAAAAGGGGAACAAAAATGATCTAGGTTGACCTATTACCTGCATTTATACTTGCAGTTCATGGCTGAGGCTTTGGTACCCACTTACATCCCTACCTGCAATTCATGGCTGAGTGATTTGATGAATGCGCATTAACTTTTCTTGACCTTAAATGAAGAAAATACCTGGTTGTTGCAATAGTGCGATATTTTCGTTTTTAAACATTTTACTTTCAAACTGCTACTTTACAATGCTTTCTTCCTGATTTCCAATGCACATGCTGAAATGTGATCTAATAATTTGTCACTGTGATGCCCTGATCCTGATAACACTCAACAGTTCAATTTTTGTTCTTGACCTGAAAAAAAGGGATTGTTGCCTTGTGCTTTACAAAAATCCTTTAAACTTCTAAACCAAACCACGATCATATATTCATATGCCAAATGCAAGAAATGCATTTTATGCTGGTAAATATTTTGAACCTTTTTTCCTCGAAATCTTGTCTGGGATCTGCTTTGCTTACTAGAAGTATTTGACACAACTTTTAGTTGTCAGATGCACCCTTCATTCCAAAATAAATCCACTTTTATAATCACCTAAGGGCATGTTTAATTTCAAGCTACAAAAATTTTGAATGTCACATCGGATATTACGTAGGGTGTTTTATGAGGTATTCGATACTAAAAAAAAACAAATTACAGAATCCGTCCGTAAATCGCGAGACAAATTTTTTAAGCCTAACTAATCCATCATTAGCACATGCGTTACTGTAGCACTTTAGTGTCAAATCATGGACTAATTAGGCTTAAAAGATCCGTCTCACAAATTACATGCAAATTGTATAATTATTTATTTTTTTAGTCTATATTTAGTACTCTGTACATGTGTTCAAAGATTCTATGCATAAATGTTTTGGTTTGGAACTAAACATGGCCTATGGCAAACTATCTTGAGTTACTATCTTGAGTTTGATCAACTTTGTAGTGAAGAAGAAACATTTGTATTACACCAAATAAGTAGATCATGGCAATATATTTTGAGAGAGGCAGTAATTTCTTCTGTCACATGTCTTGATTTGGCTGGGGTCACAGGCTATATGTTATGCTGATTGAGCCTAAGTTCTCATTGAAAATTTGAATTTTCTTATCCGGTGCAATATGATTGCTTGACTGGAGGTATGCTATGTTGGTATTTGTATCATGTTGAAAACACCTGTCAGTGGGAGAAAAAAAATATTCATGTGAGCTGATTGGCCTAGTGTACAGCACTAGTAAAATTACTTCTACCGGCCATTTGTGTAAAATAATTTCCGCACTTCTGTAGATACATTAGAATCTGATAAATTTCCACTGTTTAAAATTATCATCATCTGCCGTGCGCATGTTTGCTTAAAATGATTTTTTGCATTTCTGTAGATACATTTGAATCTGATAAATCTTGACTGTTTACAATTATCATCATTTGTCGTACGCATGATCGTTTTATAGCATACCTCCAAGCATGGCTCTGTTCCGAGAAGGCGAGAAGCCATTCTGGCTAAGACGCCAAGAACTGATAACAAACACTGTTACCTGGAGGCACGGTTTCCTGGTGCAGTGGTGCTCTTCCATGAAGGAAAAGGCCTTAGCACGCTCTGGGTAAGTTGCTGTTGGCATCATTGATGGAATGAGCATGTCCCCCCCGACCATGGAACCGTCCTCGTGGAGGGACGTGATTTGGTCGTTAATCGCTGATGGGTA
This sequence comes from Coix lacryma-jobi var. lacryma-jobi, assembly GCA_009763385.1. Classification (NCBI taxonomy): domain Eukaryota; kingdom Viridiplantae; phylum Streptophyta; class Magnoliopsida; order Poales; family Poaceae; genus Coix; species Coix lacryma-jobi. The sequence continues at coordinate 19,018,213 of CM019830.1, read as the reverse complement.
AAGTTGGGTTTATGGGCTCAGTGCTGGGCCACATTGTTGCTCTTGCTCTGAATTTCTGATCTCGTCCGGATGTCTTGGAAATGGCCCGAGCCTTTTCTCTTTGTTAGTACTTCAGCGATGCTGTGCATAAGCGACATGGGGAAACGGCCATGAGCCTCGTGATTGGAAATGGCTCAGTGGTGTAGGGTTGCGGTCAGAATGTCTCCTTTTCAGTAATCGACTAATCGACCTATTTGTCGTAACGATGGGATGACCTCGCCCTAGCTCGCAGGACATTCTTGTCCAGTGATTCTGCTGCTGCTGCTGCTGCTTCGTAATCGTAAATTCTCTTTCGCGATGTGTTCAAATTTTCCCTTGCGGACCTTACCTTTCCAACTTCTTACGGTAGCGTCTTATTGCTTGTGTGCATTCGCCCAGCAAATATCACATTGATGCGTATTGTCTGGCCTACATCTCGCATAGTTTGGTCGTGCACGTGAATAGTCCTATTATACTGTCGGATCGTATGTTCTTTGCGCGAAGCCGCGAAGAGATTGTATACCTCTCCTTCAACAGTTCAACCATGATACGTACAAGAGGCATGTTTTCACCTGTGGACCTGCTGGACAAGAAGAGGATGAAATGTACGGGTCACATGGATATGCGTTGCGGTCCATGCATGTAAGCGATGCATACGATGGCGTGCACCGCATGTCTCGGTTTTGGACCAATATGCACATCTCTTCAGCAGATCGGTGGCGCACACACACACGTACGACCGGTGTAACTTGCCATTAACTTGCAACTTGGCCGGAGGCATGCGTCCATCTCCTCATAGTCCCATGAGTGTTTTGAGACCACTGGCTGGCTAAGAGCAACTCCAACCGTTTGACATTTGACTTTGACATTCTTGTTTTTTTGCCAAAAAGCACAAAAATTCCTCTCCAACCGTTTGGCAATTGGCTTTGGCAATTTTGGGGAGTTGGCAAATACCGGGTGATATTTGGCATATATGCCAAGCTGCGGTTCGCTTGTCAATCGCCCTCGCATGCTACTCCCGCGGGATATTTCTTTCTCGCACGCACAATTTTTTAGTTTTGCCAAGTCTAAATGCAAAACCGTTGGAGGTTGACTCTTTTTACCTTTGCCATACTAATTTGAGAGTTGGCAAATACCATATTTTGCCAAATAAAAAAATGCAAAACCGTTGGAGTTGGTCTGAGTGGTCAGTGCTCTTTGGCACGGGCACGCAGCCATGTACGTCGTCCCGGGAATCTCTCCACTGGCGTGCGTGGGGTCGGGGCGGAGGCATAGGCATGCAGCAGGGTGCGCGGCTAGCTTGGAAGCGCCCGTGAACCCTCTTCTGCGCCCTCACTTTTATGATTTTATCTCGCGCGTAGCACGAATGCACGGTTATAGGCGACGGCATCATACGTGGCGCAAGGCCTTGTTATTGGAAGATACAGTATCATATATGTTACAACTACATAGAAGTTGTTCTCATCTATCATCTATCAGAGGAAACTGTTCACGTTCTCCTCTCTCTCTCGATCGAACTGCCAGAGACATAGAGCGGTTGCCTGCGTGCACCACTCCATGCCCCCTGAGCAGATGTATATATACATATGGAGATCAATGGAATGGATATATGGAGATCAATGGAATGGAATGGACTACTGCTTGACATCTACTCATTTACATTCGCTAGTATTTTACACGTTATCAGCACGAAGAGCTCATCTTCTGTTCGCTGGAAACAGAGAACAGAAAACATGAAGTGCTCGTTCTCTGTTCACCGGAAACGGCAAAACAGAAAATATTCGAGAAGATCGAAGAAGAAAAATCAAGCAGTTCCTCTTGGTGATCAAGACGTGATCTTCATCTCCTGCTGGAAATCTTCCACGGCAACATCGATTGCAATTTCGTGAAGAAACCAGACAGAGGTAACGGCTGTGATTCGAACCTTTTCCCAATCGCTGATCTATGCTTGCCGATCTTCATCGGACACAGTTCTTCATCATCTTCGTAAGCACGCCTTGCAGACGCAGTCACCGTGGTCGGAGAAGGCCGCCACCGCCTCGAGCACGGCGAGGCTCGACCGGCCTCGCTCGGCCATGGCACCATCGGCTGCAGCCCCAGCCACCAGCCGCCTCGCACGGCCCGCGCGCCCTGGCCAAAGGCAGCGAGTCCGGCCAGCCACAACACGGCAGTGGCGCCTCGGCACCCGCTCGACGCGGCCAAGCGCGACCCGCGGCTGGTGGACGGCACGGCCTGGCGCGTCCAGGCGGCCGGCAACCGCTGCGGCTTGCCCGTGACCGCCCTGGCCCGCGGCCTAGCGGATTTGGCCGTCCGCGGCCGAGCGGCCCCGACTCGGCCTGGCCACGGTCTGACGTTGCGGTAGCCTGGCCGCGGCGGCGCCCCGACCAGCGGCCTCCGTACCCAACTGGTGGCGCTCAGCAGCCTCCACGGGCAGCGTGCAGCTCGCCGGCCACCCTGCCTGCTGGCCGGCGGCCCCAACGCCCGGCTGCTCGGCCCCCTCACCGACCTGAGCATCTCCAGGAAGGAAGAAGGCCGCCCGGCTGCTTGAATCCGCTGGAAACAGCGCGAATCGGTGACTGCGGCGACCTCCTCCATGGCGACCACGGCAGCGGATCACCAGATCTGCTACTCGGGGTGTCGGATCTGGGCCGGGACAGAGGAGATCGGCACCGGCGCATGCTCTTCAGGCAACGGCGGCGGAGTTTTCTAAAGGGAACGACGGTGGTTGCGAGCATGTGGTGCGAGTAGTTCTGCCTACTTGCTTATCTGCTTGTACAGTCCACCGTTTTTTTTTCTTTTTGGAAACACCAGCGGGCCGGCCTGCATGCTGCCTCTACAGGCACGCTGTACAGCATACATGCTGGATGGGCAGGCTAGCTAGCTTTGTTTCCATTAGATTAACAACGTATTATACATAAATATAAATATATGGGTCGAATATATTGTTCAAAATGTTGCCCTCAGGCATTCCCAATAACAATATATTTCACATTATTTATTGCATTTTACTTTATGCAATTTATATATTAAGTTTTCAGCTTTACATGCAAATGCTCTAGGTTGATTTCTCATGTTTCCGAATAATACTATGTTTCTCAGTTTTGATATTGGCCATACACAAAGTAGTACCCTAGTACTACTGCAGATTTTTCATCCTCAACGTGCGTACCCAATATCAAATTTTGAAACATTTGGTCTACACTTTGGAGTGCTTACCTTTATTTATTTTCAAATTGGCCATACACAAGGTAGTACCCTTGTACTACTGCGGGATTTTTATCCTCAACGTGCGTACCCAATTTGATAAATAAATTATAGGGACACTTGAGTGATTACCATGGTTCTTTTTCACATTGGCCATACACAAGGTAGTACCATAGTACTACTGTCGGATTTTATCCTCAACGTGCGTACCCAATGTTGAAAAATGAGTCCAAAGTTAACATCATCAGGTGCTTAACAGTGTTATTCAACATGAGAATATCCTTATTATTCAAGTTTACCTTGATTATTTTCATTTTGCATTTGCTTATTCAACTTTGCCAAAAAAATTTAACAAATCTTGGCCCTACTTATGTAGGCACAAGTGGCTTCCACTTATATTTTTAAGTTTCAAGCGCTTAATTTATTTCATGCAAATAATTATGTGATTACCTCATTATATGTGTATAATATTCTGAAACTTTACATATTGGGTATACACAAGGTAGTACCATAGTACTACTGCGAGATCTACACTATGCTATACATAGTGACTATCCTCAACGTGCATTCCAATATTATGCTTTAGAACAAATGACCTTCACCTTCACGGTGACAACTTTTGTTCATTTTTCAAAAATTGGTCATGCGCAAGGTGTACCACAGTACTATCATGGGATTTTCATCCTCCTAGTGCAAACCAACTTTGAATATGAACTACAAAAGGGTCTACACCTACGAGTGATTGCTAAAATTCATCTCTTAGATTGATCATGCACGAGCTAGTATCTCAATACTACTGCAGGATCTACACTATGTCATCACATAGTGATTATCTGCATGTGCTTATCCAATCTAAATATGAATTGCATAAGGTTTACACCATATGGGTGTTTACTTTTAAGCAACGGTCTCACCATCTAAGGTCTATACCGTGTTTCTATAAACATAGTGACTACCTTTGAGTTGAATCACTCAATAAGGTCTATGTCATGTTCATAACATTTGACTACCTTCAAAGTGTGATCAACCTATATTATTATTAGCAACGCACAAGTTGTGGGATAACATCTACTGCACATACACATATTTGCAGATTATGTTCCCCTACTACAAGGTCACCAATTTGGTTTGTACCTTCTATGTGCCAACATGCTAATACATAATGATTGAGACTACTTTTGGCACCAATTACTATACATAGTGATGTTAGCAGTCATTTTCTATCACCTATACAATATGAGGTAAACACTACATGTGTTTCGAGATTCATCTTGACTTCACCATATTTGCATATGCCAATTCAAGACACATCTTGAATCTGAAGTTATTTAAGTAATAAATTACTTAAATAAATAGCAATTTACTGTGCATTATTTTGGGTGACTCCTTTCTATCACATACAGAGTCTATGTTTTGGCAAAGATTTTACATCATCTATTCCCACAGGAATAGAATCCAAAACATTAGCAGTGACTTTGTCGCCTGTTCTTTATAGAATGGTTAGTCTATAATCAAGTATCACCTTTGAAAGGTCCTTGTTTGGTTTTGGTAATTGAGTGACAACTTAGGTGGACTAATATGTGTTTTAAGTGAAATTACACAGGTGATTAGTCCATAGGTGATCATGTGTGAGCAACATATGCCATAGAGGTGAAATGGCTTGGAAGATGTTGCAAGGCTCACACATGTGAAGAAGGAGCTTATTGCATATGTGACATGACATGTGGTCATATGGCTAAGATGGAGAAGATCAAGGCAAGACTTGGCTTGATGGACCGGTTGCGAAGGTGAAGGGCAAGTTGAGGCTTTGAAGCCGTTGGTACCGAGTGTCGGGAGGCTTAAGCAAGACTTGGCGCCGAAGGACCGAAGCGATGGAGAAGAGCAAGTGATGTCAAGATCGATGGACCATGAAGGCCATGTGATGATATGAAGTGGATCATATCATTTGAAGATAGGTTGGTGCATGTGTTGCATCAACACCAAAGGAGATGGAATGGAATGCGCAAGGCAAAGGTATATTTGTAGGGCATTTCATTTCACCGGTCATAGGTGTGTAGAGAAGATTATGACCGGGTTTAGGATAGATGGCCGTACTATTAAGAGGAGCAAACTTGTTTGCATATCGGTCATCTAGTGCCACTTGAGCGATCTAACTTTGCGATGTTACTAAGATCGAGTGGCGTGGTGAGAGCAAGTGAAAATCCTTTGAAAATTGTTTGTGAAAATGCTAACACACATGCACATGATGGTGTACACTTGTTGGTGTTAGCACATTTGCAAAGGAGGAGTTGTTGGAGTTGGTTTGGATCAAAACAGAGAAGAAAATGGAGTTTTCTGTGTGTTGTCGGTGGTACCGACCCTGGGTTGTCGGTGGTACCGCCCATAGGTGCTGCGTGCAGCCTTCTCTGTAATGGGACGTTTCTGGCCTGGCGGTGGTACCGCTATTACCTCGGTACTACCGCCGGCGGTGGTACCGACCGGATGGTCGGTGGTACCGTGGCCCTGAGGAGTTTCGCGAGGCTCTCTGTAGTTTCTGAAAAAGGCTTGCCGGTAGTACCGCCATTACCTCGGTACTACCGCCCGCGGTGGTACCAACGCAAGGTCGGTAGTGGCTGGTTTTTCGCAGAGCTCTCTGGTCGCGGCGTTTTTTGGCCTGGCGGTAGTACCGCCATTACCTCGGTACTACCGGGCCCGGAGGAACCGACCAAGGGTCGGTGCCTCGCCGTAATCAGCGGAAAGTGGGAAAACGGCTAGTTTGACTCTGTCGGTGGTACCGCCCAGGAGGGGTCGGTACTACCGACCAAGCGCAGAAAGGTAGGGTTCGGGCCGCCGCCGCCCCTTCCCTATATATAGTCGTTGTGGCCGGCCCTAGGTTGAGGTTGGTGCACTCCAAAGCCTTGGTGGCTTGTGTGGATGTGCTTGGGAGCCCTCTAACTCGCTTGTGCTTGCTAGTGTGCGGATCTATTGCGAGTGAGCGATTCTAGTGCGTTGCTTTGAGAGATTGCATCGAGTGGCACTAGGTGTTCGAGTTGCAAGCCGGTGGTGCTTATTACTCTTGGAGGTTGCCACCTCCTAGACGGCTTGGTGATCGAGTCTCCGTCGTGAAGCCCGCGTGAAGATTGTGCGTGGCTCCGGAGAAAGCTTTGTGAGGGGTCTTGTACCTTCCCCGTGGGAGATCACGAAAGGTAACTCTAGTGGATTGCTCGTAGCTTGTGGATCCCCATCTTGTGTTGGTTGTGCGGCACCCTATTGAGGGTTAGGCGTGTGATGCCTATTAGCGCGTGAACCTCCAAGTGGGTGTATCGCTACAACGGGGAGTAGCTTGGTGGCAACCAAGTGAACCTCGGGGAAAAATCACCGTGTCAACATTGTCTACTCTTCTCGGTGGTTTGCAATCTCCTTACACAAGCTTGTATTTACTTTCATACATATTGTGCTTGTGTAGCTATCTTGCTTAGTTTGTGTAGCTAAGTTGAGCTCTCTAATTTGGCCTGTGTAGCCTTGTTATTGAGCATTGCTAGTGAGCTTAGGAGCTTTGTGCTTTGCTTACTAGTTTGTGTAGGAGCTCCCTCGTGCTTAAAGTACTAGTGGCATAGGATTGTGTGACCTTGCTTCTAGAATTGGTTAGGTGAGCTCTAGCTAGCCTGGCACCTTATTTGCTTTGTTTAGGATCTTTTATAAGGTGTCATAGAGTATAGGTAGAGGGGTGTAGTCTTGGCTAGACCGATAGTTTTAATTCCGCATTTGTTTCGGTTAGCCGCTCCGATTAAGTTTAAGTTTTAAAAAGGACTATTCACCCCCCCTCTAGTCCGCCATCTCGACCCTTCAATTGGTATCGGAGCGAGGTCTCTCATTTGTGGTCTTCACCGACCCGAGAGGATGGCGTCTAGTGGGCTAGATGATGTGTGTGATACACATATTTTTGATGGCACACACTTTGCACAATGGAAACACCATATGCTTGATCATTTTCGTGCAAAGGGGCCAAAGTTTTGGTGGATTATCACTAGTGGTCTCACTCATGTTTTGGACCATAGAAATCTCACCAAAGCTCAAAAGGATCTCTTTGAACTTGATGCAAATGCTTATTGTTATCTAATGGATGCATTGAGTTTTGAGTTGTTTTTATAAGATCAACTCCAAAGGGACCGCCCATGAGAAGTGGGAATCCATCAAGACCACCTTCGGTGATCCCTCCACGTTTGATGATGGCAAGTTCATAAAGGAGGATGAACCGGTGGCATATGAGGATGTTGAGCAAGACCACAACTCCGTGATTATGGAAGATTGCTCCACCTCACGTTCAAGTGATGCAATCAATGAAGATACTTCAAGCACACTTGACAAGATGGAAGATGATGCCTCAAGTGATGCAAGTAATGATTCTACTCCAAGCACACTTGATGATGTTGATGGCTCATGCTCGGGCGATGATCGTGATACTACTACAAGCCCATCACCACATTGCTTCATGTCACAAGGTGACACCAAGGTATTTAATGCAAATGTGGTTGATCATGTTGATTCATATGATGATCTTGTTAGTAGACTTGCTAGCATGACCATGTCTTTAGAAAATGAGAAAAATAAAACAATGAAATTAGCAAATGAAAACTCATTTCTAAAGAATTCATGTGAAGAACATAAGCGCTTACTTGATGTTCTTAAAGCTTCACATGATGATTTAATTGAAAAGTATGGCTCTCTCATTAAGGAGCTTTCAAAGAAAATTAAAAATAATGAGAGCTCATCACATGGATCAAATGATCAATTGCAAAATGTTGCTAACCCAGGTGATGTAGGCAAGAAGAATGTATCCACCTCTTGTGATGATTTATTAGACATGCCATGCTCTTCACATTTAGATGCTTGTTCTACTTCTTTGTCTTGTGAGACTAACCTTTTGAAGGAGAACAATGAGCTCAAAAGTGAAGTGAAGAATTTGAGCAACAAGTTAGAGAGGTGGTGTAAATCAAAGGTCACCCATGAGCACATAATGAAGAATCAAAGAAGCTATGGTGACAAGAGTGGCATTGGCTTTAACAAAAGCAATGTCAAAGGCAAGAGATGGGGCAAGAGAACATATGCAAAAGAAATGAAGAAGCAAGAACAAGAAAAGCTATCTCATTTCATGTGCTATCAATGCCATGAGATGGGACATCTTGCAAAGGCTTGCCCCAACAAGAAGAAGCCCCAAGTTCAAATCAAGAACAACCATCATGATGGTGACTTGATGAAGAAGAAGAAAACAAGAAGGGGCGGAAGAGCAAGGCATCCAACTCACATTCAAGATGCCAAAATGATGATGAGCAAGAATGAAGAAAAGAAGAAAGATTTGGCTCACATCAAGTGCTACAAGTGTGGTGATATGGGACACTTTGCCTCGAAGTGTCCTAACAAGCTTGAGAAGAAGGCTCAAGCAACTCATGAGAGGCAAGGCAATGAGAAGCAACAAATGAGCAAGGAAGAGAAGGCTCAATCAAAGAGAAGTTGCTACTCATGCCGGGAAAGGGGACACATGGCTCATTCATGTCCCCTAGGTAAAACTTCTAAGCCTATTTCAATTGATGATAATATTGTGCTTAGAAAGGATGAAAATGGTACCTCTAAGGCTACTATTGCAACTCATCCCGCTACTCATACTAAGGCTATGCCAAAGTATGTTGCACCTAACTTGAGAGGACCCAAACTAGTTTGGGTACCATCAAAAAGTGGATGAATGTGTGTAGGTACCATGGCATTGGAGGCTTGACTCAATTGATTTCATATTATTCATCATGTGATTGAGTCAAGTAATGAAGCCTAGTGCTATCCAAACCCAATGCCAAGACAAAAGAAGTGAAGTACAAGTGCAAAACATACAAGTGCAAAAGTTCAAGTTGTGGTGATTGATTGGAAATATTTGAAAGCTTGCAATCAAGTTGAGTAGAAGCTTGCTATTTCATGATCATGAGCTACTAAGGTATATCTCTAGTTGATCATGTTCTTTTAAATGCATATGAGATGATTGAATCGGATATATATGCATATGTTGCTTGCTATAAGATGATTGAATGGATTTGATGCTTAGTGATCAAGTTTGAGTTAGTTTGATTGGATATGTTCATGAGACTTCTTTTAGTAAGTGATTTGAATGGATGTATGTCTTGTGAAATTGTTCAAACAAGTTAGCTTCAAGTTTGATTTAAATTGGTAGAGTATAGCTCAATTGCTCAAAGTTGTTCAATATTGCAAAATCTGAGTGAGCTGAGAAGATAGCCATGTTTGGATGATCAAATCTTATCGGATTGGCTTGAAATTTGGTACACATGCTCTACACTTGTGATATTAGTCGCTGTGCAAAATTCATGATTATTGGATAAGATGTACTTTGGTTTTGGAGTAGATCTTGTCAACTATTGTGCAGCAGTTTTCAGCATGTAGTACTATGGAAAGAATTGAAATCTGGTAGCAATCTAGAAAGCCAATGAAACTCAAATTTTTATGGCTGCTAGAACACCTAGAGAAGCACATCTCCACCAAATTTCATGGTCATTGGACTTATATTTTGGGAGATATGCATGTTTCTTTGAGAAGGACAAAATCTGCCAGAAAAGTGACAATTATTGGATTAATCTAGAGTCACTTTGATTGAAAGGCCCTCAAGTTGGAATCATGTTTATAAGTGGTTGAGGGACCTATGTTTGGTTTTGAGATGAGCTATAAGCATGACAAAGATGAGTACAAGTTCATTTGAAAGATGAGTGTATTTGGCACACATTTGGTACTCAAATTGGAGATCAAGCCCAATATCAAAATGAAGATGAAGCTCAAGTTCTAGTATCAAATGAAGATCATTTTGGAAGAAAAAAAAGGACTCAAAGAAGGATTTAAAGTCAAACTTCAATAAGAGTTCAAATGGATCAATCAAGCAAAGTCAATTCAAGTGAGTATCAAGGATGATTCTTTGGAGAGAGATCACTTCTCCCTTTTGTAGGGGCTTGCCGCCTTTGGTAGGTTAACCAAGTATGATACTTGGAAGGCTAATATGGAAGTGGTGATTCAAAGGATATTTGAGATGCTTAGTTGAAGCAATGAAAGGATTGACCAAGCAAAGCAAGCAACATGCAAGATAGTAAAGCAAATCATGACAATTCAAGTGGCATTCATAATTGCAAGCAAAGATCAAATGAAGAAGCAAGCCAACCACAACAAGATAGTGCACTTAATCATATGGGTGAAGATTTGTTCTATCAACTGGTATATATATTGGTCTTCACCATGGACCTCACATTGCTATTTGGAGCTTAATTGGAATCAAATGACTATCCTCTACTCCAACATAGCAAAGGTATCATTGTAATGTGCATGATCATATTCATCCCTTACTAGTATGCGGTTAGTGCATATAGTACATGCTAAATAGGATCATGCATAACAATTGAAAAGTTTAAATTCATTGCCTACCACTATTGCTTGATTGACTATATGATCTAGTGGATAGTATGTGAATTTGTTCATGAGCTAGTGAACCCAAGTACTTGATCTAGAAGATGAACTTTCAAGTGTCTAATTCAACATGAGTAAGATAACCATTGAAAAATGTGTGAAGAAGCTTACTCTAGAGCAAACCGAGTTAGATATCTTGTGCAATATTGCCTAGTTCAAGTCACAAATGAGAAGCTCATGAAGATGACAAGAGTTCAAGAAGAAGATAATAATGCAAATGGATATCAAGTTAAACTTTTTATTCAAGTGGTATCCTACAAGACTTCAAGTGATCCTCAACTTTAAGTGATCAAATCAAGCAAAGATCCATCACCAACAAGAGCTCAAGCTTATCAAGTGGATGACCCATGCTATGACATAGGGGAGGTGCCCCACCTAGTGGTATCAAGGTCAAAGATCCTACACATGGTGTCATTCCAACACATATGGTGGTGTCCATCAAAAATGAAGCCTAAAGTGTCAACCATCTACCCTAGTGTCACCCTTTGTAAAAAAAAGAGCATACCTTTTATGGTCATTGATGACAAAGGGGGAGAAGTTATGGAAAAGATATGTCAATTATGATATGTCAAGGACAAAGAGGGAGAAAAGAAGATGGACATGGATCAAGAGGGAGCAAGATTGAAGGATCAAAATTCTTGGACAATGAGAGCACACAAGTAGGGGGAGCAAGCTCATGAACTTGGTTGTTGCATTTGATATGTGCATAATCATGTGCTTGCTTGCATTGCATAAGTTTTAAAATTTTATATGCATGCTTGTGTGGTGTATGCTAGTTATAGGATTTAATTGATGAATTGATAACTAGCATGCATAGGTTAATAGCTAGACTTGTGCTTTTAATGCAAAACTAGACCCTTGCTATTAATGTTGATCTCACGGGGTTTTCTAGTTTCTATGATGTCTAGCTACTCTTCGATGCTAAGGATGAATCAAAATGTGGTATGCACGCTTCAAAGGTAAAATTTCATCATGTATACCTTAGCATCACTTAGTAGTGCTAACACTCCCACAAATTTCATATTTATGCATGTGTGCAAGCTTGAAACCAAACCATTTGAGCACACATGTAGGGGGAGTTAACACTACAAAGTCGGGTTGTATGGTGCTTATCCAAATTCTCTTATATGGTCTTAATGTTGGATAAGTAACATAGAATCCAAAGAGCTTAATTTCCATATCTTTGTAGAGTTGTCATCAATTACCAAAAAGGGGGAGATTGAAAGGTCCTTGTTTGGTTTTGGTAATTGAGTGACAACTTAGGTGGACTAATATGTGTTTTAAGTGAAATTACACAGGTGATTAGTCCATAGGTGATCATGTGTGAGCAACATATGCCATAGAGGTGAAATGGCTTGGAAGATGTTGCAAGGCTCACACATGTGAAGAAGGAGCTTATTGCATATGTGACATGACATGTGGTCATATGGCTAAGATGGAGAAGATCAAGGCAAGACTTGGCTTGATGGACCGGTTGCGAAGGTGAAGGGCAAGTTGAGGCTTTGAAGCCGTTGGTACCGAGTGTCGGGAGGCTTAAGCAAGACTTGGCGCCGAAGGACCGAAGCGATGGAGAAGAGCAAGTGATGTCAAGATCGATGGACCATGAAGGCCATGTGATGATATGAAGTGGATCATATCATTTGAAGATAGGTTGGTGCATGTGTTGCATCAACACCAAAGGAGATGGAATGGAATGCGCAAGGCAAAGGTATATTTGTAGGGCATTTCATTTCACCGGTCATAGGTGTGTAGAGAAGATTATGACCGGGTTTAGGATAGATGGCCGTACTATTAAGAGGAGCAAACTTGTTTGCATATCGGTCATCTAGTGCCACTTGAGCGATCTAACTTTGCGATGTTACTAAGATCGAGTGGCGTGGTGAGAGCAAGTGAAAATCCTTTGAAAATTGTTTGTGAAAATGCTAACACACATGCACATGATGGTGTACACTTGTTGGTGTTAGCACATTTGCAAAGGAGGAGTTGTTGGAGTTGGTTTGGATCAAAACAGAGAAGAAAATGGAGTTTTCTGTGTGTTGTCGGTGGTACCGACCCTGGGTTGTCGGTGGTACCGCCCATAGGTGCTGCGTGCAGCCTTCTCTGTAATGGGGCGTTTCTGGCCTGGCGGTGGTACCGCTATTACCTCGGTACTACCGCCGGCGGTGGTACCGACCGGATGGTCGGTGGTACCGTGGCCCTGAGGAGTTTCGCGAGGCTCTCTGTAGTTTCTGAAAAAGGCTTGCCGGTAGTACCGCCATTACCTCGGTACTACCGCCCGCGGTGGTACCAACGCAAGGTCGGTAGTGGCTGGTTTTTCGCAGAGCTCTCTGGTCGCGGCGTTTTTTGGCCTGGCGGTAGTACCGCCATTACCTCGGTACTACCGGGCCCGGAGGAACCGACCAAGGGTCGGTGCCTCGCCGTAATCAGCGGAAAGTGGGAAAACGGCTAGTTTGACTCTGTCGGTGGTACCGCCCAGGAGGGGTCGGTACTACCGACCAAGCGCAGAAAGGTAGGGTTCGGGCCGCCGCCGCCCCTTCCCTATATATAGTCGTTGTGGCCGGCCCTAGGTTGAGGTTGGTGCACTCCAAAGCCTTGGTGGCTTGTGTGGATGTGCTTGGGAGCCCTCTAACTCGCTTGTGCTTGCTAGTGTGCGGATCTATTGCGAGTGAGCGATTCTAGTGCGTTGCTTTGAGAGATTGCATCGAGTGGCACTAGGTGTTCGAGTTGCAAGCCGGTGGTGCTTATTACTCTTGGAGGTTGCCACCTCCTAGACGGCTTGGTGATCGAGTCTCCGTCGTGAAGCCCGCGTGAAGATTGTGCGTGGCTCCGGAGAAAGCTTTGTGAGGGGTCTTGTACCTTCCCCGTGGGAGATCACGAAAGGTAACTCTAGTGGATTGCTCGTAGCTTGTGGATCCCCATCTTGTGTTGGTTGTGCGGCACCCTATTGAGGGTTAGGCGTGTGATGCCTATTAGCGCGTGAACCTCCAAGTGGGTGTATCGCTACAACGGGGAGTAGCTTGGTGGCAACCAAGTGAACCTCGGGGAAAAATCACCGTGTCAACATTGTCTACTCTTCTCGGTGGTTTGCAATCTCCTTACACAAGCTTGTATTTACTTTCATACATATTGTGCTTGTGTAGCTATCTTGCTTAGTTTGTGTAGCTAAGTTGAGCTCTCTAATTTGGCCTGTGTAGCCTTGTTATTGAGCATTGCTAGTGAGCTTAGGAGCTTTGTGCTTTGCTTACTAGTTTGTGTAGGAGCTCCCTCGTGCTTAAAGTACTAGTGGCATAGGATTGTGTGACCTTGCTTCTAGAATTGGTTAGGTGAGCTCTAGCTAGCCTGGCACCTTATTTGCTTTGTTTAGGATCTTTTATAAGGTGTCATAGAGTATAGGTAGAGGGGTGTAGTCTTGGCTAGACCGATAGTTTTAATTCCGCATTTGTTTCGGTTAGCCGCTCCGATTAAGTTTAAGTTTTAAAAAGGACTATTCACCCCCCCCTCTAGTCCGCCATCTCGACCCTTCAACCTTGAACCCAAAATTTTGTCTTTATTGCTATACAGTTTACTATCAAGTAAATTGATACATGATCAACTCATGTTGGACATGGCTAATATTTTCAGTTCGAAATATTTCCAGTAGGGAAATGTCAAAATCAAACATTTGACTCAACTATACCTCCAACTCATTGGAGGCAAGCGAGTTCTTTGGAACAATTTGGAGTTCACTTCAACAAGCAAACGCTTGCAAAATGGCTCCATATTTTCATTGGATATATTATTAGCCTAATGTCATACTACCACATGTAGTATGTTGTCCATTTCCACAAATATCATGTATCTTATACATGGTATACATATTCTATATAGGTGCAAATTCATACTTGAATATTGCCAAACTCTATATAGAATCATATAAGATTCAACCAGGTGGAAGGAATTTTGTTCAGTGGACCATCGTACCGCTAACACAGTTATGAGAGATTACAATCTCTCCATGGGTATTCAAATTAATCGTGGATGCATCTATGTATCCTGATTCTATAAATACCACATGATATTTTTCATGTATTCGGTTGCATGGTTTCCAAACGGAAGTCCACTACTAATGAGCGGTGATGAAATTCTTCACTCGCCTTAGATGCAACATATATGAAAAACTATAATTGTGTATATTCCTTCCACATCAACTGGAGTGTATTATACATACATCAATCTCATATCACTTGTTGCGTACAAAATAATTTTCTCTCTTGATCCCATCAAGATTGGGCATATTAGCCTTGGATCATTCTATATTTAGAATGATGAGAAAATTATTATCAGTTCTATTGGTCACAAAATCAATATGAGTCACGTATTTTCTTGGAGAAATTCAAGATCATTTATGTGATTCTATTTGCCATTTTATGTGGACCATAAAGATACTATGTAATGCACATCTATGCATCTACAATGTTGTTCTAAGTGTGCACCTTACTCTTAAGGTACCACAAATTTACCAAACTCATTGCTCAAATTCTTCAATTTAGAGCAAACGATCCTGGACGCGGGATCCAATCCATGTAAATGGAGTTGTTTGGTTCTTAGGACTACATCATTAAGTATCTTATGTTTATACACATAATGGCCAAACTAAATCTCTCATTGAGAGAATCAAGTTTGTTGTTTGATGACTAAAAATAGAATTGCAATTTACCAACATCTAGTTGGTGACATGCGGATTTACACAACGCATAGTCAATCCAAATTCATAACACTGCAAACATACGACCCCCTCTGTTGCAGTTCGTACGTGGAAATTTGACCTAGTAGTCAAAATATTTCCCATCTGCGAATCGGTAACGTTTTGCACGTACCGATATCACCACCGCAGCGTACATCAATAGGCATTTTAGAGATCACCATAAGGTACTATTATCCGTCATTTGATAATACCTCAGATCTCTAACTAGGGATTCATTTAATGCCTGTATGCTGAGTACATCTTTGAGGAAGATTCCAGGCATTAGGGGGAGACACTTACCACACATGGAATGCCAGGAATCAAAAAGAGAATATCATTACTGATGTTTGATCCTCATATCCACGTACCAAAGAATCTGAACCGGCAGTTCAGAATATCTTATATTTGCAACACATTGCAAATAGTCTGCCAAATGCATTTACTTATCATAAGGTTGTCACCCAATCCGATTCCCGTTCAGTGTGCCAAAAAGAGTGGAGGTACCTAACAAAACCACTCAACTCCCGAATCTGGATAAGAGGGGGAGAAGTATGGCCACATGGGAATACAGCTTCTTGCAAGCATTCTCGGATCAGGGGGAGCGAATTCTCCAAGACAGTACAATGCACATCAACATCAAGTTGATAGACACATTATGGATATTTACTATCCAAAGCCTATGGATGTTACACATCCAAAAGCCCAGCACAACTTGTGCACAACTTTAGGCGCTGGGTTATTGGAACACCCTAACTCTGTTATTATGGGAAATGACATAGAGTTCAAAGGGTAAACATTTCCACATGCTTAAATTGGTTCCATTGAATCAATCATTCAAAAGACTACAACTTGTCGACATACTCCTCAAAGTTGCCATATACCTTATCTGGATCCAGACCACAAGTCCTAGGCAGAGTGTTCACACACTCACATTGGGTCAATTACATGTGGCAATTAAGGAGATATGCTTTCACTCAAAGGTGAGAAGTCATTACATTCTTAATGATTTCTCCTCACAATGCATTCCCTATGGAAGCATTATGGATTTCCCAAATCCATAAGGTGGTGAAATAGTGAGAGCTTGTAGCACATGGTTTCACGCAGAAACCTAGCATAACATACCCATTGGTATATGTGGAAATTATGTTCCTATATCGATAGTTGGCAGATCAAAATTGATTTGGATAGATTTGGATTATAAGTCCCAATAGACTTTGTATTCTGAATCAAAGCATAAATCGCAACATGCATTGTGTATAAGTCAAGTCACTCCATGACTTGAAATAGTTAAGTTGTTTGTGGTACAACTGACTAGGTGAGTTCCTTTCACAGAAGGATGTCTCCCATCTTGATGATATCACCTGTGTGTTCATAATGAAATCCCAATTGGATTTTATACATCTCATATGAACATATCAAAACAGGAAGTCATCGTATAAGACGGAATTTGAGATGAGAAATTTGGTTAACACCAAATTATGCTTAAGTCTATAACTTAAGCAAACATCAGTCTTCCAATATTCAATTGATATTGTATACCAATATCCAAACAATATTGGACAATTATACTACCAACACTGATGGTCATTCAATCCCTAAATATGGATCAATATCCATTCTGACCCTGGGATGATAACCTTAGTGCCATCAAAGCGCTTATGTATCTTGCATATCGCAATAGGCCTGATATTGCATTTGCAGATACTTGCTATAGCTTGAAATAACGCGACTTCTATACACTGAAAGGTGGGAGTTAATGAGGATATCCACAGATATCTATATGGCACAAAGCATCTTGATTTATCATTATGTAAATTAAGATATGATCATTTGGAGTATGAAAGTACTAGCTATTTAATCCCTATAACGCCAGATCATATGCTGATGTTAGTGGTAAAGTTCTCATAGAGGTCATTAAACTCGACTCTAGTGGCTACTTCCACTCCTCGTTCTGAAGTATTACATGAACATGTATAACTTCATTGAATGATCACTCTGATTCTATCGAATCGCCAGCCATTATCATCAAAGATAATGCAGCTTGTGTTGCTTGGATGTCAACAGGTTACATAAGAGCAATATCACTATATTGCCTTCTAGAAATGTTTTATTCTCACGAAAGTGAGGAGATAAACCCTTGTAAACTAAATCATGTGATGACTCCACAAGATTTATTCACAAAGTCCCTACCAATTTCCACATTTCACAATATGTTGTTAAGTTTGGTATGCGATGACTTTGAGAATTGCAAGGTTCAGGGGGAGATTCCTCTTGAAACTAGAACCTGTTCAAAACATCATATTGTACTCTTTTCCTCTATGAGTTTTTCCTCACACAGGTTTCTCATAGAAGGTTTTTAATGAGACAATATCAATACAAATCATATGTCATATCTCTTATTTTCCCCACCGGGGTTTTTGTATGGGGTATCTAAGACATTAGCTATGTCATATCTTCTATTTTCCTCCATAGAGGTTTTTGAGAAGGTATCAAAGACATATAATTCCAATTATGATCATCAGATCATATTTATTGTTCTCTAAACTTGGTTACGGGTTTTTCCTTCCAAAGGTTTCTCGTATAGGTTTACATTGAGACAATAATCAACATATATGTCGTATCTTCTATTTTTCCCCACAGGGGTTTTTAAGGAGATACCAATGACATATATATTGTCCTCTAAACTATCTATGAGTTTTCTCCTGCAAAGGTTTTCTCATATGAGTTTACAATGAGGCAATATCATTATATGTTGTATCACTTTCTCCTTATTTTTCCCATTGGGTTTAAAGGAGTTTTAACAGCATATCTATCAAGTATTTTTCCTCGTTTTTATCCTACAGGACTTTTTGGAGGATTAATACTATTCATTGATCTCAAGATAGATTCGATCAAAGGGGGAGTGTTACGACTACGTAGAAGTTGTTCTCATCTATCAGAGGAAACTGTTCACGTTCTCCTCTCTCTCTCGATCGAACTGCCAGAGACATAGAGCGGTTGCCTGCGTGCACCACTCCATGCCCCCTGAGTAGATGTATATATACATATGGAGATCAATGGAATGGACTACTGCTTGACATCTACTCATTTACATTCGCTAGTATTTTACAATATACTCCCTCCGTCCCTAAATAGATGACGTTTTCGCTTCCCGAGAAACAACTACCGGCAATTTTTATAAATAACAAATATCATCTATTAGTCTCATAATTGGTATCATTGGAAAAATCTTTAAATCTAGTTTTTTAACAAAATTATTTAGAGATATAAATATTGCACATATTTTCTACAAATCCAGTCAAACTTGTGGCACGGACACCGAAAACATCATCTATTCACGGACGGAGTAGTACTTGCGTGCCATGGACCTGTCTTGTCCATATCGCCCCACTCGGTTCCTCGCTTTACAGTGGAGGGTATATATGGCTCACGTGATTATGTGTGTTTCGGTGTCAACTACTCCCTCCATTCTAAATTATAAGACATTCCAAGAATCTTGGAGAGTCAAAGTTTTTCAACTTTGACCAAATTTATATAATAAGATAATAATATTTATGATATCAACTAAGTGCAATTAGATTCTCCATTAGTTATATTTCCATAATATGTATATTTGATAGTATAAATCTTTATATTTTTCTCTATAATTTTGGTCAAAGTTGAAAAACTTTGACTCTCCAAGATTCTTGGAACGTCTTATAGTTTGGAATGGAGGGAGTATTATTTATATTTGCTCTCGTTTTGCTCCATTATAAAATTTGCTTTTGCTTCCTCTAATATATATGCCGAGTCGCAGAAGTTGTCTTCCATCTCACGCAAACATAATTCGGGCTGTTTTGTTAGGTATCCTAAATGCATGCAATCCACCTCTGAAACGTAAACCAAGACGTAAAACAACACAGGTGCGTGCTAGTGTGACACACTACTAGTTGCTTGAAAATCACGTTCGTTACTAGCTACCACCTATTAAGAGTAGAAATTAAGAGAGAGATACAGAATTAGTGGGAACGATTCTTGTATTATTGATCGATCACATGAGCATGAGTCATCACACACACACTGACACACACATACATATATATAGTCGTACATGCATGTCCAGAAGGTGAGTACAGACCCGTTCGGAATCGGAACACCCCCCTCTTGGTCGCTGCCACCGGCCACCGCCCATTGCCCTGTACCTCCGCCCCCCGCCTCACCCAGCCCGCCACCCCACTGTCTCCTGCAGCAATCTTGCTGTCGGCTCCACACTTTCCCGCGACAATTTGAATTTGCCTGGGCCATTCTGTTCGGCCCCGCAGCCATTCTGTTCGGCCCCGCAGCCAAAACCTAAATTCTGTTTCTAATCTCGTCCGCGATAAGGTTTTGTTTTAATTTGCTCCTAGTACGCGTACGCGTGTGCTATCCTATACCTGACAGCAGGCTGGCACTGTAGTTAATTAATTGATAGTTAGTTAAGTCGTTGTAGCACAATGCAAAAAGGAAGTGAGAAAACATGTGGAAAGAAAATGTCCATATCTTCAAATTTCTTCTCCTCAGGCGCCACTACTCGATCTCTCTTCTCCTGCAGATAGATAGTACCTCTGCTAGCCTTGTCTCGATGCAGAAATCAGTTGCGATCACGAATGAAATATCAATGCAGCCTTGGACTAGCTATATATATATATATACCGCTTATACCCTTGGCTGGAACTGGAACATTATACATGACGAGTCTTTCACATCCTAGTTTGTCGGATGCATGTTGGCTAGCTAGCTAGGGTGGACTAGCATATAGTACTACAGTACTCAGTATATTCCGCTTGTTTTGTATTTTGTAGTACCATCTCAGCATGTCAATTCAGTCAGGTGTGCGCCTAGGTAGACGACTAGACGCCGCCCATCCATTGCGTATTTGATCGAATTTTAGCTGAAAACTTTTAGCCCCTTGGGGCAGGCTTGCATTGGGCCTTGGCACACAAGCAGCAACCGGGCCGCCGGTTGCCGGACTGGACAATTGAACCCGAACGCAGACGCCACGACGCGCGGTCTCCACTGCGAATAAAACTGCTTTGTTTGCACTGGGCACCAACAAGCAACAGCCCCTACGACGGCACCCGATCGAACGCCTGGGGGCCTAGCAGCTTTGTTTTCCTTTTCCTGTAACAGAAATACCCATATATGCCATCGTATTCGTATCGTAAGATTGGAGGGCCATCATCATCATCATCTATTCATCTGTAGTGTATTTTTTTTGTGTGTGACCCTGTAGTGTATTATTATGTGTGCGCGTGAAGGAAAGGAACTGATCGTGCCGTCAACCATTTGGGTTTGTTTGCGCCACATGCAGTGACGCAGACATACCTGAAGGTACGGCCCCGGCCGCCCGGTAACCAATTATACCGGGAAACCAAGCCTTCTCTTGGATACACATCGGACCTTGTTTGGCTATATATAAATACACCCTAATTCATACGGTTTAAGAAGGATTGAGGTGTAATTTAGTTCAAATTTCCTTTTAATCCACTCAACTCATGTGGATTGGCAGCGTAATTGCTGAGTTGAGTAGGAAAGGAAAGGAAGTTTGCGCCACATGCAGTGACAGACGGCAGACATGCCGGAAGGTACGGCCCCGGCCGCCCGGGCCATGCCACGCGACTCTGCAAGAGCCCGGCCGCGGCCCGGCAGCATGTGGGGCCCGCCGGACCGCCGGACTGCCATCTCGTAAGCTAACAGTTTGGCGTACGGGCCCGCGTCGCGTCACCGCAGTGCGGCACTGCCGAGCCGAGAGGGAATCTACTGTGGGCTGGGGTGGTCGCTGTGTGTGGCCTGTCCGCGCTCTGTGGGGCCCGTGTGATGACCGGGCCATGCATGCATGGTCCAGGTCCAGGGGACACACAGATGACAACGGTGCGTCACCGGTTTCCTGTAACGGCCTTTGTTAACATCGCATGCTCTCGCACTCGATACCAAGTGTTGTGATATGTACAGTATATATGTTTGTTCTGATAACCACAACATAATAGGACACTACATCGTACGTTGGCAAAAGTTTTGATAGATGTTGGCACATCATGAGTGGTCGTCGTAGTACTAATTAGTTAACCAGCTGCAAGATGCATGGGCATCTCTCAGCTAATGGCTAAAAATGCTACTGAAAACAGCTAGTATTTGGTCAAGCATGTGGTTTTGCAGTATGACAATACTAATATATAGCTTTTAAAGAAAATTGATGATGATAAAGCCAGCCAGATATATATTCACGTAGCTTTCATGTCTATGAGAGTGACAGCTAGGGTAGAATTTCTTCTTTCCCCATCCACCACATCTTGAATACTCCCTCCGTCCACGAAAGAATCAATTTCTAAAGTTGTCCTAAGTCAAACTTTTTAAACTTTGACCAAATTTCTAGAAAAAACTATCAAGATTGATGGTACCAAATTCACATTATTAGATATATCATAGAATATATTTTTATTATATGTCCATTTTATATCATAGATGTTATTACTCTTTTGTATAAAGTTAGTCAAAGCTAAAAAAGTTTGACCGGCACGGATTCTAGGAATCGATTCTTTCGTGGACGGAGGGAGTACCTATTAGTTTCCTACACACAAGACCTAGGTACAAATTAAAATTGTGAACTTATTGTGGCTATTTTCGGTCTTCTGTGTCTACCGTGAAGGTGAGGGAAGTTGAAAGCATATACATGCTTGATTGGGACATATGGGGGTAGCAGCACGATGAAGCTAAGCTCAAATTTTGACTACGCGGAATTGCCAATTTTCCTTGTTAGACTTTCACAAGAGGCTCAATTTTCCCTCGCCTTTCAATCTACCCAACTAAGACCCTGCTTGGATCATATGGACTAAAGTTTAGTTGGCTATAAAGTTAAGTACTAAACTTTAGACCACTTTAGCTCACTTGTGTGATATAATGAATTGATGACCTTTTATGAGGTTATTAGTTACTTTAGACAACACTTTAGACCACTTGTTTATATAGAGATACAAACAGGATCTAAGTCTCTCAACTTTTGGTTATTCTTAGGTCAATTTGTCTCTAGTCCTAAGTAATTTCTCCATGGGTGTGCCCATTAGGCCTCCAATGGCATGGAAGGGAATATACAATTTTTTTTCTTGCAAATTCAATTTTGGATTTGATTATTTTGTACTGAATTTGAGGATACACGAAACGCCTATTGTTGTTCAGTCTGGCTCATTTTTCTTATTGATCTATTGAATTCTTATTGGTTTCGATTCTTTTTGTAACCCCTCATCACCAAATTCAAGTTGAGGGGCATGATTTCCTTAGAGAGTCACATAACCTATATATGTGGATTTTTGGTTGACTCGACATGCCCTGCCTAGAAACCATTAAGGATTAGGGATTCTACTAGCCCATTAAAACCCCTTTTGGAACATAGGAATTTTTTTATATGAAAAATGAAATGATTCCTTTGAAATTCTTGTATAATTCATGTGAAATCCCTTTGTTCTAACAAAGCCTAAACGAAAGTTGAGGTATTGAATTGCAATTTAAAAGATGGAGGGTAAAACAAAGTTTATGAAGACCAATTTGGCTATTCCACCATGAGACACAGTTCATGTACTCCTTTAACATTGATTGTGGGTTTGGCAAGCACAAATTTAAATATACTTATATGCATGTAAAACCAAGAAATACAGTATTATTGAACCTTTTCCCTTGAAAAAGAAATATCAATATCATTTCGGTTCATATAAGCTGACTGGTGAAATTTTAAATGATCGAAATAGGTCAATAATTTTATATGAAGTGCATATGATCATTCTGTAACGTTTATATATAGCAGATCGATCGAGTTGCATGCATACATACATACATGACTGTATTTATCCGAGACCTGCTTGTTGCTTTCTAGATCCTTTTTGTACTATATGAGTTTTTTTTCCCAGTGTGTATTGCACACGATGTCTTCGACTCATGATACTTCACGCCCAAAAATCAGAACGTACAGCATCTCTGTGCTTGAAGCTAGTACTCCTTCAGTAGGCGTGCGCATAGTATAGGTATCTATCTGCACAGCAATCGTGTACGTACCATGTGTCCCATTTGGTAAAACATGCGACTATGAGTTCCGTGCCCTAAAAAGTAATTCACGTTTGACCATGTTTCTAGTAAATAGTATTAATATTTATTAATCCAAATAAATTTATTATAAAAATATATTTCATAATTAATCTAATGATATTTTTTTATATTATAAATATTAATATATTTAATCTATAGTTGTTTAAACTTAAGATACTAAAACATGATAATATGCTAGAATTGCATATTTTTTTTGGACGGAGGGAGTAGATGGTTATATATAGTATATGACTTACTCTCTCCGTCCTAAAATAACTGTCTCTAGAAATCCGTGTTTCCCTCACAGACACGCTTTTCGGACGACAGATAAAAAGGGACGGAGGGTACTCCCTCCGTCCAACAAAACATGCAATTCTCGCTTATCGAGGAGTCAAACATTTTGAACTTTGACCGGAATTATATAAAAAAGTATTAACATTCTTGATACAAAAAATATACCATTAGATTAGTAATAGAATATATTTTTATAATAATTTTATTTAATGACATAAATACTAATATATTTTATTATAATCTTGGTCAAAATTGAATTACTTTGACTGGCACGGATCCCATAATTGCATGTTTTTATGGACGGAGGGAGTATTACACTTAAGCACACCTATTATGACTATAGCTAGGCGCTATAGCTAGCTAGACTCATCGAGAGAGATGGAGTGCAAGTGCATATACGTGCAAGAGAGTGGAGCCAAGCGGGGTATGGACAAGCAAGGCCTGGACCTGGACGACGGAGCTGCATGCAGCAGCTTGCGGCGCGGCCTGGCCTGGCACCGTGTGGCACCGGCACCGGCGCGCTGCAGCAATAAAACGCCAGGCTTATGCTTTTGAGCTGCGGCGCTGCGCTCTGGTCTCGGAATGAGCGCCCGGGCACATGACGGCACAAAGCCGATGCAACATGCATGCAGACCTGCAAAGGCGACGCAGGAAGCAGCGCCGGCCGGCCGGCAGCTTTTGCATGGATTTCTCCGGCCACACGGCCACGGCCATGCATCCTCCCCCTCCTTTCCGTTGATCCTTCCTTCGCCTTCCGTGCCCTTGCCCACACCGACACAAGTCATGGCACTGCAGCCGATCGCAGCTCCCTTCTCCGTCAGGGCTCAGGCCATCGATGTCTGCGCCATGACTGGGGGACCTCTGGGAAACAGACATGGATTCGGAGAGAGAAGAAAGGGATGGAGGGGCTGACACGAGGACCACTCAAGTCACGGGATGGAAACGAGACGACGACGACGAGCCGACGAGAATGAGATGCAGGCAGGTTAATTAATTAATTTATTTATTTATCAACAAGTGCAGTGCATGCCTTTGCCATACGGTGGAGTACGTCGACGATTTCCCTTGCATTCTGCAGAGTGTGCAAACTTTTTTGCCTACTAGACCAGAGTCATCAGGACTCCGGGCGTCCTCGTCGTCTTTAACCGCCAGCTTTTCAGCAAGTCAAAACAGCTCAGCCTCATCAGAGACAGCCGCAGCACAATTGCTCTGCACAATCGGCCTGCATGCCACGCAGCTATCATGGGGGCATGCATGCATATGCGAAAGGTGATCTGAGAAGAGGCAAAATTATCTGGAGAGATGGAGGCGCGCGGACGCGCGGTAGCTGACCTGACCAGATGCCAGCAGTGCGTGCATGCTCACAGAAGTCACAAGCCAACAGACAACAGGGCAAGGTAATGGAAGTCTGGGACAGCCTCTTCCGTAGTCAGGAGACACGAGGTACAGTACACTGTACACGTACGGCGGGCCGGGCCGGGGCGCGCGGGGTAAAAACAGAAGCGAGAGGAGAGGACGAGGTCGATCGTCGATTCGTCGTCGTCGGCCTCGCGGCCGGCGTGGCCGTCCGTGCACGCATGCATGCTGCGATGTGCCGATGTGCGCATGGGCGTTACATGTCTAGTCCGCAGCACACACCCCGCCGCCGGCCCTCGATGCATGGTCGATGGATCCCGTCATCCTGGAAGCTGGAAGGCGGCCGGCTAGGCTAGTGTGGATTCTTGCATGCACATGCTTGCCTGCTTCCGGCTTGTCACTGTACATCTTATCGTCTCTCCTGTTGCTCGTCTAGCTAGCTCACCCACGTGAACTTGTGGTGATATACTGTAGTTGCATGCACGCCATGGAGTGTGCTCGTCAGGATCCACGGTGATATGGATGGATCGAATGCTCTGTCAGAGTGTAATCATCAGGACGATCCACGGTGATATGGATGGATCGAACGCTCTGTCACGTGAGGGCTGCAAAAAAGAATCTCGCCAACGAGCTGTCGTTTGATCCGCACTAGCATTAGCGTGCAATAGTACATCAATCACGTGCTAAAATCTTATGAGACATGAAAATTAGATGTTAATGTTTAATACTATAACCAATAAAATCTATTTCTATTAATTTTATTGCTTTTCTTTATTTATTTTCTAACACAATGTAATTTAAATGATTTTTAGTGTGTCACCATGAAAAAAAATAGCGGGCTATAGTGGCGCTATATTTTCCCAAGAGACTTGATGCTAAGCTATTCCTCCTTTTTTCAGCTATGTCAATTTAACCGCTATTGCACGCTATATCACCATTATTTGCATAGCTCTATCTTTTGCATAGCGCCGCTGTTTCAGATTTTGGAATAGGCCATATTGGCAGCTGGCCTACTAAGAACTCTAATCTTACCAACCGCTATGTCAAAGTGCATCATCAGTCCATAATTAATTAATATTTCCGATTGGAATCTGGTCTGAGCACTCCATCTCAGACTAGATTGCACTTGTGCCCTTGAATTGCACTACAAATAGTGATAATTTATTAGTTATTTCCTACTTATCAATTATCATTAGCTATCAATTTGATATTTTAGACAATTAAACTTTCATGAACTATGTTGTAATGATAATTGGTATTTAGTAATGTTATCTAGACTTGTGGAATCTTAGAAACATATTTATTTTCATCGAATTTCATAATTGCCATGTTTTTTTGCATCAATTACTTGTGATTCCATGTTTTTTAATTAAAACGCTATCTGTCATAGCGTCGCTATAGCACCGCAGTAGCTTCATAGATTCTGGAAAAAAGTTGCTGCTATTTTCAATCTAGTTTTGAAACTTTTCTGCAAGAAACTGGAGCCCTACCAAATGCACCGTAAATTTGTATGCAGACTTAGGGATTATTTTGTATATCTTTCATAAAAACATAGCTAGATAATGTATAAAAACCTTACAGGTCATTTTAAAATATATCTCATAATGGTGGTGGTGGGTAGCTTAGATGTAAATTTTGAGGTTAATTTATGTATTTTTTGTAATAACAGATGTGAGTTACATTTTTATAGAATAAAATAACTCTAATGACTATTACCAGTGATGATGACTGGATTGCATAAAGTTGAAGACTAGATGTTTCTGATTATTGTGAGTATTTTTTCCTAGAGTATCTCTTAAGAATTAATATAGAGACACTAGTAAATAAAGCCCCCCCATTTGGATACGAGGTGTAGGCTGAAATGTTTACGGTGACTTCGTCAATCACGAGATATGTCGGTCTAACTTAATTAGCCTTTCATATGTTCTTGTAAAGGTAAGGTATGTGCGTGTGTGTCGGAGAGATGACTGTGCGCGCATGTATACCAGCAATCCGTATGTTGGAAGCGGTCATAGAAGTATAGTGTATGTGCACGCGTTGAATATGCGTGCATGTGTAGAAATGTCTGCATCTGTGTTTCGGGAAAAGAAATCTTGTAGATGAGTACTCCGTATACTAGTACTAGTCACACAAAAAAAAAGACCTGTATAGAAGCCCAGAATGTATACTTGCAGGCGGCGCAGACCGCCCGTCCTCTAACCAGACCGACCGAGAGGGGACATATTCACGGCGGCACAGCCTAGTAGGTACTCGTACACTACAAACAGTCTACACACACACGACCCGGCGCGGTGCAAGCGTACTCCGTAGGTGCTGGCTCACAGTCACAGCGCCTAGCAGCTCCTCAACAGTAGTAGTACTAGTACTAGTACTAGTACGTGTGCGTTCCTTCCCCTGCCGTCCCATCAGGTGCGCTTCCCCAACGCAACAGTGCTCTTCCCCTCCACCGTCCCCTGGCCACCCGGCCCCGGATAGAAACGGAGACGTCGAGCGCGTCCGCCCGTGCGTTTTACGGCGGCCCGGCCGGGGGCGAGCATGCAGGTGTTGGTAACACTAACACACACACACAAACACACGACGGCGACGGGAGCCCGCGCGCGCCCCGACCGCCTGCTGTTACACTGTGAACGAGTCGCAAGGGCGTAAGGGAACAATCACGGCGAGTCGGCGACCAGCCGGCCGGTAGCGCCGCAGCCCGCGCGCCGGAGGAGGGGAGGGGGTCCCCCGGCGGGCGCGGCCAGCCAGTCCAGCCGTGCGCGTGGGCCGTGGGGGCGCGGGACGGCGCAGCGCAACGCGACGCTGCTGCTGCCTGCCTGTGCTGTGCCTGCCTGGCCGCGCTCTGCGACTGCGACGCTGCGTGCCTTGCCTGCCTGCGGCGGATGATGCAGTGCATCGGCATTGGCATGGCATGGTCCACGCGGGCTACGGCGACACACGCATGGCATGAGGCAGCAGGTTGGAGCTACTATAGATTACCAGTAGTAGATCGATTCGATCGATGGGTGTACGTACACCTACCGAGCTAGGACTAGGAGGAGTAGCGTGCACACACGTGACTTGCCGTGCCAGCATGTCGATCCCGCCCTGCTGGATCTGCTTTTCGGGCTGGGCCGGCCGGGGCTGCGCTGCGTGGGATTGGGATCGCTCGATGGGTCGTCGACTTGTCCGGCTCGTGTTAAATGTACTGTGGACAGGGATCCGGTCGGGGTCCTGTGAGATTGTACCCCCCCCCCCCCCCCCCCCCCAGTTCTTGCATGTGACGACTGTTGTAACGCTGTGCATGCTGGCCTCATCTCTCTCTCTCTCTCTTTTGCCATGCCACGCACACATGCAGCTACCACATCACATTCACATCTCCATCGGTTCAGGTTCCTTTCGAGAGTGACAATATACATTTTATTATATATATAAATTAACTTCATTTTATTATGCACGTAACTATCACGGACTGCTCGTGTCGCACGCTTGGAAGTTGGCCGATTTTTCTCCCGGCCGGGACGGACGTACATACTTCATTCATTCATTCTATTTCTCCTCCAGCTGTAGGTTAGCAGCTACCAAGCGAGCTAGCGCGCGTCTTTCTTAACCGAAAAGGAACGAGACGCCGGCAACCACTTCATTCCGTGGATTGGCAGCACCGTGTAGTACCCGTGCTGGCTGGTCCTTCAGCTCGAATAAACAAGAAGCCAATAATCCATCTAACCCTCGTCCATCTCGTGCCTCCGTGGACCCTTTTTGCCATTATTCCATTGATGATGATTGGGACGTCGAACCCGCGACGACGCCGGCTCAGCTCACCACCATGTATCTGTATATGAAATTCAGGCCGTTTTCGTAGACCGTGACGGGGAAGATTTTACGGATCCAATGGCAAGGAGGTCCAAAGCTCCGTGGACGTGCATTTGGTACAATAATAGTACATACGACTCCCCCCCTTCAGAAAATGATGCAACTGTGAGAACTATACTGTGCCAATCAAATTAATTTAAATTTGTTCATACAGGCCAGTGTGTTTTTTTTTTGAATTGTCTATTTTTTTTTTCTAAAAAACAGATCGAATTGTATCTTTTTGTGAATATAGATAGTACTATCTGTCTCGAGAACTACTCTTCAGAGACGGGTCTTTATACCGAGCCTCTCCCATATGCATTCCTTGCCTCCACGACAAGTCCATCTTGACATGACGTTAACCGACGATTCCATCGAACAATTTGTTAGTATACCAGCGAACGTGACCGCATGTTGCAACAAACATATGTCTCGTTATAAGATCATCCGAACAACTGATGTATCAAAAATTTATATAACGGCTGCATCGTCTCATCTGTTCTAAATTGTTTTTGGTAAAAATGAGGCTGTCAATAAGCAATGGGACCAAACACCCTTGTCCGGTGAGGTGACAAAAACCAATCTTTGCCGAGTGTTTTTTTTTCGGACACTTGGCAAAGAGCTTCTTTGCACTCGGCAAATAATTCTTTGCCGAGTGCCAAAAAAACACTAGGCAAAGAAATTCTTTGCCGAGTATTTTTTTCCTGACACTCGGTAAAGAAAATCTTTGCCGAGTGTTTTTAAAACACTCGGCAAAGCCAGTTTTTAAATTATATTTTGAAGTAGTAAATTAATCCAAATAAAAAAGTTTTTAACTACAAAGTTGTTTAACTTATCAAGATGAACAATTTTTGTTTTGGTGATTTCTTCATTTAACAAACTTAAAATAAATTTGTTCACAAATCTTATATATCTCTCCGGTAGTTTATATATAATGTTTGTGAATAATATTAGAACCTCGGATGCACAAATGGTCAAACAACCAAAATAAACTTTGTAGATCTTAACAAGTTATGAAAGTTTGTAGTTGATAACTTTTTAATTTGAAGTCATCTAATTATGCAAAACTGCGTTCGAATTTCAAAATTTTAAAATTCAATTTTTTTAAAATACCTCAAATGGAGAAATGACCAAAATGAAAGTTGTAGATCTCAAAAAGTTATAAAACTTTGGTGTTGACAACTTTTTGATTTGAAATCATCTTGTCAACAAAAACTACGTTTCAAATTGTCAAATTTGAAATTCAAATTTTATAAACGACCTCGGATGGAAAAACTACCAAAATAAAAGTTGTAGATCTCGAAAAGTTAGAAAACTTTGTAGTTGACAACTTTTTGATTTAAATTCGTTTAGGGCCTCAAATAAACAAGTTACACACGGTTTAGTATAATATATGAGTAATCAAAACGGAGATGGAACGTATATGAGTGTGTATTGCAGTGGTAGAGTAGGCTCTCGAATAGTAGAACTTGCGATTTTAAGGGAGACGACTGGGCGTTGTCCAGTGGGCCTCTCTCCCCTAATTAAATAAAAAAAATTTCCAATTTTTTCGGTTTTTTTTTCGTTTTTTTTTGCCGAGTGCTCGAAGACAAACATGTTGCATATATATAAAGCAAAGGTTTGGACAAAAAATACTAGACCTAATGTGTTGGATTGGTGAAACTGGAGTCCCCTAGAGAATTTGGCCGCACTCTCGTAGGGACGGTCTCTGCCAACCTTATTTTAATTAAATTAGATAAATTGCAAGGCCTATTGTAAATGTTAGATGTAATAAAAGCTTATGGGAAATTTACTTAGCAGGCTCGGAGCCATGCCATATATGAGTGTTGTAGAGTTTTGCAGCTCCAAACTATAACTGATGATTTGTTAAGAATGGAATATATACCTTTGTTAGGTGTTAGGCCTCAAACTTAGAGATGTAGGAGTGATGAAATGATATAGTCTACACGCTGATAAGGAAACAATCTACCTCCGCGCTGGGCCTCAAACTCAGAAAGGTATGATTGAGGAAATGATATAGTCTATTTTTGCTCGGTCTTTACACTCAAATGGGTGGGAGTGTGGGGGGTAGATGGATGGAAAAAAGTGAGGGACGGATGAGCCGTGATAGATAATGAATTAACGTTACTCAGAGGAATAATAGGAGCAAGGGATGGAATAATAGGAGAACGAGTAGAGAAAAGAGCTCCGATCGAACTGTCTTTTTATATAAATTAGTTAAAGTTATTTCTAAGAAAGTGAGGACGATAATTATATATTTAGAAGGGCAATGCTACGGTACCTCCTTTACTTACTAGGAGGTAATATCTCAAATAAATCTGAGCCTTTGATCTTTTTTAAGTTTTTGAATTAATTAATTGAGTGATTAAACTAGGAAAATGAAAAAATCTTGTAAAATCCCATCTTTACCGAGACAAACGTCGGCGCGTGATCTTTCCTTTCTATATGCAACACAGAGGTGTGGCCCTTCCTTTCGTGGAATCGTAGACGTGTTGTCTTCAAAATCAAGTTGATCTCCAAATATAAATTTAAATTTCAATAATCGATTCATATACACAGATCAATAAATTATTATAATATAGAAACTTTTATCAAATCATAAAGTTACAAACATATTTTTTTATCAAATTCTAAAGTCACAAATGAAACTACGTTACATGCACCAATAAATTATCCACTCACCTAACGCACATACACAGGCGAATAATATGCATGCATGTCAGTATGCACTCACTTCAAATGCATACACACGCTAACACAAGCACGCATAGACAAATCATATTGCACATAAAACTTTAGTGTGTCACGCTAAAAAAATTGCATACACACGCTAAAAATCATGTCACATATCCATTCTCACCTAAAATACACATAGACGCTAAGAATTTAATGCAAATCAAAATATATAAAACAAAGTTATAAAATAAAAAAATTATCATATCTATAAGATCACGGATATATCAATCAAATCTTAACAAAAGATTTTCTATACTAAAACTTTCTTCATTTATCATAATTTCGAAAATTAAAAAATAGAAAAAAAATATATTTCATCTATTACCTCCTACGAGGTAATACATGATTTTAACCGTCCGATCAAAATAAATGAACGGTTCATAATTATTTGGAGGTACCACAGCAAAGCTCATATTTAGAAACGAAAGGAGTTGAGTAGATAGCTTTCACTCTTTGGTGTGTGTGGACTCTGAATTGTCTACATTCTATATGCTCTCTCTGTTTCTAAATAATCATTATTTTTGTTTCTGTGCCATAAGGACTAGATTATATGCAATATTTGTATCTCCAAATAAATTTTATTATGAAAATAGATTCCACAATCTATCTAATGATATTAAATTATTAAGTATATACTATAAATATTATTTTTATAATATAAAATTATTTAAAGTTATTTCTCGGGAAGTGATAATAATAATTATTTAGGAACGAAGGGAGCAGATTGAGTTAGGTAGATAACTTTCACTCTTTCGGTGTGTGTGGGTGTGTGTGTGGACTCTGAATTGTCTGCATAAAAACCACTGTACTACCTCTGACGATTTATTTGGATGGCTGGTACGGCTATTTCTACCAACGTGTTAGGATTATTGTTCACCTTGTCTAATACAAACACTTCAAAGGCACAAGTAGGCTGTAATACATGCTTGGTAGTATTAGCTATCAATTTACGAGCTATTTAATAAATATGACACGATCGATGGAATCACGAAGCAGAATGAAATCGATAGTGACTAAACCAAGCGACCATGCCGCTAAAATCCATGGACGTACAGCTAAAGAAGAAGGAATTGTGAAGCTTTCTAACCCTTTTCAGGACTACTGTACCTCAACAATGCCACTGTCTGTTGATAAGCGCCGCGACCGCGACGCGACGTGCTCACCTTGCATCAGTGACCAGTACGCGCGCACTCATCATCTCATCTCATCTCACAGTCACAGGTCACCAGCTACACGTACTAGCTACGCTCTGCCATACAGCGGCGCAATGCTTCAAGAAAGGAACAAAAGACGAAGGAATCATAATGGCCTGACCAATTTTAAATATATACGGAGTATAGGGGTATTCCGGTATCATTGTCGCGTCTGGAGTCTGGACGTCATGAGCTGAGCACGGTGACGTGCGTCCATGGAGAAGCTTTATTTGCAAGCTCTGCGCCATGGTGAGGCCGTCTACAAGGTAGGAGTACAAGCAGCTCAATGCAAGCTCTCTCTAAAAGAGGAAACAAAGGTTCCTATTCCCTGGTTATTCCTTCCTTCCGTTTCCCGTCCTGCTCATCATGGGTGCGAACCCTAAGGAGAATGCCCGAGAATAACTCCGGGATAAGCTGCTGGCCATGAGGCTGACATCTCACAAACAGAGAGAGAAATTAAAGGAGAGAGACAGAGACGGGACCATGGTGTGTACAGTACTGAGATCACAAGTCTACAAGACTACAAATCTACAATAGGGTCTCTCTCTCTCTGAATTTTTATTCAGCTAGCCATGCGTTTCTTTTATCTCTGTATTCTTATGCAGCCGGCCGGATAAGTTTACACAGGCTAATAGAGAATTACAACTTGCACATTTCCCTGTTTTTTGACACTGCAAGTTGTCTTTAAAGATTTTGAGAAAACGGCTAAAACTTACTGTATGACTGTATTATTACATGCAGCTAGCCAAGACAATATCTGAAGACTGAAACACAGAATCGGTTGCATACCTGTGTTGGACTTCTTTAAACCGATATCTTGAGAAAGACCTATTTTGTTGCAGTAACCTTTGGCCTAGCTAATTAGATCGCCCATCAGTCAGGGTTCGAATTCCATGCAATCCTTACAAGAGAAGCAAGTCTGAAACTTTCTAATTAATAAGTCAATTCCTCCAAATTAAAGTTGATCAAGTGGCAACCAACGCAAGCTAGTTCATGACACTAGCATATACATACCACCAGAGTCTGACCTTTGCCCAGTTACCATGCATGTATCTGCTCCAAATGCAGGTATTTCTTCAGTCCTTACTGCTGAAGAACTGGTAGACACACAGTGTCTCATCTCACAAGGCTATCTAGGGCGCGCTAACCCCCAGCTCTCGCGTCTCCATACACCAGGAAAGCAACCAACCGAGGAGAATCTCAGGGGGTCCGGTGGTGGGCCTCCAGGGTCACAGCACACAACAGTGAACCCACATTCTTCTGCAGCCACTGCCTTGCTATCCTACAAACAAAACGCCAAGCACGCAGTGCACACACACACACAGACGCACATGACACATGCTACTTGGATTGGATAGCATTACAATTACTGTGCACCTCATGTTGATGCCTCCCCTCCCCTCTCTTCTCTCTCTCCGGTCGTCTTCCCGGCCTCCAAATCGAAACAAAACCATCGTATCATGTTGGAATTTATGTCCTTGGAACAGGCCATATGTCGCTCGCTTAAACTAATGCTTGCAGAACTCGGAGGATGTGCGCGTGATTTGATGTGCGTGATTTGGTTTGGTGTGTGCGCGAGAGCAGCAGGCAGCAGCAGATCGAGTACAGCGAACACGGCGGCCCCAAAGCCTGATTCTTCCCCGAGCAGCGAATGTTTTTTTTAGGTTTAGGCGAGCCGTGAGTCATGAGACTCCTGTCGGCGAACGTAACAACCGGATGCATATGCGGATGATGCCAGTCGACACCTCGCACGGAATTCCCTCACCTAATGCGCGCAGCGCGCAGATAGCAAATTTCTCTGCACGCCTAGCCCTAGATAGGCTGTCTCGCTCGTTGCCTGGGGGTAGCGGCATAAACTTTAACTGATGAGCGTTCTAGATTTGGTGCCCTGAGATTGAGAAGCAGACACAGAGATGTTTTTTTCATGTACAACCTATCTATTATATTATATATTGTTCATCAGGACGACAGCCAGGGCGTAGATTAAATAGGGTTTCGTGACGGCCACAGTTTGACTTGTTTGACTAGGTTAGTGCCTCATCTACTAGCCTGCTTCAGATGATTGACCCAGCCATACACATCATATAGGGCGGCTTAACAAATACATTCCGTGTGATTTGACGCGTTTGTTTGGCAAACCTGATCGAGCTACTGTTTTTTTTTTATAACCTATACCTGTAACTGTAAGCAAGCAAGCGGGCAAATTAAAACAGCGAGTCAATTGGGATTATCTCAGTTATTTCATTTTTGCTAATTAACTTGTTCACGGACACCACACATATGTAACTTGACTTCGATTTTAGTCTCATATGGGACTGCTTCTTTGAGGATGAAAAGAGACGGAACAATGTCTTGGTGTACTACACATTGAGCGATTTGAGAGAATCATTTAAGGAGCAAAGCTATGTTTTAAATTTAAAAATCATTCAAAAACCTCAAGTTTTCTGAGCAGGGGAAGCAAGGAGACTAAATTCTAATCCGTTCTATTCCTCAACCACCCAAGATGGTATGATAGACACTTCAAAGTTCACATGTGAAGGTAAGACTAGAAATGTAATATTGCTGCCAGTAAAATTACTCGGTTTTTTGGAAGAAGAGGATCAGCTGAAAGTTGTTATCAACATATTGAAAGTCGATGCGGCTCTTTATATTTCAAGAGAAGTTGGTGGAGCTTTCAAGAGTTGTAATCAAATGTCATCATCAAAAAGAAGATCATCGGGCTGAAATAGTTCGAATCATGATAAATTCATACTCCGAACTAGGGAGGCCTGTGTTGACACCAGAATTTGGCGATCAATCTGAGCAAAGAGGGATTGGCTGATTATATTGATGATGAGATATTTCATAGATATTATATTTTGGACAACCAGACATAAATATCAGTATCAACAGTGATTGTACATACACGACCAATTAAGATATTTGTCCACGGTTATTCAAGTCTTATGTGCAAATACATAAGGCATTAGGATATGTACTAGCAGGATATGCCTGCACGGGAGTTTTGCCAATTGAACCCAAGACACGTCAACGAAGAAAGCTTTATTAAAAGGATTCTACGTGAAGGAAGCTAGAGTCCATGTATCTTTTTATTTCTTTTATTTAGGTATATATTGTTAGACAAGTCCTTTTAGGACTCTTATCTGTCCAGGGTATAAATATAAACCCTCGGCCATTGTAATAGTGATCAACCAATCAATCAATACAATTATCTTTTTTTTTGGCTCCGACCAAACTCTAGGAGTAGGAGTAATGTAAGTACGACGATCTCATCGTCAACACAGCTGGGTGTCATCCGGTGGACACAAGCATCAATTTCTATCTAAACTCAGCGTCATTTGGTGGACGTCAAGCGCTCAGTTAAGCTAAGTATCATTCGGTAGATGCATGCTTAATCTGGATAGAGGTTAGTTATCAGTTTATATTTGGCTTGTAAGGCTACATTGGTTAGGTTCAACCTCGTGCAAGCTCGGTATAAGCTAGTTACCGGCTCTACTAGATCAACAATCTAGTAGATTCATTAAGTTACTGATATTATTTGTTTTAATTTGTTTATTTATCTGCAACAATATCATTGCCAATCAAGATTGATAGGTTTAGCTCTGAGTTCCATTGAAGATCTTTCGTTGCAAGCCTTTGTATCATCATATTCAGAGCATACCGAATACAAGCTTACATCAGCTGATCTGTCGATCTTGGTTGTTACATGTTGTACGTTCAGGCTATATGACTGATTATAGATAGATAGATGGTTAAAGTAGATCGAATCTGGTTTCATGCGTTAAGGTTGTATCTCCGGACCTCACTATCGTTGAAATTGGATTAGATATGCTCTAGTCTTAGATTTATTTGTAATTAGTACAGATAAGCCTGTTCGTGCTTCATGGACCCCTTATCGGCTAAATAGCAGATACGACCGTGCTTTCACCGGTGACGTGCATGCATGGCTTGATCCGTCATTGATCGCTCTTTTATACTCGTTTTATAAACTTAGAACACACCGTTATTAAGGCTGTCATCCCTGGAATCCCCACTGTTAACGATGTTCTAAATATATCTAGCGAGTGTACAAGATCGTTCAGTGCTTTGATGGATGTATGTGCATGTTGTGTATCTTAAGATCCGTTCGTTAGTGCTTATCGACTAATCTGGATTAGTTACTTGAGTTATTCTGACCGCATGCATATGAGTCGGGCATTCTATTATTAGTCCTTATTTGATGCTGACCATCAACTATTCTAGAGCCATACACACTGGGCTATCTGGAACTGTCTGGAGCAAAGCCGGCAGGTTCCACAATTTAACGTTTTATCTCTTCCTTGTCAATTGCAGAGTTAAATTGACTGGCACGCCTTTGATTCGTCTCTGTCCGATCCGGCTCATTCCTTTGAGGCTTAGGGAATCTCGAGGCCTCCTGCTTCATGACCTGTAAGCCTCCAAGTGTGTTATGCGAGCATTATGTTTTTGTGTCAACAACTAGTAAACCTTAACATAGGATTGAAATTTAGACTTTGCATGCAACTATTAGATCTAACTAACAACTCTAACTCAAAATAAATATAGGAGCAAGTATGGTCAAGGGCACTTGCCTTCAGGCTGAGCAGGGTCCACAAAGGAACAACCTGGGTCCTAGGATTCCTCGAAGTTCGCACTCTCTGGATCAAACACCAAACAGGGCCCAAATATAGCATAATAAGTAACAGTACATCAACAGTGTGAAAACAGACTATAAAGTGTACTACTGTGTAGATCTCATCGATACGAACCCAACACGACTTGAGGGTCAAATCAGAGTTAAAACGCAAAAGTGATAAGTGTTTGAAGTTGGATGGCAAATCTATAATTAATTTAAACTCATTTTGTATTTTTAAATAAATCAAAACTGAAAATAAGAAATGTGCGGACTGGGCCTTATTTTTTTGGAAGTTTGGGGGCTACAGCAGAATAAAACCGTGACTCATGGCATAGTGCAAAAGGACAGCAGGTTTAACACAAGAAAACTGGGGGCCCATTTGTAAAACAGACACGACCTGCCGCGGTCGTGCTTGCCACGTGAAGCTGACAAGGCGTGATACGGTGCGACCTGATTGGTCTGGTGCACCATGTGTGCATGGACATAGGGAAGGGGCGTTGTGGACCGGGTGCATACCAATTCAGGTGGGGGGTCTAATCCTGGCCACTGATCAGGGAGTGGACGGTGGGGAGAGGAGCTGGTCGCCGTCGAGAAGAAAGGCGATGACGCCATGGCCGGTGAAAGGATCAAGATGCCTAAGAGGGGGGGGGGGTGAATTGGGCTTTTCTAAAACTTTAGCAAGAATTAAAACCTATTAAGCCCAATTAACCCCCTTGTGCCTAGAAGTGTGTTTCTCTCTATTCTACTGCACAAAAGACCAAGAGAATGTCACTCCTATTCTAGCAAAGCAATTCAATAGTGAATGAACAACAAGTATAATACAGAATTGAATTGCTTGAAAGTAAATGCGTAAGTAAGGGAGTAGAGATGACAAGACGATCTTTTTGCCGAGGTATCGAGGTGTCGGCACACCCCCTAGTCCTCGTTGGAGCACCCGCGCAAGGGTATCGCTCCCCCTTGATCCGCGCAAGGATCAAGTGCTCACTATGAGCTGATTCTTCGCCGCTCCGGCCTGGTGAATCGCTCACTACCGGTCACAAGCTTGCTTGGGCCATCCACGATGCCACCAGATGCTCTCCAAGCTTCACGATCACCACCAAGCCGTCTCGGTGATGCCGATCACCAAGAGTAACAAGCTAGAACTCTCACTTGACCAAGACAAGGCCAAAGAGATGGATGGATGCACACTTGCTACTCAATTCTTACTAGGAGGTCACTAAATCTCTCAATTAGCAATTCACTCAACCTCACTAGGGCTCTTGCACTATCTCACACTCACAATGTGTCTCTCAGCAGATGGAAGTGGCAAGAACACTCTAATGGATGAGGGGAAGGAGTATAAATACTCCCCCAACCGGTCATCCAAAACAGCACCAAACAGGTGCCTCTACGGGGGCATCGGACGCTCCGATGCTAGGCATCGGATGCGCCGATGACCTCGACCAACGGTCGACTGTACCATTCTGTCAGACATGTTAAAGGAGCATCGGACGCTGGGAAGCGTCCGATGCCTCCACATCGGACGCGTCCGATGCGGATTTACCCTCTCTGGAACCTCTCTGGATGGCCATCGAACGCTGGCCCTCAGCGTCTGATGCCAGCGTCCGGTGTAACCCCAAGTTCACGCACACGTGAACAGTGGCACGAGCGCGTCCGATGTGGCAACATCGACGCGTCCGATGCCACGCACCACACTAAACCCTAGTCTGAGTGAGCATGCTCACCAGGCCAGCGTCCGATGCCCTAATCAAGGGCAAAACCAACTCGGATCGCGACGCGGCCTTAACGACTTTTGATCCTCTCGACATAAGGCGTCTCTCTGAGCTACCTAGGGCTATGAAATAACAAGTGTGCACCACACCTACCTCAATAGACTCATCTAGGTCAAGCTACTGATTCACGCTCTGCCAAAGGAAAAAAACAAAGACCTAAGACTACCTAAGTGTCCTCCAACACCATATGACACTTAGCCTAGTCTACCACCGTCTTCGTCGTCCGTCCTTTGAAAACCGAAACGATATCCATCACCAGGGGACATGAACTCCATATGCCCGTATCGTCGCCATTACCGTGACCTAACTCAATCCTGTTTCTGCAAAACACACGTTAGTCACAGTAATCTTGTGTTTCATCCAATCACCGAAATCCACTAGGGGCCAAGATGCGTTCAGCCGGTGTAACGCGGATTCAAGCAGCAGGCCATGAGAACCTTAGGAAAGGCGAAAAGGGGCGAGGAGCTCACCGACTCACTGCGGCTTCGCTGACAAGGGATCTCGTCGTCAATTGATGCCCCGACGTGTGGCTGCGACGGGAAATAGTGGCGGCGGCGCTCTACAGAGGTGGTGGTGCTAGATGAGGGTGGTGGGAAGGGAGAGAGGGCACGGAGAAAGAGCCAAGGGGTTTTGCGGTCTGAGGTAGCAGTGCTGGGGTGCCTTTGAAGGGTAGGTGCGGGTAGATGCACGAGCTGCGGAGCTCAGTGTTTCACCATGAATGGCGGACCTGACCGGTGCGCAAAGAAGAGAGGATCGCATGCCTGAGTCAGGTCGCGACCTTGCGGTGTGAGTATATCTGGCCATGTGGCCCGTTGAAAGCCCTAGTTTGATTTTGGTTAATTGATGAAACCTATTTGGTCTAATCCTATTACTAAGCATGTGTGTAGCTTATAAGAAAGGATTGTGACCAACCCAAGTGGTGGAGCTAGCAAGGTGGCAACCATGGAGGATGGTGATGGCCACAAGCACTCAAGAGTTCAAGTGCTCTACCATTGGTAAAATGAAGAAGAGAAGAGATGGAGCAAAGAGGCCCGAAGGCAAAGGTATAACCTATAGGGCTCTTTGTTTTGGTGATCAAGACACTTAGCGAGTGTGATCACATTTAGGATACATAGCCGTACTATTAAGAGGAGATTATTCACGCCTTATGCGATGTTCAAGTGCCACTAGGTATTCTCTAATATATTGATGCTATAGACCTAGTGAGTGAATAAAAAAACCCCTTGGAAAATGCTTTACAAAATGCTAACACACGTGCACAAGTGTTGAAACACTTTGGTGTTGGCGCATGGGAGCAAGGGTAGAAGTTAGAAAGCGAAAGGTGCTGAGTTAACAGCATCGGACGCTGGAGGCGGCAGCATCGGACGCTGGGCTGAGCGTCCGATGGCTAACCCTAGTTTCTGTCAGAAGTTCAAGGAGCATCAAACGCTGGCAACGGACGCTGAGGAAACACTGTTGCAGAGTCCGATGCAGGTGACGTGGCGTGAGCGTGCTTTCCAGAGAACATCGGACGCTGGCCTGCGTCCGATGTGATTTGGCCCGCTCTGGAACCTCTCTGCATGTCATCGGACGCAGGGGTTGAGCGTCCGATGTGAGCATGCCAGAGCGTCCGATGTGGCGCAGAAATGAGCAGAAACGAGCAGTGGCATCAGAGCGTCTGATGCCTAGCATCGGCGCGTCCGATGTCACATTAACCGTGGCGCGAAGGAATATTACCGTTGGGATCGGATGGCTCGAATTCGTATCTGGGGGACACGTGGTGCTCATCGGAGCATCAGACGCTGAGGTAGCGTCCGATGGCCCCGACACCGGCGCGTCCGTTGCTCGCGTTTTCAGCCCAATGGCTAGGCCGACTTGGGTGGCCTATTTAAGGGGCTTGGCCGGCTCACTTGGTTTTACTCTTGCACATTTTGATTCCTAAGCATTCTAGTGAGCTTTGGCAAGCCTCCCAACTCATCTCCTAAGTTGATTTGATCAAACCAAGTGAGATTGAGTGATCTA
Source organism: Coix lacryma-jobi var. lacryma-jobi (assembly GCA_009763385.1). NCBI lineage: Eukaryota > Viridiplantae > Streptophyta > Magnoliopsida > Poales > Poaceae > Coix > Coix lacryma-jobi. Next base: position 18,976,876 of record CM019830.1, on the reverse strand, counting down.
GTGCGTGATTTGAAAGAGTTCAATCTAGTGGCACTAGTTCTTCGCATCGGCATTGAGTTCTCTTGTTACTCTTGGCATTTGCCGATGCCTAGACAGCTTGGAGGTGTCGAGGTGGTTGTTGGCAAGATTGGTGATTGTTCTTGGCCACAACAGTTCGAGCTTGTGAGAGGTTTTGGAGCCTCACCTCGCCGGAGCGGCAAAAGGCATCCTTAGTGGATTGCTCATGTCATTGAGTGTTGGTATAAATTAATGCACACTCTACTTTATCCGCAAGTGCACAGATAAAATCTACCGATGTAGCACTTCACCGGAGTAACCCAGTTTTAATATCGAACCCATGGGAATGGATAGCGTGGAGTCTCAAGTGTATCACCCCTGAGTAACTAACAAGGACGAAGAAGCTAAAAGTGTAGAGGGGATCACTAAGGTTATCCAAATCCAACTTAAGAGTGATATGTTTATTATTCTTAATGGGGAAGTTGCCATAAAAGGTCACAATAGAGTATGATTCTTTTATGCAAATGTATAATCCTACCGAGCCTACACACGGGTAAGTGGACTATAGAAGAATCAACAAGGCTATAAGAGTCACCCTTGCGAACAACCACTACTACCGGCGTTATAGGAGGTAAATATGAGCTATCAAGTCTACGCACAACGCTTATACTATCCAACTACTCTAACTCTAGAGTGACTAGAATTAAAGTACTCAAAAGAGAGTCATAAACCTTAAGAACAATAAGAACAATAGCTCAAACTTAAATATAGATGTCGATTACCGAAACAATCGTTGAAGCAAGTCGATAAAGAACTTGAATCCACAGGTACAAGATGAAGAAGTTGATCCGACAGGCCGGAGCTTCCTCTTGATCTCTTCCTCTCTCTCTCTCGCTTCTAGTTCTAGAATAAGACTAGGTTCTAATCCTACTTGAGGGGTATCTAGTCTTCTACTTGAAAGCTAACTCTTGATTACAACTAGATGAACTAGATCTAATTCTAGATGAACTAGAAGAGATTCATCTAGAGGGACCTCTACTTCTACATTGGAACCCTAGTTTCTGATGTGGAGATGAATAATGAAGAGGGAGATGCCTGGAGAGGGGGGTCTGGGGCTGCTTATATAGCCTTGAGGGATCAACCGCGGACGTTAGATCAAACCGACTTCACGTAGGGCTGAGATGCATCCTAGAGGTCGGTGGAGGTAGCTTGCAGAAGACGGAAGCCAGCGAGCCCGGGGGAGACCGACCGGTCTAAGGGTGGGACCGGTCGGTCCCACCTGGCGGCCTCTCGAGGTGTCCCGCCTCGTGGTGTCCTTTGGTGTCCTCTAGAACCTTCTGAAATATTCCTGACGTGCCGGTTGCGTTATCTCGCGTCGTTTTCCTTCTAGGGGAAACAATCAGCGTTGGTTTCCTGGTTTAGTCCCTGCAGAATCACAATTCACCAAAACTCGTGGAATATTGTCAATTAAAACCCTAAACCTTTGTTGGTGATTGAATTCATGCCCTTTTCATATTTATTTATCCTCTAATTTTGATAGATAACCAGCGTCAACATTGAGCTACCTCACTAGCGGTAGATTCTTGTGGCGCTCTTTGTGAGCTTGGCTTTGTGTACTTGTAGCGTAGAGGAATGGTCTTCCTAGGATGAGGTGGACATCATCGTCTTCTCATGTCGAGGATCAAGAAGTCTGTGGGGACTTCATGACCTCTAATTCTGACTACGACGTCTTCCATCATTCCTTCTTGTTTATGCCTCTTAATATGGTGATACTCATGTTCTTCGTTCGTCCAGCAGTTTGAAGTGAAGCACTAATTATGGAAGCTGACAGCATCTTGCTCAGTGTGCATGTTCTTGTAGATCTAGGACCTTTACTCTGTAGAATTTGAGAGTGACTTTTCCATGTTTTTCTCAAGAGTGTGTCCTGCTCATAAGACAAGGTAGAGATCAAGTGTATGGGCTCTGTTGGTGGAAAAACACCAACAGAACCAAAAGTTTTGTTTATTCCTCTCTAACCTTAGGCACATTGCACAAGATAAACTTTTTGTTTATGTGTTCTATTTAATCTTAACATGAGTGATAGGATCAGAGGATGAGCATGAAAGTAGCATCTTAAAATATTTAACAGATCAGATTACTTAACCCAAGGAAGGATAATCTATGCATAAAGTGTTGATCTTTTCATAATTGAGATATATCATCTTCCAAAGGTTAGATGCACAACATTTTAGCTCATTTAGTTAAGACAGTGAGATTCAAGAGAGTAGAGCTAAGATCAAAGATCAAAGGACTGAACATGTTGAGTTGATTAGGTTGGATCAAGTGAGGTGCAACTTAAACATGTTTAGTTCTTTATACTAGAATCAAGAAGAAGCTTTTATAGTGATGGTTACTTACCTTGAAATGTTACTTTGTCATTGGAGAGTGATTGTGCTGAACCACCTTTTGGAAGTTTCTCTTGTCTAGTTGGCTTGTCTTCTCTTGTTTGTCTCATAGTATGATTGAGAGGAGGAAGATCATAGTGGAATTATCTTTAGAGGTATCACTCTTCCTTCTCTTTTGTCGATTTATCAGTGAAGGCGCATTGTTCCTCGAGTATGCTGACTAGGATCCTCTCTCTTTCTTGTATTAATTTTGTACTATGAGGATGTAGGGACAGTTCCGCATTCTTCTCTTATCAACCTTTCTTATTTTTCTTTTAATTATTGGGTTGACAAGAGACTTGAAATTAGAGCTGCTACTCGAGTGCCTCCATGAGAGTCTTTTGTCTTGTAATGTCACAACTGAGACTTGTCCTCTCAACAGTGTCTAGATGATGGAGATCTTATCGGCTGTTCTTCTTGATTTACTGGCTCAGGTATTATCTCTCCATCTTCTAACTCTTGTAGTGCAGTGGTTTCATCCTTCATGATGCCCTCCTCAATTCTTGGCAGTTGGTTCTTCCTTCGACGTCTTCTCTTGGTTCTCTTTGGCTGCTCATAAGTAATGTAGATGTTAAAGATGCAGCGAAAGATCCAAAAGTTGACTTTTCCAGGTCCGACAAAGATAATAACATTGATGGTGCTCAAGAACGATCTTCCAAGAATGAGTGGTGGATCATATTCTTCTTCTTGACTGGGACAACTTCTAGTGGTTTGTACTGATCCAAGTGGTGAGTAGGAGATCAATATGTTTGAAGTTGGGTTTCTCCTTCCTCCCTTTGATTGTGAAACACATCTAGACAATGGAATTGTCTCTCCCGGGCTGGCTTGTGATGTAGATGGACTCCCAAACACATGTTCATGTGTTTGACTTGTAGATCTTGCTATTGTTGTAGTGGTACCATCTTGTCTCCCAAGCTAGCTCTTGATTAGAAAAGAGGATAACTTCCCACTTCTTGTCTTGATGCCTTGGACAATGATGATTGCAGGCATAGGTTGTCTCATACGAGGTAAGTTGCATCCTGTTTGTCATCAGCGCCCAATCAAGACTCAAAGCTAGGCTAGCACCATTTGTGATCTGAGAGTAGGTTTGTGTGTCTATGGTTTGGGTTCTGGATCTTCAATGTTTAGACCAAACCATGGATGAACAAAATCTCTCTCCTGCATAACGTTAGTGGATATATACCCGAAGGATTTCAAGAATTTGAAGCATGGGTTATTATCCACAACTTGTGTATTTTGCATCTATGCTACTAAAAAGATGTTTTTTGGATTATTTTAGCACAGACTGGTATTTTATGTGTTGGCTGCACTTTAACATGATTCAAGGCAAAAGATAACTTGCAGTAGAAGACAAAATAATAAACTTTGATACTCACAGTTCTTTCATCCATGATGAATGAGCTGAGTCTTCATTGTGCAAATTTGTTGAAGTTCATTGTATGCCTTGCTTCATCTCCGGTGTGAGTTCATCTCAGGACTTTCCCCAAATTGATATTAAAAGTTTCCTACAGGGGTTAGTCCAACAAAATATCCAATATCTACTATAGCATACTATCAGTTCAAAAATCAACCTAGACACCACGTTAAATTCGATCTAGGAACGCATTTTAACCTAAGCACCATACTTAATTTAAAAGCCTTTAGAGGTAAAATCAGCACACCTTTTAGCTCAAGAATCAAACCAGACACCATGTCTTACTTTAATTCATGAAAACAGTTAAACTAAGCTCCATGCCTAATTTAAAAGGTATATGATAATACTTCAAAACCAAAGAATATACTATAGCAAATAAAGATAACATGAAAGCATTGTAGAGATTTATTCAGATGGTGATGAAAGAGTATACGAGCATATCCTAAAGGTAGGGACAACCAACATAGCAACATGGCAAGAAATATTCTTAGAAAGCCTATAATTCAATGTTGCATGATGATTGGTGGGACATACCTTGTATTTGTTGTTCCTTCGTTCTTTTCTGCTCCAGACCTGGAAAGGTTAGTGACAAGAATACCCGAAGGAATATTTTCATAATTATATTTCTATGCTCATTACAAGGATAGTGCAGCAGAAAGGTAGAGATAGCTCATAACCAGGTATTATGATGGGGTATAAGGATTCTACTGGTTATAGCTTGCTCATGGGGTAGTGATAGATAAGAATGGAATTCAAAAACAACATTCATAAGAATGAAAACAAAAATAATGAAAAGACTGGGACAAAAAAGGAAAAAGATAAAAGTATGATTACAAGGTTATACTTAAGACGTAAGATGATCTACCGTTCCCTGGTAACGGCGCCAGAAATGCTTGTTGGTATAAATTAATGCACACTCTACTTTATCCGCAAGCGCACAGATAAAATCTACCGATGTAGCACTTCACCGGAGTAACCCAGTTTTAATATCGAACCCAAGGGAACGGATAGCGTGGAGTCTCAAGTGTATAACCCCTGAGTAACTAACAAGGACGGAGAAGCTAAAAGTGTAGAGGGGATCACTAAGGTTATCTAAATCCAACTTAAGAGTGATATGTTTATTATTCTTAATGGGGAAGTTGCCATAAAAGGTCACAACAGAGTATGATTCTTTTATGCAAATGTTTAATCCTACCGAGCCTACACACGAGTAAGTGGACTATAGAAGAATCAACAAGGCTATAAGAGTCACCCTTGCGAACAACCACTACTACCGGCGTTATAGGAGGTAAATATGAGCTATCAAGTCTAAGCACCACGCTTATACTATCCAACTACTCTAACTCTACAGTGACTAGAATTAAAGTACTCAAAAGAGAGTCATAAACCTTAAGAACAATAAGAACAATAGCTCAAACTTAAATATAGATGTCGATTACCGAAACAATCGTTGAAGCAAGTCGATGAAGAACTTGAATCCACAGGTACAAGATGAAGAAGTTGATCCGACAGGCCAGAGCTTCCTCTTGATCTCTTTCTCTCTCTCTCTCGCTTCTAGTTCTAGAATAAGACTAGGTTCTAATCCTACTTGAGGGGTATCTAGTCTTCTACTTGAAAGCTAACTCTTGATTACAACTAGATGAACTAGATCTAATTCTAGATGAACTAGAAGAGATTCATCTAGAGGGACCTCTACTTCTACATTGGAACCCTAGTTTCTGATGTGGAGATGAATAATGAAGAGGGAGATGCCTGGAGAGCGGGGTCTGGGGCTGCTTATATAGCCCTGAGGGATCAACCGCGACCGTTAGATCTAACCGACTTCACGTAGGGCTGAGATGCATCCTAGAGATCGGTGGACGTAGCTTGCAGAAGACAGAAGCCAGCGGGCCCGGAGGGAGACCGGCCGGTCTAAGGGTGGGACCGGTCGGTCCCACTTGGCGGCCTCTCGAGGTGTCCCGCCTCGTGGTATCCTTTGGTGTCCTCTAGAACCTTCTGAAATATTCCTGACGTGACGGTTGCGTTATCTCGCGTCGGTTTCCTTCTAGGGGAAGCAATCAGCGCTGGTTTCCTGGTTTAGTCCCCGCAGAATCACAATTCACCAAAACTCATGGAATATTGTCAATTAAAACCCTAAACCTTTGTTGGTGATTGAATTCATGCCCTTTTCATATTTATTTATCCTCTAATTTTGATAGATAACCAGCGTCAACATTGAGCTACCTCACTAGCGATAGATTCTTGTAGCGCTCTTTGTGAGCTTGGCTTTGAGCCGATTAGCCACCGGGTCACCTAGTGTTGGTCGACACAACGGGGAGTAGCGTGCCGGCAAGCACGTGAACCTCGGGATAAATCTTGGTGTCCCGTGTGCTTATTGTGTTTGCTTCCACATCTTGGTGATTGGTCTTCACATTCGCATTCTTGGTGATTGGCATCACGAGCGGATTTCACCGGTGATTGGCTCTCTACTAGACGATCCCGAAGGCTCGGTGAAACCACTTCTTTCTAGCTCATTTACTTTGTGTATCTACTTTAAGCAATTCCATTCATATAGATACTATCACTTGTTGTATATCTTTTGTCATATACCTTGTGTAGTAAGATTGTGTTTAGCTTGCCTAGTTTATCTTTTGCACACACTTGTTTATCTTAGATTAACTTGATCATAGTTGTGCTAGAACTAGTTCTTTTATTCCGCATAAGTTTCTAGCTTTACTTGATTGTGTGACTTAGAAATATTAGGTAGAATTGTTGGATAGGTGGCTTGCAACACACTATTAGGCTAGCGCAAAAAGCTTCGCCATTTGTTATACTAATAGTGTTTGCCTAAGTGATTTTGTAGATTTTTAATTAGGCTATTCACCCCCCCTCTAGCCAATTTGGACCTTTCAAGTGGTATCAGAGCCGTGGTCATCGTTTGTTTGAGGCTTAACATCCTCCGGTGTTAAAATGGCTCAAATCAACTATATGGGGAAGCCACCACATTTTGACGGCACCAACTTCGATTGTTGGAAGAGGAAGATGTGTGCTTTCACAAGAGGAATGAATAGAAAGATATGGGATGTGATTGAGCATGACTTTGCGGTAATTGATTCCGAAAGTCCCACTCCTAGAGAAGAAGGGAAGCTTCAATGGAATGATGTGGCCATTAATTTATTCTATGAAGCATTTGACACCAAAGTTTTTGAGCAAATCAAGAACCTTGAGAGAGCAAGTGAGATTTGGGAGAGATGAGAGGAGACCTATGAGGGCACCAAGGCGGTCAAGAGTGCCAAGCTATACATCCTCAAAGACAAGCTTGCCACCTTCAAGATGCAAGATGATGAAAGCATACCGGAGATGTTCCACCGGTTGCAAGTGATTATAAATGACTTGAAGGCATTGGGAGAGAAAGTGGAGGACAAGAATTTTCTCACAAGTTCTTGAGATGCTTACCACCAAGGTTTGGTACTTTGGTGACTATCCTAGTGAGAGAAGGATTGGACACGGTAACCACAAATCAAGTACTAGGTGATGTGGTCACACAAGACACATACCGTGTGGAACGGGATGGGGGAGCCCAAGAGGAAGAAAAGAAGAAGAAGACCGTTGCTTTCAAGGCTTCATCCTCCAAGAACAAGAGCAAGAGCAAGGGCAAAGCAAAGAAGGAGGAAAGTGATGATGAAGCAAGCTCAAGTGGTTGTGAGATGGATGATGAAGAGATGACTCTCTTTGTGAAGAGGTTTGGCAAGTTCATGAAGAAGAAGGGATATGGAGCAAGAAAGAGAAGAGATTCAACAAAGAGCACAACTAAAAGGTGCTATAGATGCAAGAGCAAGTATCGCTTCATTGCGGATTGTCCATATTCTAGTGATGAAGATGATGACCGCAAGAAGAGCAAGAAGAAGGACAAGAAAGAGAAGAAAGAAAAGAAAGAGAAGAAGAAGGGTGGATCCTATGTCGTGACATGGGATAGTATGTCGTGACATGGGATAGTGATGCTTCCTCAAGTGATGATGATGATTCTAGTGATGATGAGAGGAAGACCACCAAGAAGAAGGCTATGACTAGTCTTGCTATCTCAAGTAAGCCTTCTATCTTCAACACTCCATCGACATGCTTCATGGCTAAGGCCACTAAGGTATCATCCGATGAGAGTGAAAGTGAGAGTGAGAGTGATGATGATGAGGAGTACTCAAAGGAGGACCTCATGAGCATGCTACAAGATGCTCACTCTTACATTGAGACTAAGAGGAAGGAGTGCAAAGAATTGCGCAAGGCCAACAAGGCTCTTGAGCAATCCTTTGATGAGCTCAAGTCTACTCATGAGAGGCTAGAGGAAGCCCATGAGAAGCTTGACCAAGCTCACACTAGGCTTAGGGAAGCCCACTCCTCCCTCCTTGATCAAAGTAAGATTGAGGATGTTGTAGAGACGTGCAATGTAGGAGTAACATGTGATATTCTTGATGAATCTTTTTATGCTCCTATTATTGTTGCTCCCACCAATGCTTCATCATCATCTAGCTCAACCAAAATGCCTACTTCTACTACATGTGATTCATCATTAGTGGTAGAAAATGAGAACCTTAAGAACAAGGTTGTTGAGCTCACTCATGCTTTAGGCAATGCCTATGGCGGAGATGCCCGCTTGCTAAAGTGCTTGGGTAGCCAAATGTGTCCACTCAACAAGGAGGGACTTGGCTATACCCCCAAGAAGGGCAAGGCGACTTTTGCTCCTCACAAGACTTGTTTTGTGAAGACCAATGGTCGGTTTTGCCATAGTTGCAAGCAATCCGGGCATATAGAGCAAAATTGCTTTAACAAGAACAAAAATAAGAACAATGCTCATGTTTCATCCATTAGACTTGATTCTTGTTATATGCTTACAAAGGGCACTAATGGTGTGAAGGCTAAGTATATTGGTGCACCCATGGTTGGCCCAAAGAAGAGATTTGGGTACCTAAAAAGAATTGATCTCTTTTGTAGGTGAACTATAAAGCGGGAGGAAGACATTGGGTGCTTGATAGTGGGTGCACTCAACACATGACCGGAGATGGTAGAATGTTCAAATCAATCAACACTAGTGGCGATGATCATGCGGATGCTATCACATTTGGTGACAACAAGAAAGGCAAGGTCAAATGCTTGGGCAAGATCGCAATATCCAATGACTTGAGCATCTCCAATGTGCTATTAGTGGAATCTCTCAACTTCAACCTATTGTCCGTGGCACAATTGTGTGACTTGGGTTTCAAATGCATATTTGGGGTTGATGATGTGGAGATAGTGAGTGTTGATGGAAGTGACTTGGTGTTCAAAGGATTTAGATATGAGAACCTTTATTTGGTGGACTTTGATGCAAGTGAAGCTCAATTGACAACATGCTTATTCACCAAATCAAGTATGGGTTGGCTATGGCATAGGCGCTTGGGACATGTTGGAATGAAGCAACTAAAGAGGCTAGTGAAGCATGACATGGTTAGAGGACTAAAAGATGTTCACTTTGAGAAAGACAAGCTATGTAGTGCATGTCAAATGGGAAAGCAAGTTGGAAACACTCATCCCAACAAAGGAATGATGAGCACTACACATGCACTTGAGTTGTTGCACATGGACTTGTTTGGACCAACTACATATGCAAGTACTGGGGGAAACAAGTATGACTTTGTGATAGTGGATGATTATACAAGATACACATGGGTCTTCTTTCTCGTTGACAAGAGTGAAGTGTTTGGCATATTCAAAACCTTTGTCAAGAGAAGTCAAAATGAGTTTGATAGAAGAATCAAGAAAGTGAGAAGTGACAATGGAAGTGAGTTTAGAAACACAAGAGTTGATGAGCTATGTGATGATTTTGGAATCAAACATCAATTCTCGGCCAAGTATACACCTCAATCCAATGGGATAGTTGAAAGGAAGAATAGGACACTCATTGATATGTCAAGATCCATGCTTAGTGAATACAATGTGAGTGATTCTTTTATGGCCGAAGCAATCAACACGACATGCTATTATAGCAACCGGCTCTATTGTCACCCTCTATTGAAGAAGACACCATATGAGCTCCTCAATGATAGAAAGCCCAACATTGCATATTTCCGGGTCTTTGGGTGCAAGTGCTACATATTGAAGAAGGGCACAAGACTTGGCAAGTTTGAAAAGAAGTGTGATGAAGGGTTCCTACTTGGTTACTACACTACAAGCAAGGCATATAGAGTGTGGAACAACACATCAAGAATAGTTGAAGAAGTCCATGATGTTGAGTTTGATGAAACCAATGGCTCACATGAAGAACAAGATAATTTAGATGATGTGAGAGGAACACAATTGGTAGAAGCTATGAAGAACATGTACATTGGTGATATAAGGCCAAAGCAAGTGATTGACATCGAAGATGACAAAGATCAAGTGCTCTCTCCTCCAACCATGCATGACAATGATATTGCAAGCTCTAGTGGTTCTCAAGATCAACAAGATGCTAGTTCAAGTACAAGTGCTCCAACCAACACACATTGCAAGAGATCATCCTTTAGATCAAATTGTTGGTGACATAAGAAGAGGTGTGCAAACAAGATCAAGATTGGCATCATTTTGTGAACACTACTCATTTGTATCATCTATTGAGCCAACCAAGATTGATGAAGCTTTGATGGAGGTTGATTGGGTGAATGCAATGCATGAAGAGTTGAACAACTTCACCCGTAATGATGTATGAGAGTTAGTGGAAAGACCAAAGAACACAAATGTTATTGGTACAAGATGGGTCTTCCAGAACAAGCAAGATGAAGATGGCATTGTTGTAAGGAACAAAGCAAGATTGGTTGCACAAGGATACACTCAAATGGAAGGCATTGACTTTGAAGAAACCTATGCACCAGTTGCTAGATTGGAGGCCATTCGAATTCTACTTGCATATGCTTGTTCTCACAACATAAAGCTCTATCAAATAGATGTGAAAAGTGCTTTTCTCAATGGTTTCATCAATGAGCTAGTGTATGTTGAGCAACCTCCCGGATTTGAAGATTTAAAGAAGCCCAACCATGTGTACAAGCTCAAGAAGGCACTTTATAGGTTGAAACAAGCACCAAGAGCATGGTATGAAAGATTGAGGGATTTCTTGTTAGCCAAAGGATTCAAGATTGGGAAGGTTGACACCACTCTCTTCACCAAGAATATTGGAAGTGACTTGTTTGTGTTGCAAATTGTTGGTAGTTCTTAACTTCACTAAAGATAGAGCTAGGCAACTATCCCTGGTAACGGCCCATAAATGCTTGTTGACACTTGCTAACGTTGTTACTAGGAGTAGACTATGGAATCTATCCCTGGCAACGGCGCCAGAAATGCTTGTAGCAAGTCCAGTCACTATACCTAAAGGATTGAAGCTAAAGCAGCTATCTACTAATGTCAAATGGGGTTGTCAATCCCGACACTAGTAGGAGCTAGCTAGAGAGATTGCAATCTACCTAGAGGAGATTCTGCAAGCGCACAAAACTATCATAGTAGCACTTCGCCTGGGAGTACCAGGTGTCGATTTATTTGATTCCAAAGGAAGGCTAGGGTGGTGTATGAGTCGAGTCAAGGAGGGGATGAGAGTCAAAGAATAAGAAAGAGAAAAGGAGAGGAGAGAAGAGATGAAAGGCTAGAAAGAATTTATGAGTGGATAGGTAAGGATGAAATGAATGGTTAAGGTAAGGTGGATAGACAGGTAGATAAGGGGAATAAGATAACTAAGGATAACTAATATAACTAACTAATAACTACTCCTAGATAACTACGAAGCAAGATAGACAAATGCCAAATAAGCAACCAAGTTAAGTATAGTTTTATTCCTATCTTGTCAAGTACCGAGGCGTACTAGCCTTTACCACTGACTTAGGTTGAACGCTAGCACAACGGGCCTTACTGTTATACTAGACCAACTACGTGGTGGAATTCAAGGCGCACAGGGCTGTCACCACCTGCTTGCTACCATGCTATCCGGGGGTCTAGCCGTATCTGAAGGTAAGTCTATAACTAAGCACCACGCCTAATTATATTCTAACTATCTCTACCCTGGCCTAGAATAGAGACACCCTTGCAGACGTCAGAGCAAATACTTGACTTAATAAGATAAACACTAAACTAACTAAGCAACCTATTGGCAAAGATCAAACACTAAAGCACACTAGAGATTAACTACTATGGCTAAGTGAATTGAAATGTAGGATAGCTAGGTACTCAAGCAATCAATCAAGTATACTACTCAATACTGGCAAGTAGAATAAAGTAATACTTGAAATGATGAACTAGAATATAGTAAAGTGCTTGAGTTACAAGAGCAAAACCTGAACTAGAGATGAAGGAAGACTCTTCCCAACTCCAGGACCGATTACTCGCACGCTTCTACTCTTGAGCTAAGCCTTGAGCAGCGCTTCCGCGAGGGCAATGAGGCAAGGATGCCTTGCTCTACTAGCTACCTACTTGCCTAAGCTTGGCTAAATCCTAAGCTATTAGCTCTCTAGCTTTAGCCTTGCTTTGCTTCTTGCTTCCTTTCCTTGCTTGAATGAAGTAACACCTCCAGGGGGTATTTATAGCCCAAGTGAGTGAGGGGGGTACTTATAGGGGGCAGCCAACCGACCTAGGGCAAACCCTAGTGGCGGGCGCCAGCCCTAGGTGGCGGCCGCCACCCCCTGGCCCTTGGATGCACCGTCATTGATCCTACGGTCTCCAGGGACTCCTCCAAGGCGATTCCAAGGTCGGTTGCATGTCCAAATAACCGTCACATGGGCAATTAGGTCATGATCCACGTGACATCTCTTCTTAGCCTTCCGATGCCACCGACCTAGTGACCAAGGGCTAAGATTTGGCCCTGGGGTGGTCACACGGATCAGTGACGTGGCAGGGGGGAGTTTGGGCCTCTCCTTGGTGGCGGGCGCCACCTAGGGGTGGCGGGCGCCACCCCACTAGGGCCCAAATGGGCCCTGGTGAGTGGGCTCGGCCCCTGGTGGGTCCATTCTCCAAATTTGGTCCAAATCCTGCATTCAAATAAAAATCTATGGACATGTGAAATTTGGTTAGTTTGAAACCTATTTGACTACTTTTCATGCCTTTTTGTTGAATTTTTGGGTAAAATGTTGATGGTAAAACAAGTGTTTAAGGACCACAAACACAAATCTATGTGGATGACATCATATTTGGATCAACCAACCAAGACTTTTGTGAAGAGTTTGGAGAGATGATGGCTAAGGAGTTTGAGATGTCTATGATTGGAGAACTTAGTTACTTCCTTGGGCTATAAATCAAGCAAATGAAGAAAGGCACATTTGTTAGTCAAGGCAAGTACATCAAGGACATGCTCAAGAAGTTTGGGTTAGATGAAGCAAAAGCAATAACCACTCCAATGGGCACAAATGGACATTTGGATAGTGACTCTAGTGATGACATGGTGGATCAAAAGCTATATCGGTCAATGATTGGAAGCCTACTCTATGTAACCGCATCAACGCCGGATATCATGTTTAGTGTGTGCATGTGTGCAAGGTTCCAAGATTCACCAAGAGAAAGTCATTTGAAGGCAACCAAAAGAATATTGAGATATTTGAAGCACACTTCTAATGTTGGACTATGGTATCCCAAGGGCTCTCAATTTGAATTGATTGGATACTCGGATTATGATTATGCGAGATGCAAGGTGGATAGAAAGAGCACATCGGGCACTTGTCAATTGCTTGGAAGATCACTTGTCTCATGGTCATCAAAGAAGCAAAATAGTGTTGCACTCTCTACCGCCGAAGACGAATACATATCCGCGGGTAGTTGTTGTGCACAATTGCTATGGATGAAAGCAACATTGCAAGATTATGGAGTCAAGTTTGGACAAGTACCATTGCTTTGTGATAATGAGAGCGCCGTCAAAATAGCCACCAACCCGGTTCAACATTCAAGAACAAAGCACATTGATATAAGGCATCACTTCATTAGAGACCATCAAGAAAGTGAGAAGTATCTATTGAAAGTGTGGGCACCGATGATCAACTTGTCGATATCTTCACCAAGCCACTAGATGAGAGAAGGTTTTGCAAGCTAAGGAATGAATTGAATATCTTAGACTTCTCCAACATGAGTTGCATGCACCCCCACTTATGACATGCCTCTCCTCCAAGAAAGCAAAGGTGAAATTGTTTGTCATGTGCATTCATTCTTATTAGGTTATGTTCTAGTTCATATAGCCATCACATTGCTTATTTAGGCTCATTCATGGTAAATGAAATGAATTTGAAGTATATATGGTACCACTATTGCTTCTATGTTTGACTTGATCTAGTGGTAGCATATAACTTGTTTGTGAGCTTGTAACTCTAGTGTTCTGTCTAGTAAGTGAGCAATGGGTGTTTAACCAACATGAGTAAGATAACCATTGTAAGATGTGTGAAGAAGCTTACTCTAGAGCAAACCATGTTAAATATCCTATGCTCATGAGCTAGATTAAACCATAACTTGACTTAGTTTGATCCCCACATATGAATCTCATAATGCAAAGATTGTCTCCTTTCATTAAAACTTGCCCCACCTTTATGGAAATTGTTGACAAAGGGGGAGAAAATGCTACAAAGATAAAAGAGACATGCTTAAGTACATGCTAAGTAAGACAAGCTAAGTACATGGTAAAAGAGACATGCTAAGTAAGACATGCTAAGTAAACTTTCAAGTGGGATCGGAGCATACAAATAGGGGGAGCAAACTCATAAACATGAATGTTGCATTTTGAAATGTGCATATTCATATGTTTGATTGCAATGAATAAGCTATTTATTTTGATATTCATGCTTATGTGGTGAATGCTAGTGTTAGAACATGATGATGATATGACTCACTAGCATGAATAGGATGATAACTAGACATACTTGTATTTTAAAGTGGTTCAAGAGCCTTATTATTATGTTGATCTCACAGGGTTCTTGAGTTTTGATGTATGTCTAGTGACAAAAGATGCTAAGGATGGTTTGACATGTGCACTCCGATTGGTATCACGCTTCAAAGGTCCATTCTTATGCCTTAGCATCATCATTGGTAGTATTGCTCATCCACATTTCATAATCATACATATGTGCCAAATTTAGAACCAAACTTTATAGCACATATGTAGGGGGAGCTAATACTATCAATGTGGTTACTTAAATTTAAATCACATATCTTTGTATAGGTTGTCATCAATTACCAAAAAGGGGGAGATTGAAAGCCCTAGTTTGATTTTGGTTAATTGATGAAACCTATTTGGTCTAATCCTATTACTAAGCATGTGTGTAGCTTATAAGAAAGGATTGGGACCAACCCAAGTGGTGGAGCTAGCAAGGTGGCAACCATGGAGGATGGTGATGGCCACAAGCACTCAAGAGTTCAAGTGCTCTACCATTGGTAAAATGAAGAAGAGAAGAGATGGAGCAAAGAGGCCCGAAGGCAAAGGTATAACCTATAGGGCTCTTTGTTTTGGTGATCAAGACACTTAGCGAGTGTGATCACATTTAGGATACATAGCCGTACTATTAAGAGGAGATTATTCACGGCTTATGCGGTGTTCAAGTGCCACTAGGTATTCTCTAATATATTGATGCAATAGACCTAGTGAGTGCCTAACAAAACCCCTTGGAAAATGCTTTGCAAAATACTAACACACGTGCACAAGTGTTGAAACACTTTGGTGTTGGCGCATGGCAGCAAGGGTAGAAGTTAGAAAGCGAAAGGTGCTGAGTTAACAGCATCGGACGCTGGAGGCACCAGCATCGGACGCTGGGACGAGCGTCTGATGGCTAACCCTAGTTTCTGTCAAAAGTTGAAGGAGCATCGGACGCTGTCAACAGACGCTGAGGAAACACTATTGCAGAGTCCGATGCAGGTGACGTGGCGCGAGCGTGCTTTCCAGAGAACATCGGATGCTGGCCTGCGTCCGATGCATATCCATCGGACGCGTCCGATGTGATTTGGCCCGCTCTGGAACCTCTCTGCATGGTCATCGGATGCAAGGGGTTGAGCGTCCGATGTGAGCGTGCCGAAGCGTCCGATGTGGCGCAGAAATGAGCGGAAACGAGCAGTGGCATCGGAGCGTCCGATGCCTGGCATCGGCGCGTCCGATGTCACATTAACCGTGGCGCGAAGGAATATGACCGTTGGGATCGGATGGCTCGAATTCGTATCTGGGGGACACGTGGTGCACATCGGAGCATTGGACGCTGGGGTAGCGTCCGATGGCCCCGACACCGGCGCGTCCGTTGCTCGCGTTTTTAGCCCAACGGCTAGGCCGACTTGGGTGGCCTATTTAAGGGGCTTGGCCGGCTCACTTGGTTTTACTCTTGCACATTTTGATTCCTAAGCATTCTAGTGAGCTTTGGCAAGCCTCCCAACTCATCTCCTAAGTTGATTTGATCAAACCAAGTGAGATTGAGTGATCTAGTGCGTGATTTGAAAGAGTTCAATCTAGTGGCACTAGTTCTTCGCATCGGCATTGAGTTCTCTTGTTACTCTTGGCATTTGCCGGTGCCTAGACGGCTTGGAGGTGTCGAGGTGGTTGTTGGCAAGATTGGTGATTGTTCTTGGCCACAACAGTTCGAGTTTGTGAGAGGTTTTGGAGCCTCACCTCGCCGGAGTGGCAAGAGGCATCCTTAGTGGATTGCTCGTGTCATTGAGCTACCTCACTAGCGGTAGATTCTTGTGGCGCTCTTTGTGAGCTTGGCTTTGAGCCGATTAGCCACCGGGTCACCTAGTGTTGGTCGACACAACGGGGAGTAGCGTGCCGGCAAGCACGTGAACCTCGGGATAAATCTTGGTGTCCCGTGTGCTTATTGTGTTTGCTTCCACATCTTGGTGATTGGTCTTCACATTCGCATTCTTGGTGATTGGCATCACGAGCGGATTTCACCGGTGATTGGCTCTCTACTAGACGATCCCGAAGGCTCGGTGAAACCACTTCTTTCTAGCTCATTTACTTTGTGTATCTACTTTAAGCAATTCCATTCATATAGATACTATCACTTGTTGTATATCTTTTGTCATATACCTTGTGTAGTAAGATTGTGTTTAGCTTGCCTAGTTTATCTTTTGCACACACTTGTTTATCTTAGATTAACTTGATCATAGTTGTGCTAGAACTAGTTCTTTTATTCCGCATAAGTTTCTAGCTTTACTTGATTGTGTGACTTAGAAATATTAGGTAGAATTGTTGGATAGGTGGCTTGCAACACACTATTAGGCTAGCGCAAAAAGCTTCGCCATTTGTTATACTAATAGTGTTTGCCTAAGTGATTTTGTAGATTTTTAATTAGGCTATTCACCCCCCCTCTAGCCAATTTGGACCTTTCACCCGTGGGCCATCGGCACGGCCCATGGCCCGACCTTTTGGCACGGCCCGAGCACGGCCGGCATGGAAGGCCTCGTGCCCGTGCCGGCCCGGCCCAAGGCACCAGGCCGTGCCTGGGCCGCCAGTCTGGCCCATGGCACGGCACGGGCACGACCCGGCCAAATAGGCGGCCCGGTGAACGGCCCAGTGAGCCGGCAGCATATATAACAACCCCCTCCCCTGCGCCCCCACAAATCCCTAACCCTAAATCATTCCCCACCCCCGCTGTGTCGCCCCGCGCCTCTCTCTGCCCTCTCGATCTCGATCCGATCTGATCCACCGCCGTCGCCGGTCATCTGCTCTGCTCCGGTGACCTCGCTGCCGGTCCTGCTCATGCTCGTTGCTCCTCGCCTTGAGTTCTCTATCCCTCTCCCTCCCCTACCTCCTTTCCCTCCGGTGTACCATGTGAGTCTCTTGTCTGTCCTTCCGCCGCCGCTTGCCATCGTTCTAATGGTGTTTGTCTCCTTCTCTGCTTGGATCCTGGATCCCTGTCCTCTTCTCCGACACTGGGCTCTGGTGGTGAAGGTAAGTCGAAACCCTAACCCTAACATTTTCTCTGCTTGGATCCTACTCCTATCCTCTTGCTCGTCTGACCCCTCTGGCCTCTTCCCTCTTGTTCTTCATTTTTTTCTCAGGTCGTTGGTGCTTGACGCTGCGTCGTCCTCCTCTGGAGGCGCCATGGCAAGGCCACCAAAGCATCCATGTCCGTGTCCACCATCAAGGGACAGTGCTGGAGGTGAAGGAAGGGGCCGGATCCGGCCTCCCCTCCCTTCGTCGGCCGCGGTGACGATGCCTGTGGGTGCGGAGGAAAATGGCTGGTGGGCCGTGGGCTGGCACGACACGTTGAAAATGGCCGTGCCCAGTGGGCGGCACGACAGGTAAAAACGGCCCAAGTGTTGTGCCTTGGGCTGAAGGCCTGGCCCATGGCACGGACAGGCACGGCCCGACAGGCACGACAGCACGGGGTGGCACGGGCAGTGCCGGGCCAGCACGGCACGCCGTGCCGATGGGCCGGGCTGGCACGGCCCGATGGCCATATATAGGTGTGAGCACTGGTGCAGATAGAGGGACGGAAGAAACAGAGGACCGTGAGGCTTGGTGCCAGGCAAACGGTGGCCGATGAGAGGTGGGGGACGACCCTGATAAGTCGGGCCCACCCAGCAGCGAGAGCAAGAGAGAGGGAAAACGGGGCGCGGTTGGAGAGCATACTGGGCGGGAGAGGGAGGCGCAGGCGTGCATGCGCGGAGTGACCGACGCAGTTGGGCTGGTTGGGCCGCTAAAGGGTCGAGATGGCGGACTAGAGGGAGGGTGAATAGTCCTTTCTAAAATTAATCCTACCGGCTAACCGAAACAAATGCGGAATTAATAACTATTGGTCTAGCCAAGACTACACCCCTCTACCAATACTCTCAAGCACCTTATAAAAGATCCTAAACAAAGCAAATAAGGTGTTGGGCTAGCTAGAGCTCACCTAAACAATTCTAGCTTGCAAGGTTACACAAACCTAAGAAACTAGTAATTAATCAACCGGAGAGCTCCTACACTTGCCACTAAGCAAAAGCACAAAGACTAAGCTCACTAGCAATGCTCAATAACAAGGCCACACAAGCCAAATTAGAGATCTCAACTTAGCTACACAAACTAAGCAATGTGACTAGTAAGACTACAAGACAACTAGTCACTCACGGGATCAACTTCTATGCAACACAAGCAAAGAAGGTAACTAGCAAGCTACACAAACTAACTAATTACAAGAGCAACTATTTAAGCTACACAAGCTAGATACCTACACAAGAGCAACAACTAACATTCGCACAAGTATGAGTACAGAAATACAAGCTAGTGAATGGAGATAGCAATCAAGCGAGAAGATGTAGACAATGTTGACACGGTGATTTTATCCCGAGGTTCACTTGGTTGTCACCAAGCTAGTCCTCGTTGAGGCAAGCCCAAGGTTGCCGCCGATCCTCTTACTAGTGGTGATCCACAAGTCACACTCTCCACTATGGAGCGCTCACCAAGAGCTCTAGCTTCCGATCCAGTCGGACCACTTGGCGCTCTTCGCACCTCTCTCAACTAGAGTTGCTCTTTGCGATCCCCGCGGGGCGAGCATAATGCCCCTCACAAAGCCTTCTCTGGAGCCACACACAATCTTCATGCAGGCTTCACGACGGAGACTCGATCACCAAGTCATCTAGGAGGTGGCAACCTTCAAGAGTAACAAGCACCACCGGCTTGCAACACGATCACCTAGTGCCACTCGATGCAATCTCTCAATGCAACGCACTAGCGATCACTCACTCGCTATCGATGCGCACACTAGCAAGCACAAGTGAGTTAGAGGGCTCCCAAACACATCCACACAAGCCACAAAGGCTCTAGAGTGCTTAGCAACCAGCCCAAGTGTTGACACTGGTTATCTATTAAAATTAAAGGATAAATAAATATGAAAAGGGCATGAATTCAATCACCAACAAAGGTTTAGGGTTTTAATTGACAATATTCCATGAGTTTTGGTGAATTGTGATTATGCAGGGACTAAACCAGGAAACCAGCACTGATTGCTTCCCCTAGAAGGAAACCGACGCGAGATAACGCAACCGGCACGTCAGGAATATTCTAGAAGACTCCAGAGGACACCAGAAGACACCAGGAGGTCGGGCACCGCGGAACCCTGCTAGGTGGGACTGACCGGTCCCACCAGGAGACCGATCGGTCTCCCCCCGGGCCCGCTGGCTTCCGTCTTCTGCAAACTTCCTCCACCGTCTCTTAGGATCCATCTCAGCCCTACGTGAAGTCAGTTTGATCCAACGGTCGTGGTTGATCCCTCAGGGCTATATAAGCAGCCCCAGACCCCCCTCTCCAGGCATCTCCATCTTCATTATTCATCTCCACATCAGAAACTAGGGTTTCAATTAGAAGTAGAGGTCCCTCTAGATGAATCTCTTCTAGTTCATCTAGAATTAGATCTAGTTCATCTAGTTGTAATCAAGAGCCAGCTATCAAGTAGATGACTAGTTACCCCTCTAGTTAGGTTTAGAACCTAGTCTTATACTAGAACTAGAAGAGAGAGAGAAAGAGAGGAAGAGATCAAGAAGGAGCTCTGGCCTGTCGGATCAACTTCTTCATCTTGTACCTGCGGATTCAAGTTCATCTTCAACTTGCTTCAGCGATTGTTTCGGTAATCAACGTCTATATTTAAGTTTGAGTCATTGTTCTTATTATTCTTAAGGTTTATGACTCTCTTTTGAGTACTTTAATTCTAAGTTGCTCTAGAGTTAGAGTAGTTGGATAGTGTAAGCGTGGTGCTTAGACTTGATAGCTCATATATGCCTCCTATAACGCCGGTAGTAGTGGTTGTTCGCAAGGGTGACTCTTATAGCCTTGTTGATTCTTCTATAGTCCACTTACCCGTGTGTAGGCTCGGTAGGATTATACGTTTGCATAAAAGACTCATACTTTGTTTGTGACCTTTTATGACAACTTCCCCACTAAGAATAATATAAACATATCACTCTTAAATTGGAATTAGACAGCCTTAGTGATCCCCTCTATACTTCTACATTCTCCGTCCTTGTTAGCTACTCAGGGGATAGACTTTAAGACTCAACACTATCCGTTCCTTTGGGTTCGATATTAAAACTGGGTTACTCCGGTGAAGTGCTACATCGGTAGATCTTATCTGTGCGCTTGCGGATAAAGTAGAGTGTGCGTTAATTTATACCAACAAGCATTTCTGGCGCCATTGCCGGGGATAGAGTTTATCTCTACTCTTGGTAGCGACGTTAGTAAGTGTCAACAAGCAATTCTGGCGCCGTTACCGGGGAACGGTAGATCAACTTAAGTCTTAGTTTAACCTTGTAATCATACTTTTATCTTTTCCTTTTTTGTCCCAGTCTTTTCATCATTTTTGAATTCCACTCTTATCCATCACTACCCCATGAGCAAGCTATAACCAGTAGAATCCTTATACCCCATCATAATACCTGGTTATGAGCTATGCCTGCCTTTCTTCTGCACTGTCCTTGTAATGAGCATAGAAATATAATTATGAAAATATTCCTTCGGGTATTCTTGTCACTAACCTTTCCAGGTCTGGAGCAGAAAAGAACGAAGGAACAACAAACACAAGGTATGTCCCACCAATCATCATACAACATTGAATTACATTCATCCAATCTTGATTTGTGCAAAATCCAAGCTTGGGGAATAGGCTTTCTAAGAATATTTCTTGCCATGTTGTTATGTTGGTTGTCCCTACCTTTAGGATATGCTCATATACTAATCATACTCTTTCATCACCATCTGAATAAATCTCTACAATGCTTTCATGTTATCTTTATTTGCTATAGTATACTCTTTGATTTTGAAGTATTATCATACACCTTTTAAATTAGGCATGGAGCTTAGTTTAACTGTTTTCATGAATTAAAGTAAGACATGGTGTCTGGTTTGATTCTTGAGCTAAAAGGTGTGCTGATTTTACCTCTAAAGGCTTTTAAATTAAGTATGGTGCTTAGGTTAAAATGCCTTCCTAGATCAAATTAGACGTGGTGTCTAGGTTGATTTCTGAACTGATAGTATGCTATAGTAGATATTGGATATTTTGTTGGACTAACCCCTGCAGGAAAACTTTCAATATCAATTTAGGAAAGTCCGGAGATGAACTCACACTGGAGATGAAGAGACACATGAACTTCAATAACTTTGCACAATGAAGACTCAGCTCGTTCATCATGGATGAAAGAACTGTGAGTATCAAAGTTTATTTATTTTGTCTTCTACTACAAGTTATCTTTTGCTTTGAATCATGTTAAAGTGCAGCCAATACATAAAATATTAGTCTATGCTAAAAGAATCCTAAAAACATCTTTTTATTAGCATAGATGCAAAATACATAAGTTATGGATAACAACCCATGTTTCAAATTCTTGCAATCCTTGGGTATATGTCCACTAACATTATGCAGGAGAGAAATTTTGTTCATTCATGGTTTGGTCTAAACATTGAAGATCCAAAACCCAAACCATAGACACACAAACCTACTCTCAGATCACAAATGGTGCTAGCCTAGCTTTGAGTCTTGCTTGGGCGCTGATGACAAACAGGATGCAACTTACCTCATATGAGACAACCTATGCCTGCAACCATCATTGCCCAAGACATCAAGACAAGAAGTGGGAAGTTATCCTCTTTTCTAATCAAGAGCTAGCTTGGGAGACAAGATGGTACCACTATAACAATAGCAAGATCTACAAGTCAAACACATGAACATGTTGTTGGGAGTCCATCTACATCACAAGCCAACCTAGGAGAGACAATTCCGTTGTCTAGATGTGTTTTACAATCAAAAGGAGGAAGGAGAAAACCACTTCAAGACATATTGATCTCCTACTCACCACTTTGATCAGTACAAACCACTAGATACTGTCCCAGTCGAAAAGAAGAATATGATCCACCACTCATTCTTGGAAGATTGTTCTTGAACACCATCAATGTTATCATCTATGTCGGACCTGGAGAAGACAACTTTTGGATCTTTCGCTGCATCTTCAACATCTACATCACTTATGAGAAGCCAAAGAGAACCAAGAGAAGACGTCGAAGGGAGAACCAACTGCCAAGAATTGAGGAGGGAATCATGAAGGATGAAGCCACTGCACCACAAGAGTTAGAAGATGAAGAGATAATACCTTAGCCAGTAAATCAAGAAGAACAGCCGATAAGATCTCCATCATCTAGACACTGTTGAGAGGACAAGTCTCAGTTGTGACAATATAAGACAAAGACTATCATAGAGGCACTCGAGTAGCAGCTCTAATTTTAAGTCGCTTGCCAACCCAATGATTAAAGAAAAACAGGAAAGGTTGACAAGAGAAGAATGTGGAACTGTCCCTACATCCTCATAGTACAGAATTAACACAAGAGAAGACAAGCCAGCTAGACAAGAGAAGCTTCCACAAGGTGGTTCAGCACAATCACTCTTCAATGAAGTAAAATTTCAAGGTAAGTAATCATCACTTTAAAAGCTTCTTCTTGATTCTAGTATGAACATAAATAAAGAACTAAACATGTTTAAGTTGCACCTCACTTGATCCAACCTAATCAACTCAACATATTTAGTCCTTTGATCCTTGTTCATAGCTTTACTCTCTTGAATCTCACTGTCTTAACTAAATGAGCTAAAATATTGTGCATCTAACCTTTGGAAGATGATATATCTCAATTATGAAAAGATCGACACTTTATGCATAGATTATCCTTCCTTGGGTTAAGTAATTTGATCTGTTAAATATTTTAAGATGCTACTTTTATGCTCATCTTCTGATCCTATCACTCATGTTAAGATTGAATAGAACACATAAACAACAAATTTGTCTTGTACAATATGCCTAAGGATAGAGGGGAATAAACAAAACTTTTGGTTCTGTTGGTGTTTTTCCACCAACAGAACCCATGCACTTGATCTCTACCTTGTCTTTATGAGCAGGACACACTCTTGAGCAAACATGGAGAAGTTTATCACTCCCAAATTCTACAAAGTGAAGGTCCTAGATCCACAAGAACATGCACACTGAGCAAGATGCTGCCAGCGTCCACAATTAACGCTTCACTTCAAACTCCTGGGCAAACGAAGAACATGAGTGAAACCATATCAAGAGGCATAAACAAGAAGGAATGATGGAAGACGTCGTAGTCAGAATTAGAGGTCATGAAGTCCCCACAGACTTCTTGATCCTCGACATGGGAGAAGACAATGATGTCCACCTCATCCTAAAAAGACCATTCCTCTACACTACAAGTGCAATCATCTACAAGAGGAAATTCATTTTCACTTTCCTGGAGAAAAGGCACGATGCAACTTCATCAATTACATACCCAATGAAGCACCCAAGAAGAATAGAAGTGAAAGACACCGCTCTCAACGCCAAAGAAGACAAGCTATCAAGAATAGAGAGGCCAATCATGACGAAGAAGCTATCGCCACTGTCCTAGAAAAGAAAGAACAAGAGAAATCTCAAGACAGTGAATCACAGGAAGTGAAGACTCAGACCAAGAAAGTGTGGAAGAAAAATATCTGCACCTCAGAGGTACAATCAATAATAACTTTCCGAACGTCTCGCATACCTTGGGAGGTCTGAACCAAGGGAAGGTCCGGTTCGTCGGACCTAAATATCCGAACCTTCGCCAAAAGGTAAAAACCGGTAGTGATCTTTATATCTACTTTACTGCATATTTCTCATATTTAATCCATAACCATTTCTTGCATCATTATATCTAATTCACAACCATTTTAATTTCTGCATTGCATTAGAAAAGAAAATAAAAATATTACAATTGTTACACTATATCATAAACCATAAAGCCCCAAGTGAATAATTCTATGGTGTGTAAAAACTTGCAAGGATATTCACCGTGGTGGCATAAAAATAATAAAAATAAATATGCATGCATTCATCCTGTTGCATTTTCTCTTGCATCATAAAGATATTAAAATACAAAAAAATTGAGAAAGAGATCTTACTGAAATTCTAGACAGCTAAGGCTTGAGTAGCCAACCACTAATGCTTAATCTGTTCCACAAGTTTTGTTGTCTATTTGAGTTTCACAGGATTTGAAAGACCAAGAAAAGTTGACGAACAAGTAAATGCTCCATCCACTGTTGGAACACTGTCTCAACAAACATCAACATCAATTAAAGCTCTAATAGAGGACGGACATATCCACTGCCAGTCTGCTACATTGCAAGATCGAACGACTACGTCAACATTCAGCTTGGGGGAAGGCACCCCATGTATCCACGTAAGTATCTTTATTCTATAAATAAATTCAAAACACCAAAAATATGTGAGCACATGAAGGCTCACCCTTAAAAAGAAAAGAACAAAAATATGTGACACATGAAGGCCCACCATTAATTAAAAAAGAAAAAAAATTATATGAGCACATGAAGGCTCAACGCTATTAAGGGAACTAGCTTGGGGGAGACGCACCCCCGTTATCTTCGCGATTCAGGTATGTATTTATTATCATTACTGTCGGTGTTTCGACGCCGGGGGTATGACACCAACTAGTAATATGATCGCGTGCTCTCTTCCTGGATGGTGATGCAAGATGACACAAGGGTTTATCCTGGTTCGGGCAAAGAAGGCCCTACGTCCAGCAGGGGGAGGAGGTTCTTGTATTACTTGCACCTAAGTGCTTGTACAGGGGCAATACAAGCTCAATGAGCGTGGACGAGAGTCTGGACTTGTGTGTGTGTCGTGTGGACTCGTCTAGACCTGTGTCGACCTATCTAGACGTGTGCGTGAAGGGCCCTGGTGTCCTCTTTTATAGACCAAGAGGAGGCCAAGGTTATACAGAAGTGGCATGTACAACGCCCAAAATGGCAAAGGGTAGGAAGTCTGTCTTGTCAGGGTCACTGGAGCCGACGTGGGTGTTGCTGTTGAGGCGTCCTTGAAGCGTGGCCTCCATTCCGGGCGCGGACGTGGAGGCGTGGCGACGTGGAGGCCGTGCAGCGCCAATTCCGGCACGTACAGGACGTGTCAGGGTCCCTCCGGGTCTTGGGGCACCTGTCCTCCAATATCATGAAAGCAATCAGGGCTCGAGGGGCGCAGGGCCGACCTCGAGGCGGCCCCTTCAGGGGGGGCTCGAGCCCCCGCAGGTATGGGCAAGTCCTAGAAAACCCGGCTGTGCAGCGGGAATCCAGGTCTCGAGAAGTGGCTCGAGTGCGCTAGAGTGCGGGGCATGGCGTAACAGCGCTGTACTTGTGCCTTTTTGCCCATGCTTGTGGTGAAAAAGGAGGCTTGACTCTGGCTCCGGTTCACTGTGGCACACGTGGTGTACCAGAGGATGTGACCGGAGTAGGTGGACGCATTAATTGCGCAGTATGGGGCCGGTGTCCAACGTCTGGTGCTGCTCGAGGGGGGGACGATGTGTCTCTCGGGGATAGGTTTCCGTGTTAGAGAGGCTCGAGGTCCCCTTGTTGGGTCTCAAGGACCGGTGCACGGCTGTAGCGGGCTCGAGGTCTATGTGCCAGGGCTCGAGAGGTAAGCTACCATGAGGCGGTTGGTAAGGCTTCGGCGGGCCCGGGCTTCTCAGCGGCGGGCTGGCGTTGTAGGCCTCGAGGGGTTGGACTATTTAGGTCTCTTATTAATTGGTGCTCTAGGTTTAACTTATTTGTTTTGCGTTGATTGGGGGTACCCCTTCTGGGGTACCCCGACAGTAGCCCCCGAGGCCACGGGGGAGTGATTAGGATTCCCTCGTGGGCTTTTTCACGAGTGTGAGTGTTAGTTATGTTTTTAGGTTTGGGAGTGTCGAGCCCCCGAGTTCTTCGACCCTCTTTCATCGAGGGGTGCCAGGCTGAACCGACCGGCCGGCTCTTCGAGTTGTCCGGCGCGCCGGTTGCCCTGGCTTGTCATCCCGCGAGTCCTTTCGATTGGATGCGAGGGGGGATGCCTCGTACTACCATGAGCGGGCGAGTATCGAGGTTCCCGGTGAGCTGGTAACGGGGGAATCCAAGTGAGACCTCGTGCCCCGTTCGATAGGGTCGACTGAAGCCCGGAGGCGATCTCATAAAGCATGGGCGCTCGGTCTGCAGGAGTGCCGGGTCCATTCGATAGGACCTGGTGGCTCGATGCCTCCCTCCAAGGGGATCTCACTGCATGTCATGCGCCCTGCCTTGGATACACGTAAGGGGCCTCGAGGGCTTGGCCCTCGAGCGATGCTGTGGGTGGAGCCCCTTGGTGTCCCTGACTCGGGTGCTCGAAGCCGGCTGTCAAACCCTATTCGAGGGCCAGCCTTCTCTGCTTCGAGACTTGGAAGGGTCGGGGCCCGTTTTTACCTTCTTGAAGAAGTCTCCGTCGTTTGGAATCCTTCTGCCCGTTGGGCGCGCCTTCTTAGGCGGAAACCGTCAGGGGGTGGAGATCGTGGCGTCAGGGCGACAGATAGGAAGTCGGAGCGGCGGTCGTGGTGGGCCCCGGTAGTGGATCGAATGGGGAATTGCCGCGTGTACCTGTCAACCGGCTCGAGACGTGGTTAGGTGGGCGCATTAAATGTATGCGGTTACCTTTCCTCTGTCGTGGGAGATCCCGCCCGTTGGGGTTTTCTCTTATAAATATCGAGTGAGGGGTGAGGGACCCTTTACTTTGCCTTTGCCTTCACAGCCGCCGCAGCTCCCACACGCCTTCTCCCCAAGCTAGCGATTGGGAACCTTCCCGGCCGCCCGTCCGCCGCCCAGATCCGCGCCATCGTCGCCATGGCCGCCCAGACCCAGGTGCTGCCGCCCGAAGACTGGCGCCCAACGAAGACGACGCAGCGTGAGCTGGAGTCGCTGGTGGACCAGGGGCTTCTCCGCCCCAACCCGCAGGAGGGGCCTGCGTGGTGGATTCTCCCGTCGGCGGACCACCAGGTGCCGCACCCGCCGGAGGGGTACGTGGTGAGTTTCACGCGCTACCACCGCATGGGGCTTGGCGTTCCGCCGAGCCGCTTTTTGCGGGGGCTGGCTCACCACTTCGAGGTGGAGTTGCAGCACTTCTCCCCCAACTCAATCTCGTACGCCGCCATCTACGCCGCGGTGTGCGAGGGGTACCTGAAAATCGAGCCTCATTGGGAGATGTCCATCCACCTCTTCTGGGGCGAGCTCTTTCATAAGGCCGTGAAGCCGAGCGGGAGGAGGCTCGCGCGCGCGGGCTCCCTCACCATCGCCGCGAGGACCGGCCCCTCGTCGGCCAACGTCCCTTGCCACTACCTTCGCTACAAGCTTTCCACCAACCAGGCAGGGTGGGACGACCACTGGTTCTACCTGCAGAACAAGGACGGGCTCCTTCCGCAGTACACCGGTAGGGTCATCGCCACGCGCCCTGAGAAGTGGAGCTGGGGCGTTGTGGCGGACAGGCAGCGCCACCTGATGCCGCTGATGAATACGATGTGGTCGCTGGTGGAGGAGAAGGGACTGACCGTCCAGGCGGTCATCTGGGCGTTCCATCAGCGGAGGGTCCTTCCTCTGGCGGACCGCCCCCTTCTCCTATACGAGATGGGGCCAAACGCCCCGCTCGAGGCGCTGAACGGGTCGAAGATGGCCGGGGAGAGGCTGCCCCAAAACGAGGGTGTTTCCCGGGTGTCGGTCACGGTCCACGGGCTGTTCCGCCCTGAGGGGACCAACCTGATCGCCATGGCACCCGACGCGGGGTGTCTCGACCCGGTAAGCCTTCCTCGAGCTGGGCTGTTTCGAGGCTCCCCTCCTTTCTCTTTCTTTGAACCTTGTTTACTCTCCTTGTGGTTTTTCTCACCAAGTTTCTTTTTGCAGGGGGCGTTCACATATCACGCGTCGAGGCCCCCGGTGAGGGAGGACGCCGCGGAAAGTCAGGTGAGGCGCCTCTCTGCTCAGAAAGATAAGGAGAGTAAGGACACAAAGAAGAAGAAAGAGAAAGATAGGAACTTGCGTCGGGTGGATTGGGATCAGAGGCTAGTGAAGGCTCGTCGTAACCGGCAGCCTGGAGAGGAGTCCCCCGAGCTCAGCTCCACGAGCTCCGAGGAGGAGGATGACGATGAGGAGGAGAGCGATGATGAAGGGATGGATGCACGTCTGAGGCGCGCGGGAGTCGTCGACATCAGGGCTGACCGCTCTTCTGTGCAGGAGAATATCCTGGAGATCCCCCCGGCGAAGGGATCGCGCGGGACGCAGCAGCGAAAGGCCACGTCGGGCCCCGCCTCGTCGGAGGCTCAGGGCACGTCGAGCTCCGCGCTGGACGTGCCCCCTGATGCGAAGAGGCCTCGAACTCGGGGCGCCACCGCCGCGGCGCGGAAGGAGGCCACGACCGCGTCGACCCAGGCGGGGGGTCTCGAAAAGGGCCGGACCTCGGGAAGCAGTCAACACGCCGAGAGGGACTCCGGGTCCGACCGCTACAAGTCGTCGAGGACGACATCGAGCCCGCGGAAGAGCGGGCAACATGAGGGGGCGTCGAGCCCCCGCCGCCATGACCGTCGAGGGGGGGAGCTCCCGGTCGTCTCATGATGGGAGTCGCGAGCGATCCCGGAGCCCCTCGCCGCTCCGTCGCCGGGAGAAGGAGGCAGACGCGGGGGAGGGGGGGGCGCGACCGCCGGCACGAGCGCCGGAGCAGGTCTCGGAGCCCGTGCAAGGAAAGGCGCCAAGAGGACCGCTCGAAGGAGACGCGGTCGTCCCTCCGGGACAAGAGACAGAAGGAGAGCTCCCCGCCGGGGTCGAGCCATGGGAAGCACCGGGAGCCTTCCCCCCATCCGAGCCATACGGAGACGGCTCAGGGGCATGGTTCGAGCCATGGGGCGGGCTCGAAGCCCCCGAGCGGGTCCGGCGACTCGGGGAAAAGTCCCGCCGTCGCTTTGGGTGAGTAACGTTTCTCAATTCCATTAGTAGTGAGGCTTTACCTTTTTACCTTTGGTGATGTGTGCCGTTTCTAGTTTTTTCAGGGAAAAGCGCTCCCGGCAGGAGGCGGACCCCGTGGTGTTCAAGCGGGCCAAGACCTCAAGCTCTGCTGAGGACCAAGCACCTCGAGGTATGGCTCCTTCTTCCGCTGAAATGGCCGCCTGGCTGGTGAAGGCCCGAGCAGCCATGGCTTGGGGAAGTCAAATGGCCACCGCGGATCTTGGTGAGGCCGACGCCGTCAACCACGGGGGTTGAGGCTTTTTCCTGATTCTGACGGCGTTGTCCTCTTTTTCAGCAGCGACCGCGGCTCCTGGGGCCAAACCTGCCGCCGCTGCGTCCGCCGCAGCGCCCCCTCCTCCTCCTCCGGTGGCGCCTACCGAGAGGGCTACTCCACCCCCTGTCACGGCGACCATCTCGGGGGGAGCACCCGAGATAGGCGCGGCTCCGTCATTGTCTGGGGCTGAGGAGACAGCGGCCCTCGAGATCCCAGACGACGCGAGCCGGCCCGCTGGACAAGATTCCCTTCCGACGGAGCCTCGCGCACCCGCGGAGAAGGAGAAGGAGGGCGAGGTGTCGGTGGAGCAGATACCAACGGTGGAGGAGCTCCTGGAGGAGCTGGAGAAGGAGCCGTCCCCGGTCAAGGGCTCGGCGCTGGAGGGGGTGCTCGAGGCGTGTGACGCCCTAGTGTCAAGCACTGCATTAGGAATTGCAATTAGCTACTAAGAAGCATAAGCAATGCATTGCATCATTTCATGTGCATGAGAGTGCTTTTGTCTTTTGTTTATTTATTTGGATGTGGATTTCTATTTGACTCGATGATCTAAGTGGATTTCTGTTTTGGCAAAGAGTTTTATAAAATAGAGAATATTGAGTAGAGTGCTTTTCATGTTGGAGTTTTGACCTAGTTCAGATTAGTTTGTAAATAAAAATAAGTCAAACAAAATGATTTATACTTCAAAATTGGCTTTGTTTATGTGGAGGATTTAAAAATGGTTTTCAGAAAAGTGTCCTATATGAAAGTTGTAGAGAAAATTATTTTGAGCAACTTTCATATTTGGGTCAAAACCTAGTTCGGAGTTTTTGAAACTATTTTTGAGTGGTCAAAGTTTGAAAAGAATTTGGAAAAAGAAAGAGGAAAACGATTTTCCCCGCGCCCCACCTTTCGGCCCATCTGGCCTTTCGGCCCAGCTCAGCCTGCGCCCGCTCGCCAGCGCTCGCCCGCGTGCCGCGCGCGCCGCGCGCTGCCGCCGCTGACACGCCGCGCCGTACGCCGGCCGCAACCGCCACGTGGCCGCCGCATCCTGCCGAGGATCCTCGCCGGCCACTCCTCGCTCGATTCTCTCTCACCCGAGCACGCAAGCTATCTCCCCCGGCCACTCTCCGCTCGCCTCGCCTGCCGCGCCCGCTCGCCGTGCACGGCATCGCCCGCGCTGCCTCGCCGACCGCGTCGCCGTGTCCCGCCACGACCACCAGCCGATCAAAACCCCGAGCGCACCGCACTCCCCTCTCCCCACTGCCATTCCACTCGCCCGCTCTCACTCCCGCTCTCCCTCTCCGCTCCCACGAACGCGCAAGCATCCGCCACTCTCGCCGACCGTTCACCACCATCACTCCCCTCCGCCGTTCTGGCCACACCCGACCACCACCATCCAATCCCTCTCGCCAGCCTCTCCGCCTACGCCGTGCACACGCCGTGCGCACGTCGCCATTCCCGACCGAGCCCCGACGCCGCCGGAGGACGAAGCGCCTCTTTCGGTCCGTCAGTCGCCACCGCCGAGCCGCAACGCCGTTCTTCCCCAACCCGAGCTCCACCGACTCCTCTTCTTCATCATCGAGCTTCACCGAGTCAAGGCAAGGAGAGAACACCTAGCCACCTCAACGCTACCGCTCCCTACCTCCCTCTTCTCCCCGGCCGAGCGCCATGGGCGCCGCCGCGGACCTCGCTCGTGGCCAAGCTCCTCTGGAGCCACCCGAGCCAAACCAACCCTGTAGCTTTGCTCCTTAGGGTTCACTCGAGCTTTTGCCTTCCCCAATTTCTCCGGCCGCCGCCGGAAACGGCGTAGCCACGCGTTGCCGCCATCACCGTGCGCCGCCGCTCGCCGCCGGCATGCTCCGGCCGTGCGCTAGCCAAACCACCTACACCACTCGATGCGCCTCGTCGAGGCGAGTTCACAAGCCTAGCTTCCCCGCCGGCGACCTCACCGTCGGCGAGGAATCAACGGTCAAACCTCTCCCCTGTTTTCCGTCTCGCCCGAGCCTCCGAGCCAGGCCTCGGACGGGCGACTGTTTTCCGACTCGCTCGAGCCTCGAAGCCAGGCCTCGGACGGGCGATTGTTTCCCGTCTCGCCCGAGCCTCCGAGCCAGGCCTCGGACGGGCGATTGTTTCCCGTCTCGCCCGAGCCTCCGAGCCAGGCCTCGGACGGGCGATTGTTTTCCGTCTCGCCCGAGCCTCCGAGCCAGGCCTCGGACGGGCGATTGTTTTCCGCCTCGCCCGAGCCTCCGAGCTAGGCCTCGAGCGAACCCTCGGGCGCTGTCTCGTTCGAGCCGGGCCTCGAGCGAACACACACCTACCGCCGTGCGCTCGAGCCAGCTTGGTCGAGTGGACCAGGCCGAAAGCCCCGTTTGGGCTAGAATAAAGTTTTTCTTTTTTTTAGTTTTTCTGCTCAGTAACTAAGTTTGTTAATTTTGTTATAATTAATCTGTAGCTCTGTTAATTATGAAATTTCAGTTTTGCTAGTTGTTTATGAGTAGTTCTACCATGGAAAAATATGAAAGTATTTTTGGTAGGAGTTTATTTTACTGTTTTTATTTATTTTAGTTTATAAGCTTTTGTTGTGATAAATGGAAATAAGTGTTTTCTGGTTGAGTTAATTTCTGGAAAATTTTGTGTAAGTTTATTATCCTGTTTTACACCTGTGAAAAATATATGATGCACTGTTTATGTGGAAAAAGTTTCTGTTATGATTTAAAGTCCTTTTTGGCTGATTTCTTAGAATAAATGTTAAGGTGTTTTATATGTCAAAATAAAATATGGGAAAAATGGTGTAGTCTCTGAGTGCCATTTACAAGCTAAGGAAAATGCAAGCATGAGCTGTTGTATGGAGAAATCTGAAGTTGCTTTACAAAGGTATTTTTCTGTGTTTTCCTTTGAAAATTCATGTAAGAAATAATATAATGTTTCTGTTCATGGAACTTTCTTGATAAGCATAAAATGTGAAGTAGAATCTGGGAAAAATATGAAATAGAGTTGTGCACCCTTTTACAGTAGGGTTGTAGTTCAAAGTACCTTTTTGGGCTGTTTGCTTGTCATTTTTGTATCTGCAGTTTGGTATTTTATTTTTGGCTGAAATTTGTTCAGTGGAGTCCAGCAACTGTTGTTTGCCTTCTGGAATTTTTGTGGATTTTTCTGAGTCCAGAAAAGTGCACTTGCAGTTCAAACCTAAGTTTCTTTTGATTTATTAAATAAGAAAAAGGTGAATAAATTGATTTTGTTTTATGAATTAAATAAGTATTTACCTCAATGGTTCAACAAGGTGGTTTTGTTGGTTTGCAAGAAATGCTCTTTTCATACCACACATCTTGCACCCGCATTGCAAATATTTATTATTCGTCGCATGCAATAGGATCGACACTCCCGGAGCCCGAGCAGGAGCCAGAAGCAAACGCCGAGCAGCAGATTCCGGAGCTCCAGCAAGCCGAGGAAGTCGCCCCCGCCAGCGACACTAACTTGCCCGAGTGCCCCTCCCACGAGGCCTCGGTCTTCACCCAAGGCAAGCCCCGGAGCATTCTAAGCCTCCTATTATTTACAATTAAATTACTTGAGTCCTTTTATATTGTGATGCATTAGGTTTAGGAGTTGGAATGAATCCTACTTGCTGCATTACCATTCCTTGGTTATTGATTAATATCTACCTTGTTATCCTGTTATTTAATTACAATGTAGAATTGCTTAGCCTGCTTAATAAAAGTAGTAGTTAAGGATGTTCCCGTAATACCCGGATGGGTATTTATCGGATCACGGTTGGCTATATTTGCTATCGTGGAAAAGAACCTGAGTAGTACTGAAATACGGTCAACGGGATGGCAGGGCACAAGTTTGGAAACTTGGGGCAGTCCATCCGTTGGATCGTGTAGGTTTGTATCGATGTTGGCCCTCGTTCATTTTTGAACGCGCCCTTTTACTTAGGGATACGTCGGTGCCGTAATCATCGACCCAAAGCCGGTTAGAAGCTGTTCGGGCCGGTCTCAACCCGTGTCTTGCCCTCTAGTATGGAAATTGCGATCTGCCGCGTGAGGCCATCGCCAGGTTCCAATTGGGCGGTCCGTGCTGTGAGCCGCGACGATTACCACCACGAACAAGCATCGAGCGGTTGCCCAATGCATGGACCCGACGGGGAAAGTGTGAGCTGGTATTAAAGGTCTTTCATCAGCTGATTTGGAATTCGATTCGAGTCGTTGTCTCCCCCGGTTAGTGGGAAACTATGGCGAGCTTCACCACGATACAACTCCATGTGATGTTTTAAAGGTTCAACTAAAATGTGGATAAGTCAACTGAATATGGTTATATTATTGATTGGTAGATTCAAGTGAGTACTCTAGTACAGGTGAAAAACCTAGAATTAAGGAATAAGTCTAAAAATAATAGCTCATCATTATCATTAATTACCTCTTATCTAAAATTAAGCTTTTCGCAACTGAAAGATCCCAGCTCTACCTCAAAAGCCTTGCATACCCTTGGAGTCTTTATTTTCAGTTGGACGGGTAAGTCTAGCTGAGTACATTCCCGTACTCAGGGTTTATCCCGTTTGTTGCAGATGGCCAGGTCTACTTTGGCTATTGTAAGCACTGCCTCTACCCCGTGGAAGGTGATGAGGAGTAGGCCCAGGGCAGGGTCGTCCAGAAGCTCCCCTTTTTCTTTTGATGGTCTGAGACTTCTAGTGGCACATTATCTAAAAAGGGAAGAGTGAGTTGTGTGAGTTGGTTTTATCAAATAGTGTTTATTTGGACCACGTGTGTGGTGGTCGTGCTTTAAACTATTCAGCTTCCGCACTTTTAAAGTTCAGTATTGTAATAACTCCGTTTTAAATTCGCACTCTGATATTTTAAATTCGGTTTCGTTTTCGCTATGGTGTATCTTTACGAATGTAATCCTTGAACGATGCGATCCTGTATGATGTATGGTGTTAGAAATCCTTCGAGATTTCCGGACTACCGGGGTTATATGGGTTCAAGTATGAGTTGAAGTCAGACGGATTTGACTAAGATAATACTTGAGCTCTTATAATCAGGACGGTTCCACCACAGCTTGGTATCGGAGCATGGTTCAAGTGATTACCTCCGTAAAGAGCTATTTTCGAACTAAATGGGTATTTCAAAACTATTTTCGATTACTAAGTGTGCCCAGTCTCGTCCTTAAGCCCTATACTAGGATTCAGGTGGCTTAACTGCTAACAGGGTTCAGGGTTTGCTTCATGCTGGATCTTTATTTGCTGGTCCATTCTCGGGAAAAAGAGAATGCGTCGATCGCGAAAACATGCATAAAATGATTTTGTGAGATATGAGAGCATGACCGTCCAACCGTCGGTCTAGGTGAGAGTTCTTATACCAAGTATGTGCGAGCTCCACGCGGACACATACGAGGGTATCAATGTTTTCAAGGGTGTTTTCTATGTTGGTGCATGGTGTTTAGTGTTGGCTTCTATGTATTTTACGCATATTGGCCAATACTCAATTGTTTTATCATTGGGAATTGCTTTGGGCTGAAATGAATCTTCTGCAGGTACACTAACTGTGCGACCGAGTAGAACGTGTAGATAACACATGAGAGATCGTTCTTGCCACCGACTAGAACGTTAGGACTTACGAGTCATATTAGTGAGTGAGGACGTAAGTACGATCATGCTTCATGTTTATATTCATGCATTTATATTACCTCCCCTTAAATTAAAAGTTGTCCCTTTTCTATAAAATTTGCCAACTTAATATCCGTCTCACGAGAGTTCGAAACCCCTCTTGTTTCTACAGATGGCCCGGACTAAGCTGACCGCTCGCAAGGCCACCGGAGGCAGAGGAGTTCCGCGTCACCGCTTGGCCGCCAAGCTGACCCGGAAGACGTTTTTGTCCTACTTCGGGTTGCCGACTATCCTTTGGAGGATTCTGCAGGCCGTGGGCTATGAGGAAGGACAGGAGCCCAGGTACTCATGGCAGAAGGAGATCTACGGGCAGGATTCCTTGGTCATGGTGGAGATCAAAGTCAAGGCCTTACCTGTCAAGCCCCACTGGACAGGATGGACAGAGATCACCAGAGGCACCTGTGCCAAGGATGGAGCCAACAGGGCAGCATACCTAGTGCTGAAGGATATCATAGCCCGCTTCCCCGCCGACCTGGCAAGTGCGATGGCAGGAGTGTTTCCCCGTGGATCACTTTTCCCATTGCGCTGGAAGCAGACTTCGGAGTCAGTCTTGACAGGAAGCCCAGAGGAGAGGTTCTACTGTGAGATGCCTGCGATGAGCGCCACCGGAGCTTTGTTGGGTGTATGTGAGAGTTTGGAGCACACTCTCGGGAGCGTGTCCTTCACCCTCACAGCCACCTACCAGAGCAAGAGGAAGCTACAGGAGGACTTCGACGCTGAGGTTGCTCGTCTGCAGGAGAGGATTCAGCAGCTCACTCTTGAGCGTGACGACGCCCGCACCACAGCAGCAGCACAGTCCACTGCCAGGACAGTTGCAGAGCAGATGTACCTGACTACCGCTCTTCAGAGGGATGAGGCCCGCACCGCGCTCGACCAGCTCAGAGAGGGAGCCCACCTGTTGATACAGCAGATCCACGGACAGCAGGCCTACATCGACCAGCTCCACGAGGCCGTCCATCAGATGCATCATGCCGCGCAGGAGGCCGCCGCCCCAGCAGTTGAGGTTCAGGATCCCCAGGACGGAGAGGTCCTTGGTCCCGACGCCCCTATGGAGGAGGATCACGCTGGCGAGCCGATGATCGACGTCGACGCAGAGGACGCCGCATCCGCCGCTGGAGACCCTTGAGCGTTAGTTGTCAGAGATCGTTTTCTTTTGTATAGCTTGAGCTTGCTCGCTAAGTGATGTAACACCCGACACATGTGCTAGTTTTATGTTTAAAATGGTTGCTGGCATGTAAGCTTTTGGACAAAGTCCGGACTTCGATCCGGCACCTTTTATGGAAATCTGTCGTTTGCATGTCTAATGTCGAGCGATTGTTTTGTGATGTTATATGGAAATGAGTAATTATACTTGGTCGTGTGCTAAATTTTCGAATTATGTGCAGCGCAGTATTTATTCATGATCGATGTAACATCACCTAATGATTGCTTATTAATGGATGTGCAGATGCCGGCACACACTCGCAGCCAGCGTGGACAGGGGGCAGGACAGGAGGAGAATCTGCCACCTCCCCCACCGCCGCCGATGACGCCGGAAGCGTTCTTTGGCCAGTTCTTGGGTAGCCAACGGAACATGGAGGAGATGCAGAGGCACATGGAGGCCACCCTCCGCAATATCGCTAACAACACTGCACAGCAGCATCATCAACGCCAAGGCCCAGAGCCCAACCAGTACAGCTCTTACCGTGACTTCTTGGACACTCGCCCTCTTGTGTTCAAGGAAGCCACCGAACCGCTTGAAGCTGATGAATGGCTCAACTCCATCACTCAGAAGTTCCGTCTGCTTCGTCTGATGGAAGAGCTCAAGGCAGAATACGCCGCACACATGTTGGAAGGACCCGCAGGTTTGTGGTGGGCCCAGTACCGTGCATCATTGCCTGCAAATGCACGTGTCACTTGGGATCAGTTCTCCACCGCTATGCGCAACCACTACATCCCTAGTGGTCTGATGGAAATGAAGGTCGCAAAGTTCATGAGGTTATCCCAGGGAACCAGGTCCATGTCCGAGTACCTTCACAGTTTCAACAACCTAGCTCGCTACGCCCCAGACTTTGTCAACACTGAGGCCAAGAAGATCGCAAGCTTTAAGCGTGGAATGAGTGCCACCATGCTTTCCAAGATGGGAAACAGTCACCGCACCACTTTCAGCGACTTCGTCAGTGACTGCCTAAATCAAGAGGCCAACGACAGCCGGCTAGCGTCAGAGACGCGCCGTCGTGCAAACGAAGGAGGTTCGTCTCAACAGAGGACCCCTTTCGGAGCATGTGCCCCATATCGCCCGCCTGTCACAGGAGCAAGATTTCGTCCCCCACAGAGGAAGATCACCACCAACCGTCCCCGTCCTAGTTATCAGAGGCCCTACACTGCTCCCATGATGCAGAATAAGAACAAAGCAGGAAGTGCAGGAGGTCCCAGGACCCCGTACGTGATTGGTCCATGCTACAACTGTGGTCAGACTGGACACCTGTCACGTCAGTGCCCTCGCCCAAAGAAGCAGTACGCTCAGCCTCCACCTCGCGCAGGTCATGTGCACCACACCACCGTGGAAGAAGTGCCAGAAGGAGAGCCTGTCACCGCTGGTACGTTTCTTGTTAATCAATGCCCCGCAGTTGTGCTGTTTGATTCTGGAGCATCGCATTCTTTCATAAGTGAGAACTTTGTTATAAGAAGTAATCTTGAGTTGATAGAGTTAGACCGGGGATATCAGATAAGTTCCGTCGGAGCTGTTCTCTCCGCGCGTAAAATGGCTAAAGGAGTGGAAATGACCTTTGGGGATAAACAGGCCATAGTGGACCCCATAGTCATTCCTGGTCTAGGTCTGGATGTAATTTTGGGTATGGGTTGGATGAAACTCTGGAAGGTTAATCTAGACACCGCAGAAAGAGTAGTGTCCATGGTTAGTCCCAGGAATGGATTTTCTTTTCGGTTCAAGTTACCTCGAAACCCCCATGAGATCGGAGTGTTGTTCAACGTCACGACAAAGCAGATAGCTGAGATCCCAATAGTGTGTGAGTTTCCAAATGTTTTTCCTGATGAGTTGCCTGGACTACCGCCAGATAGGGATGTGGAGTTTGCTATAGAGTTAATCCCTGGAACAGCACCCATATCTCGGAGACCGTATAGAATGCACGCTAAGGAGTTAGCAGAGCTTAAGGTTCAGTTGCAAGAGCTTTTGGATAAGGGTTTGATATGCCCTAGTTCGTCACCTTGGGGATGTCCCGCTATCTTTGTGAAGAAGAAGGATAAAACTTTAAGGATGTGCGTGGATTACAGACCGTTGAATGCCGTAACTATAAAGAACAAATATCCCTTACCCCGAATCGATGTCTTGTTTGATCAGTTGTCAAAGGCGAAAGTGTTCTCCAAGATCGACCTGAGGTCAGGATACCATCAGATTAAGATCAGGAGAGAAGATGTACCAAAGACAGCTTTCTCTACCAGATACGGACTCTATGAGTATCTAGTTATGTCCTTTGGATTGACCAATGCACCGGCACATTTCATGTACCTGATGAATTCGGTTTTCATGCCAGAGTTGGATAAGTTTGTTGTAGTGTTCATCGATGATATCTTGGTATATTCTGAAAATAAGAAGGATCATGCTAAGCATCTACGAGTCGTTCTAACCCGGCTTAGGGAGCACAAGTTGTATGCTAAGTTCAGCAAGTGTGAGTTTTGGTTGAGGAAGGTACCTTTCCTTGGTCATGTCCTTTCAGAGGAAGGAATTTCTGTGGACCCTTCTAAGGTACAAGAAGTTATGGATTGGCAAGCACCCACTACCGTACATGAGGTACGCAGCTTTTTGGGTTTGGCCGGATACTACCGTCGGTTCATTCCGGATTTTTCGAGAATAGCCAAGCCTATGACCCGTTTAACGCAGAAAAACAAGAAGTTCGAATGGACTCCAGAGTGTGAAACAGCTTTTTGCACTCTGCGAACGTTGTTGACATCCGCACCTATTTTGGCTCAGCCAAACTTGGAGGAACCTTTTGATGTGTTTTGTGACGCATTGTGACACCCCAATTTTAAGAACAAAATTGGAGCATAATATATGTATGCCAGGATCAATTTTCATACATATATCCACATCATAGTAAATATCAAAACAATGCTTTTATTAATATATCGAATATTATTACATAAATGACCCTCGGGTCTGAAAGAAAAGTACAGACTCTCTCGACATCTAACTCTAATGAAGACTCTGAAGTAGTCGCGGAAGTCTGGACTCCATCTCCACAGGAAGGTCGACCGGGGGTAGCGCCATCCTAGTACAGGTCGTCAGGGTCAAAGCCACCGTCCTCTGGATACTCCGGCTCCTCGTGAACGTAGCCACCAGTGTCTCCGTAATCGCCAGCGTCTGGGTGGGGTAGCAGGGGGACAAAGAGGAAGGGTGAGTACATCGAAATGTACTCCGCAAGTGTAGGAAATATATGCTTATGAGGCTTATAACAAGGGTAGGCTGACTTTGTTTGACTCAAGCGCCTAAAGCGACACATCCTATTAATCCTATTAATCCTATGCACCTATTTACTAGGTTATAGACAGACTCTGTAGTAAAGTAACAACACTCGGAGTCGCACCGAGCAAGGCCACACTCGGAGTCACACCGAGTAACCAACACTTGGAGTCACACCAAGCAACCGCACTTGGAGTCGCACCAAGTTCCCACACCTGAAGTCCATCAGGCAACCGCACCTGAAGTCCATCAGATGACCCGAACCAGTAACCAGTAACCAACTAATCTCGAAGAAGTCCAAGCCCGCTCGTGACCGTGAGCACGGCTGATATATCAGTTTTACACTCTACAGAGGTTGCACATCGTTACCCATGAGTCGTGCAGGTCCCGTCACGCTAAACACTGCCAAGGTGCATAGCAGGTTGCACTGCAAGGCCTTTACAAAGTCTCTCCAAGTCTGTGTTACACGTACTCTAAGGTTTCTCCCCTGTCCATAAGTCAACGACCCCAAGGGACCCCTCTTGAGCCACTAAACAAACCCCGTGTAGCATAACTTAGAGGAAAACTAATTAATTAGCCAGGCCCAGCCCATCCAGATCTCATGGTTGCGCTGTATTGTCGGGTTACTTGTCCAAGAACCGGGTCCTAGGGATCCAGGCAGGATATATCTAGCACGAGCCCAGAACCAGAAAACAAAACCAGCTGCCGAGTCCCACGGCACAAAACCACCAGTACGGGTCCATCCTGCCGGATTTACCTAACACCATGTTTCTACAAAAATTACCATAACCACATTGTTCCATAGTTCATTAATCAGGATTGATTATAATTGACCATCATCCCATCCCGACATGACTGCAGGGCTAAGCACGACTTCTACCCGAACAACCCAAAACAGGCGACAAGGATAATATAACAAAAACTAGTAAACCATAACATAGGATTCAATTTAATGACCAGCATGCAACTACAGGATCTAAACTACCCTAATACCAAAAGTAAAATAAAGTAGGTGCAAGATGTTCAAGGACACTTGCCTTCGGACTGGGTCGAATCAACTGGGTCGCAAGGATGGTCTGGAGCGTCCTCGTACTCCGCACTCTCTGGCCCAAGCAACATACATGGCACATACAAAGCAAAATAAATAGCAGTACAACAAACAGTATGAAAACAGTAAACTAATAGATCTACTGCGTGGAGAACGAAATTATGAATCTAACGCAAGTTGAACGGGTCGAATCGGAGTTAAAACGCAAAAGTTATAAGCATTTGAATCTGAGTGGCAATTCTGTAAATAAGTGAAACTCATTTTGTGGATTGAAATAAATTAAATCAGAAAAGATTAGGCGGCTGGACCGCGCCTCAATTATACGATGGTGCAGGGGCTAGATGGCAAGAACTCGGCTGACTCAATCTACTGTGTATGTGGACGGCGGGTTTATTTCCGGAAAAGGCAGGGGCTCTTTAACAAAAGCGCATCGGCGAAGGGGTACGTTTGATTCTCGGCCGTTGATCTGCCAACGGATGGCCGAGATTAGATCGGGGTGGGCAGCGGCGCAGAGGACTGCGCCTCATTTTAGGGAAAGGTGAGGGGCTTATACGAAAGTTTAACAAGGCTCAGTGATCAGTGCTATAGGACGGCGGGTTGGTTTTGGAAGAACGTAGGGTCTCTTATGCAAAAGTAGCGCCGACGCAGGACGTGGCCGATGCGGCGCTGGCGTTGTGCTGATGTGGAACCACGTGGCGCTTGCCGATTGGCTCGGCGTGCCGCGTGGTACGTGGACGTGATGATGTGGCTTCTGTGGACCGCGTCCACAGTGCGGTGCACCCGGTGCATACCGGTTCGCAAGCTGCATCTAATCTAGGCCCTTGGCTGCGATCTAGACGGTGTAGATGGAATCGGGGGAAAGGAGGCGGCGCCGGTGACGCTGCGCGTGGCGGCGGGGAACGCGAGTGCGGTGGCGCCATCGGCGAGGCCACCGGAGCTCGCTCTGGGGTGACCTAGAGTGCAGTAGAGGATAAAAGAAGGAGTCCAGGAGGGAGAGGAGCTCACCACGAGTTCTCTGGTGTAGAT
This sequence comes from Coix lacryma-jobi var. lacryma-jobi, assembly GCA_009763385.1. Classification (NCBI taxonomy): domain Eukaryota; kingdom Viridiplantae; phylum Streptophyta; class Magnoliopsida; order Poales; family Poaceae; genus Coix; species Coix lacryma-jobi. The sequence goes on along the minus strand of CM019830.1, from coordinate 18,934,846 downwards.
CGCGGCGCCGGGCGGAGTCCGGAGGGGGTCGGCGAAGGGGAGCCGCGGCGGTGGCCGTATGGATCTTTGGCGTCGTCGAGCCAGAAGCTTCCCGGCTCAGATTATGCCTCGAGAAGAGGTTCCTGGGCGCGGCGTGACTTCGCGGAACCAACCGAGGGTGAAGGGAGGTCGGCGGCGGCGGCGCTAGCGGCGGCCCGTCGAGTTCGGGTGGCCGGTAATGGCGGTGGCGGCGGCTCTGCGTGGCGACAGGGTTTTCCAGGGAAAAGAAAATAGGCTGGGCGCGGTGCTTATAAGATACGGGGTGGGGTGGCGGCTCGGAGAGCTCGGGAAGCCGGTTGTCCTCGCGCGAAGGGCGGAGGCGTTCGGTGAGGGGGAGCAGGGCGCGACTGCGTGCGCGTGCGCGTGAGGAAGGGATAGATTCGACAAAGGGGCCACGCCTGTCAGCGAGTGAGCAGGCGGGCGCGTGCGGTGCGGTGCGGCCGGCGCGGTGCGGTGCGGTCGGCGCGAGCGTGGGCCGCGCGGGAGGGAGAGGGGAGACGGGCCGTCGCTGGTGTGGGCCGAGCGGCGATGGGAGGGAGTCGGGCCGGCTGAAAGAGGAGAGGGAGAGAGGGAGAACAGGCCCGTTGGCCGGAGCAGGCTGGGCCGACTGGGAGAGGAAGGAGGGAAGAGGCCCTTTGCCAAGTCTTCTTCTTTTCTTTTTTTTTCTTTCTCTTTTGCAAATTCTTTTGAAACCAAATTCAAATCAGTTTGAAACAAAACTAAGTTGCAAACTTTTCAAAATATTTTCCCTAGGTTTTGCAAATAAAACTTGATTTTGATTTTGTAAAATTTTCATAAACCTTTTTATTTGCTTTCTAAATAGAATAAATCCGGTTCGCCCTATACGGGTTTAATAAAACATTTACCACACAATAAAATATGCAACGGCATGAATGCAACATGGAAATGATAAATAAATTTTATTTTCCTCCTCTAATAAACTAGCCAAACTATTTAGTTTCTAAATTCTTTAATTAAATTGGGGAAAATTAAAACAGGGTGTTACAAACCTACCCCCCTTAGAAGAATCTCGTCCTCGAGATTAGGAAGAGTCGGCGAAGAGGTGAGGGAAATCTGCCCGAAGATCATCTTCCTTCTCCCATGTGGCTTCTTCTTCGGAATAATGCTTCCATTGCACTTTGCAGATTTTGATCCTCTTGTTGCGAGTGCCTCGTTCCATCGTATCTAGGATCTTGATCGGCTCAGAGAATGTCAGATCATCTCTCAGATCAAGCTCCTCAAATGGCAACTGCTCCTCTGGAACTCGGAGGCATCTCTTCAGCTGGGATACATGGAACACATTATGAATACCTGCCAGACGTGCAGGCAACTCCAGCTGATAAGCAACTGCACCTTTCTTGTCAATCACCTTGAAAGGGCCAATGAACCTCGGAGATAGCTTTCCTTTGACATTAAACCTCCGAAGACCCCTGAAGGGTGACACCTTCAGATAGACATAGTCCCCAATCTGGAACTCCAGCTCACGTCGTCTGACATCTGCATAACTCTTCTGTCTAGACTGAGCTCTCTTCAGGTTGCTTCGGATCTGTCTGACCTGTTCTTCAGCTTCCTCTATAGATTCAGGGCCAAAGACTTTCCTTTCTCCAACCTGATTCCAGAACAGAGGTGTTCTGCACTTCCTGCCATACAGTGCTTCAAAGGGTGACATCTTGAGACTGGCCTGATAGCTGTTGTTATAAGAGAACTCTGCATAAGGAAGACTCTTATCCCAACTTTGGCTATTCTGAAGCGCACTGGCTCTCAACATGTCCTCAAGAATCTGATTCACCCTTTCTGTCTGACCATCGGTCTGAGGATGATAAGCTGAACTGAAACTGAGGCGGGTGTCCATAGACTCATGCAACCGCTTCCAGAATCTGGAGGTGAACTGTGTACCTCTGTCAGATACTATGATCTTCGGCACACCATGCAAGCACACAATACGGGACATGTACAACTCTGCAAGCTGTGGTCCACGATATGACTCCTTGACTGGAATGAAATGAGCAACCTTGGTCAAGCGATCAACTATGACCCAAATGGAATCATATCCGGACTGTGTCCTGGGCAAACCAGTGATAAAATCCATGCTGATCTGTTCCCATTTCCACTCTGGAACCTGTAGAGGCTGCAGCAAACCAGCTGGTCTCTGATGTTGGGCCTTAACCCTCTGACATGTGTCACACAAGGCCACATACTCTGCTACATCCCTCTTCATCCCATACCACCAGTAATACTGCTTTAGATCCTGGTACATCTTGGTACTGCCTGGATGGAGAGAGTAGGCTGAATCATGAACTTCCCTCAGAATCAACTCCTTGATAGCCTTCACATCGGGAACACAGATCCTGCCTCTGAACCACAAAACACCCTGATCATCCTCCGTGAATCCAGGGGCTTTGTCTTCCTTGATCAACTGTCTGATCTCTAGCAAGTACTCATCAGTGAGCTGTCCTGCTCGGATATCACGCTCCAAGGTCGAATCAACCTCCAAGGCTACTGCATCAGTATGACCAAGAATACCCAAGTTGAGCTTCTCAAACTCCTCATGCAACTCGGGCTGCTGCTCCTTGATCTCAAGCACATTGCAGTAGACCTTCCTGCTCAGGGCATCTGCTACAACATTTGCCTTGCCCGGATGATAGTTGATACTCAGATCATAATCTTTGATCAACTCTAGCCATCTCCGTTGGCGGAGATTCAGATCTGGCTAGGTGAAGATGTACTTCAAGCTCTTATGATCAGTGTATATCTCTGTCTTCTTCCCCATCAGATAGTGCCTCCAGATCTTCAGAGCATGAACGACTGCTGCTAACTCCAGATCATGAGTAGGGTAATTCAGCTCATGCTTCCTGAGCTGTCTCGAGGCATAAGCAATCACACGACCTTCCTGCATAAGCACACATCCCAGACCCTGTCGCGAAGCATCACAATACACCGTGAAGTTCTTCTGGACATCTGGCATGACAAGAATAGGAGCAGAGGTCAATCGAGCCTTCAACTCTTCGAAACCAGCCTGGCATTCAGGGGACCATACAAACTTGGCACCCTTCTCAGTCAATCTCGTCATCGGCTTCACGATCTTGGAGAATCCTTCAATGAATCTGCGGTAATATCCAGCCATACCGAGGAAACTCCGGATCTCAGTGACATTCTGAGGTGCCTTCCAGTCCAATATATCTTGGACCTTGCCTGGATCAACTGATACACCACCTTCTGAGATGATGTGCCCCAAATACGCAACCTTCTTCAACCAGAACTCACATTTGCTCAGCTTCGCATACAACTGATGCTCTCTGAGCTTCTGCAACACTAACCTCAGATGCTTCTCATGCTCTTCTTCATTCTTCGAGAATATTAGGATATCATCAAGGAACACCACGACGAATAGATCTAAAAACTCCATAAAGACCTTGTTCATCAGATACATGAAGAAAGCTGGGGCATTAGTCAAGCCGAAGGACATCACAGTGTACTCATATAGCCCGTATCGAGTCACAAATGCCGTCTTCGGGATATCAGCTTCACGAATCTTCAGCTGATTATAACCTGTTTGCAGGTCAATCTTCGAGAACACATGAGCACCCTTCAACTGATCAAACAGATCATCAATGCGAGGAATCGGGTACTTGTTCTTGATGGTAGCTTCATTCAATGCGCGGTAATCAACGCACATCCGCAGACCTCCATCCTTCTTCGGAACAAAGATCACAGGGGCTCCCCACGGGGATGTACTAGGACGAATATGCCCCTTCTCTAACTGCTCTTGGATCTGCGTCTTCAGCTCGGCTAGCTTTTCGGCATCCATTCTATATGGTCGCCTGTATATAGGTGCAGTGCCAGGAACTAAATCAATAGAGAACTCAATCTCACGATCAGGTGGCATACCTGGCACTTTCTGGAAAACATCAGGGAACTCCTTGACAACTCGGATATCAGGTACCACGACAGCCTCATATGCTCTGGCTTCTTCAATCATCTTTGTCGGTGCTCGATACACAATCTCCGTGCCATCTGGATGTTTCACTGTGATGAGCCTCTGAGCACAATCAATGACTCCCTGGTACTTGCGTAGCCAATCCATTCCCAGAATGACATCAATGCCTTGGGAATCCAGAACAATAAGAGAGGTGGGAAAGACTACCCCCCTTATGGTTAAGCTCACATTCGGGCACATATGATTTGATATCAGTTCTCCTCCAGGAGAATTCACTAGCAGATGCTTTTTCATCAACACTCTATTCAGATTATATTTAGATGCGCAGGGTGCTGATATGAACGAATGAGATGCTCCAGAATCAAACAAGACTGTAACTGGGTGAGAGTCAATAAGGAACGTACCAAACACCACATCTGGTGCCGTCTGGGCAGACTCTGCCGTCACGTGGTTCACACGACCACGAGTGTAGCTCTGGGACTGGCCTGCAGGACGAGACTGCGGTGGAGCTGGCTGCCTCAACGGACACTTGTTGGCGAAGTGTCCCATCTGGTTGCACTTGTAGCACGGGCCAACCTGGCCTGCCCCCTGTGCTGGACGGGGCTGCTGCGGAGCTGGAAGACCCTGGCGAGGTGCCTGAGCCTGGCGTGGCTGCTGCTGCTGCTGCTGCTGAGGTGGAGCCTGATACTGTGGAGCTGGATGCCTGTACTGGGAAGCGGGCTGCCGGGACTGGGGCGGGCGGTACTGCTGCTGCTGGGGAATCTGCCTAGAAGCTGAGGCAGGTGGAGCGTAGCGGGGACGAGTAGAGCTGCCGGAGGACTGTCCCTGGAACGTCATCTTCCTCTTGCGATCGGCATCGAGGTCCCTCCGTTCCTTCTCCACTGCGAAGGCACGGTCAACCAGCTTCTGAAATGAGGAATACTCATTTGAAGCTAGGGCATAGCGGAGTCCTGGGTTAAGCCCATGCCTGAAGCAGATAACAATTTTATTATTTATCAGGTAACGAAAGGAATGAACAAGGGTATATGAAGAATATATTTAATATGAAAGAATGACAGAGATCTTGCCTGAAGCACTCCTGCTTCTTATCATCCGTGTCCACGTCATCTGGGGCGTAACGGGACAGCTGGCTGAACCGCGTGAGATACTCACGCACTGTCATCGCGCCCTGCCTGAGATCCTGGAACTCGCGGCGCTTCACCCTGATCTCGCCGAAAGGGACGTACTGGTCGCGGAATGCCCTGCGGAACTCCTCCCAAGTGATCGAGTCGGCGTCCGCATGAGCTGTGGTGTACGCAGTCCACCAGTTCTTCGCCGGGCCCTGAAGCTGGTGCGAGGCGTAGAGGGCCTTATCAAGGTCCCCGACATGGGCAAGCTGCAGCTTGCCTGTGATCGTCTCGAGCCAATCATCTGCATCCATTGGCTCTATGGCGTGGTGGAACACTGGGGGACGCGTCGTCATGAAGCTCCTGAGAGTGTCATCCGGTCGGGGTGGCTGTGCGACTCCTGCACCCTGAGCACCCTGAGCAGCCTGCGCCATCTGCTGCATGTGCTGCATCATCTGGGCCATGTTCTGCATCATCTGGTTCTGCACCTGGGCCATCTGGAGCGGGTCGTACGGAGGCGGAGGTGGAGGTGGATGAGGATGGGGCGGCTGGTTGCCACCTGCCCCGCTCCCGCCAGCGTGACCGGCGTTACCCGCGCTGCTCCTGGTGTCAACCATCTGTTACATTTTCCAGGAGTAAGAGTGAGATATGATAGATAGATATATAACAACCCTGGTTTGGTTAATTAATTCGATTAGTAAAACATTTTAACAAATGATGTCGCTGCAACCTGACGGTCGCAACACACCAACAATCATTACAAAGAACCAAATCAAAACATGTGCACAAGTACACGTCAATCAACGTGCTACGAATTCAAACAATTATGGTGGGCATCCTACTATTGGAGGACCTACTTTGAAACAGAGTTTGAATTTTCAGCAGAGAAAGGGTCTACAGAAGTGAGAAAAGAGATTAGGCTTGTAAAAATAGTTTTGTAAACTCGACGACTGACTAGGGTAGCGTCCTACGGTCAACACGGCTCTGATACCACTCTGTGACACCCCAATTTTAAGAACAAAATTGGAGCACAATATATGTATGCCAGGATCAATTTTCATACATATATCCACATCATAGTAAATATCAAAACAATGCTTTTATTAATATATCGAATATTATTACATAAATGACCCTCGGGTCTGAAAGAAAAGTACAGACTCTCTCGACATCTAACTCTAATGAAGACTCTGAAGTAGTCGCGGAAGTCTGGACTCCATCTCCACAGGAAGGTCGACCGGGGGTAGCGCCATCCTAGTACAGGTCGTCAGGGTCGAAGCCACCGTCCTCTGGATACTCCGGCTCCTCGTGAACGTAGCCACCAGTGTCTCCGTAATCGCCAGCGTCTGGGTGGGGTAGCAGGGGGACAAAGAGGAAGGGTGAGTACATCGAAATGTACTCCGCAAGTGTAGGAAATATATGCTTATGAGGCTTATAACAAGGGTAGGCTGACTTTGTTTGACTCAAGCGCCTAAAGCGACACATCCTATTAATCCTATTAATCCTATGCACCTATTTACTAGGTTATAGACAGACTCTGTAGTAAAGTAACAACACTCGGAGTCGCACCGAGCAAGGCCACACTCAGAGTCACACCGAGTAACCAACACTTGGAGTCACACCAAGCAACCGCACTTGGAGTCGCACCAAGTTCCCACACCTGAAGTCCATCAGGCAACCGCACCTGAAGTCCATCAGATGACCCGAACCAGTAACCAGTAACCAACTAATCTCGAAGAAGTCCAAGCCCGCTCGTGACCGTGAGCACGACTGATATATCAGTTTTACACTCTGCAGAGGTTGCACATCGTTACCCATGAGTCGTGCAGGTCCCGTCACGCTAAACACTGCCAAGGTGCATAGCAGGTTGCACTGCAAGGCCTTTACAAAGTCTCTCCAAGTCTGTGTTACACGTACTCTAAGGTTTCTCCCCTGTCCATAAGTCAACGACCCCAAGGGACCCCTCTTGAGCCACTAAACAAACCCGTGTAGCATAACTTAGAGGAAAACTAATTAATTAGCCAGGCCCAGCCCATCCAGATCTCATGGTTGCGCTGTATTGCCGGGTTACTTGTCCAAGAACCGGGTCCTAGGGATCCAGGCAGGATATATCTAGCACGAGCCCAGAACCAGAAAACAAAACCAGCTGCCGAGTCCCACGGCACAAAACCACCAGTACGGGTCCATCCTGCCGAATTTACCTAACACCATGTTTCTACAAAAATTACCATAACCACATTGTTCCATAGTTCATTAATCAGGATTGATTATAATTGACCATCATCCCATCCCGACATGACTGCAGGGCTAAGCACGACTTCTACCCGAACAACCCAAAACAGGCGACAAGGATAATATAACAAAAACTAGTAAACCATAACATAGGATTCAATTTAATGACCAGCATGCAACTACAGGATCTAAACTACCCTAATACCAAAAGTAAAATAAAGTAGGTGCAAGATGTTCAAGGACACTTGCCTTCGGACTGGGTCGAATCAACTGGGTCGCAAGGATGGTCTGGAGCGTCCTCGTACTCCGCACTCTCTGGCCCAAGCAACATACATGGCACATACAAAGCAAAATAAATAGCAGTACAACAAACAGTATGAAAACAGTAAACTAATAGATCTACTGCGTGGAGAACGAAATTATGAATCTAACGCAAGTTGAACGGGTCGAATCGGAGTTAAAACGCAAAAGTTATAAGCATTTGAATCTGAGTGGCAATTCTGTAAATAAGTGAAACTCATTTTGTGGATTGAAATAAATTAAATCAGAAAAGATTAGGCGGCTGGACCGCGCCTCAATTATACGATGGTGCAGGGGCTAGATGGCAAGAACTCGGCTGACTCAATCTACTGTGTATGTGGACGGCGGGTTTATTTCCGGAAAAGGCAGGGGCTCTTTAACAAAAGCGCATCGGCGAAGGGGTACGTTTGATTCTCGGCCGTTGATCTGCCAACGGATGGCCGAGATTAGATCGGGGTGGGCAGCGGCGCAGAGGACTGCGCCTCATTTTAGGGAAAGGTGAGGGGCTTATACGAAAGTTTAACAAGGCTCAGTGATCAGTGCTATAGGACGGCGGGTTGGTTTTGGAAGAACGTAGGGTCTCTTATGCAAAAGTAGCGCCGACGCAGGACGTGGCCGATGCGGCGCTGGCGTTGTGCTGATGTGGAACCACGTGGCGCTTGCCGATTGGCTCGGCGTGCCGCGTGGTACGTGGACGTGATGATGTGGCTTCTGTGGACCGCGTCCACAGTGCGGTGCACCCGGTGCATACCGGTTCGCAAGCTGCATCTAATCTAGGCCCTTGGCTGCGATCTAGACGGTGTAGATGGAATCGGGGGAAAGGAGGCGGCGCCGGTGACGCTGCGCGTGGCGGCGGGGAACGCGAGTGCGGTGGCGCCATCGGCGAGGCCACCGGAGCTCGCTCTGGGGTGACCTAGAGTGCAGTAGAGGATAAAAGAAGGAGTCCAGGAGGGAGAGGAGCTCACCACGAGTTCTCTGGTGTAGATCGCGGCGCCGGGCGGAGTCCGGAGGGGGTCGGCGAAGGGGAGCCGCGGCGGTGGCCGTATGGATCTTTGGCGTCGTCGAGCCAGAAGCTTCCCGGCTCAGATTATGCCTCGAGAAGAGGTTCCTGGGCGCGGCGTGACTTCGCGGAACCAACCGAGGGTGAAGGGAGGTCGGCGGCGGCGGCGCTAGCGGCGGCCCGTCGAGTTCGGGTGGCCGGTAATGGCGGTGGCGGCGGCTCTGCGTGGCGACAGGGTTTTCCAGGGAAAAGAAAATAGGCTGGGCGCGGTGCTTATAAGATACGGGGTGGGGTGGCGGCTCGGAGAGCTCGGGAAGTCGGTTGTCCTCGCGCGAAGGGCGGAGGCGTTCGGTGAGGGGGAGCAGGGCGCGACTGCGTGCGCGTGCGCGTGAGGAAGGGATAGATCCGACAAAGGGGCCACGCCTGTCAGCGAGTGAGCAGGCGGGCGCGTGCGGTGCGGTGCGGCCGGTGCGGTGCGGTGCGGTCGGCGCGAGCGTGGGCCGCGCGGGAGGGAGAGGGGAGACGGGCCGTCGCTGGTGTGGGCCGAGCGGCGATGGGAGGGAGTCGGGCCGGCTGAAAGAGGAGAGGGAGAGAGGGAGAACAGGCCCGTTGGCCGGAGCAGGCTGGGCCGACTGGGAGAGGAAGGAGGGAAGAGGCCCTTTGCCAAGTCTTCTTCTTTTCTTTTTTTTCTTTCTCTTTTGCAAATTCTTTTGAAACCAAATTCAAATCAGTTTGAAACAAAACTAAGTTGCAAACTTTTCAAAATATTTTCCCTAGGTTTTGCAAATAAAACTTGATTTTGATTTTGTAAAATTTTCATAAACCTTTTTATTTGCTTTCTAAATAGAATAAATCCGGTTCGCCCTATACGGGTTTAATAAAACATTTACCACACAATAAAATATGCAACGGCATGAATGCAACATGGAAATGATAAATAAATTTTATTTTCCTCCTCTAATAAACTAGCCAAACTATTTAGTTTCTAAATTCTTTAATTAAATTGGGGAAAATTAAAACAGGGTGTTACACGCATCCAAAATTGGACTCGGATGTGTACTCATGCAAAACGGAAGAGTTATCGCCTATGCTTCTCGCCAGTTGAGACCGCACGAAGAGAATTACCCCACTCATGATTTGGAATTAGCAGCCGTCGTGCATGCACTCAAGATATGGAGACATTATCTTATGGGAAATCTATGTCATATATACACGGATCATAAAAGTCTGAAATATATCTTCACCCAGCCAGAGTTGAACATGAGGCAGAGAAGATGGTTGGAGCTAATTAAGGATTATAACCTTGAAGTGCATTACCACCCCGGAAAAGCAAACGTTGTAGCCGATGCCTTGAGTCGCAAGACTCATTGCAACTCCCTACAACCACTTTTGGAAGATAGATTTAACCTTATGCACCCCGTTATGGTGAACAACATCACTCTTCAGTGTACCTTGGAAAGTGACATCATCGAGAAACAAAAGACCGATGAAGAGATCTGTCAGATTAAGAAGAGGATGGAAACCAGTAGCTCTTTGAACTTCAGAACAGATGAGCAGGGAATTCTATGGTATAATCAGAGGTTGGTTGTTCCTAAAGACACAGAGCTGAAAGAAAGAATTCTGAATGAGGCTCACAATTCAAAGCTATCTATCCATCCAGGAAGCAGTAAGATGTACCAGGATTTGAGAACCAGGTATTGGTGGTCAAAGATGAAGAAAGAAGTCGCAGCCTATGTCGCCAGATGTGATACTTGCTGCAGGATAAAAGCTATACACTTGAGACCTGCCGGTTTGTTGCAACCGTTATCGATCCCAGAGTGGAAATGGGAAGAAGTTAGTATGGATTTCATCACAGGTCTTCCCACCACTCAAAAAGGAAATGATTCTATCTGGGTTATCGTAGATCGGTTATCTAAAGTGGCTCACTTCATACCAGTTAAGACTACGCACCGCCCTCATCAGTATGCAGACTTGTATATCCAGAATATCTTGAGGTTGCATGGAGTTCCAAAAAGGATTGTTTCTGATAGAGGACCCCAGTTCATAGCACGTTTTTGGGAACAGTTGCACAAGGAACTAGGAACTAAGTTGGTAAGGAGTTCCGCTTATCACCCCCAAACTGCAGGACAGACGGAGAGAGTCAATCAGATTCTGGAAGATATCCTAAGAGCTTGTGTTCTATCTTTCGGAGAGTCATGGGAGAAATGGTTACCCCTTGCCGAGTTTTCATATAACAACAGCTATCAGGAAAGTATAAAGATGGCACCTTTTGAAGTTTTATATGGACGAAGATGCAGAACCCCAGTAATTTGGGTTGAATCAGGAGATCGAGGATTCTATGGGTCAGATTACGTAAAGGATGCGGAAGAGATTGTGCAAACAGTACAACAACACATTAAGGTAGCACAATCCAGACAAAAGAGTTATGCCGACACACGAAGAAGACCCTTGGAATTTCAAGTAGGAGACTATGTATACCTTAAGGTCTCACCTATGAGAAAAGTCCAACGTTTTGGAGTTAAGAAGAAGCTAGCACCTCGATATGTGGGACCTTACCAGATCATAGCAAAGAAGGGAGAAGTGGCATACGAAGTACAGTTACCCCCAGAAATGAGCATAGTTTTCCCAGTGTTCCACGTATCACAGTTGAAGAAGTGTCTTCGAGTTCCAGAACAAGAAGAAGTTCGGATTCCAGACGTCACCATCAGATCGGATCTGGAGTACTACGAGCAGCCCAAGGAGATTTTGGATATCGAGACCCGAGAGACGCGTAACCGAACGGTGAAGACTTACAAGATTCTCTGGAGCAATCACGGACCCAATGATGACACTTGGGAAACAGAGGAGTACTTACGCGTAAATTACCCCGCTTTTTATAAAGATTGGTACGTAAATCAAATCTCGGGATGAGATTTCTTTAAGGGGGGAAGGGCTGTGACACCCTAGTGTCAAGCACTGCATTAGGAATTGCAATTAGCTACTAAGAAGCATAAGCAATGCATTGCATCATTTCATGTGCATGAGAGTGCTTTTGTCTTTTGTTTATTTATTTGGATGTGGATTTCTATTTGACTCGATGATCTAAGTGGATTTCTGTTTTGGCAAAGAGTTTTATAAAATAGAGAATATTGAGTAGAGTGCTTTTCATGTTGGAGTTTTGACCTAGTTCAGATTAGTTTGTAAATAAAAATAAGTCAAACAAAATGATTTATACTTCAAAATTGGCTTTGTTTATGTGGAGGATTTAAAAATGGTTTTCAGAAAAAGTGTCCTATATGAAAGTTGTAGAGAAAATTATTTTGAGCAACTTTCATATTTGGGTCAAAACCTAGTTCAGAGTTTTTGAAACTGTTTTTGAGTGGTCAAAGTTTGAAAAGAATTTGGAAAAAGAAAAAGGAAAACGATTTTTCCCCGCGCCCCACCTTTCGGCCCATCTGGCCTTTCGGCCCAGCTCAGCCTGCGCCCGCGTGCCGCGCGCGCCGCGCGCTGCCGCCGCTGACACGCCGCGCCGTACGCCGGCCGCAACCGCCACGTGGCCGCCGCATCCTGCCGAGGATCCTCGCCGGCCACTCCTCGCTCGATTCTCTCTCACCCGAGCACGCAAGCTATCTCCCCCGGCCACTCTCCGCTCGCCTCGCCTACCGCGCCCGCTCGCCGTGTAGGACGGATTTGACTAAGATAATACTTGAGCTCTTATAATCAGGACGGTTCCGCCACAAGGCGCCGGCCGGGGACGACAAGACGCCGGAAGACCCAGCGAGGGGGGAGAGGCTTGAGGGGCCGGCCGGGAACGAGGCGGAGGGGACGACCGGTCCCTCGGCCGGCCCGGAGGAGAGCTTGGAGACGAGCCACCCCTCGAGCGATCTGCTATCGCTCGAGCCCCCGCCTCCATGTGATGCCGTTATCCCCGCCGAGCGGTCGGCTCAGCAGGGGGTTCTGCGGGAGGCGCGGTCGCTCTTCAAGGATGTGACCGAGCTCGTGGCGCGGGCGGAGAGTGCCTTCGTGGAGGAGGCGGACAAGTCCGCACGGGTGGCAGCTGTCCTCGTGAGGGCGGAGGGGGAGCTCTAGGAGCTCCGCGCTGAGCTAGGCCGGAACGCGCAGATGGCGGGCCGGCTCAACGACGCTCAGGTGGAGACCCAGGCGGCTCGAGATGAGGCCGCCCAAGCCAAGAGGGAGACCACCACCGCTCTGTCCGCGGTGGAGGCGTCGAAGAAGGAGGTTGCCGACGCCCGTAGCGAGGCTGCCACCGCCCGGTCTGCAGCGGAGGCGGCGAGGAAGGAGGCCGAGGAGGCCAAGAGCGAGGCCGCCACCGCCCTGGCTGCGGCGGAGGCAGCGCGGCAGGAGGTGATCCAGAAGGATCTGACCCTTGCGGAGACGGGCAAGCTGGTTGAGGAGCTTAGGGGCCAAAATCTTGACGTGCTGTCCCAAAAGCATACACTCGAGCAGCGCGTCGGAGTCCTTACCAGCGACTTTGATGCTCTGGGCGTGCACTGCCAAGGTACTATCATGATCTTCAGGCTTTGTCTAGCTTTTGATTTTGAGATTCTTCCCACGCCGCGGACTTACTCTTTTCTGTTTGTTGCACAGATCTGGAGAAGACCGCCTAGGAGCTCCGCGAGACGAATCAGGCTCTCGTGGAGCAACTCCAGGGTGAGACCATGGTGGTGGAGCGGGCGCGCGGCACCCTCGACAGGCTCTGCTCCATGTGGGGTGCCGACCCGGTGGCCACGGCGGAGGGCGCGGTGGCTCGAGGCGACGCCCTGGTCGATGCCCTGTGCTTCTTCGACATGGCCACGCGGGACCGTGTCAAGAGCGCTCTCCACCATGGCGTAAAGCAGGCGCTTGCGGCCGTCCGCTCCGGCTTCCGCTACCCGGTCAACGTCGTCGCCAAGGGCTTCATCGAGATCGAGGGGAAGGACGAAGAGTGGAACGATCATCGCGTCGACAAGATCCTGGAGAAGGTGGAGAAGCCGGGGGCGGCGCTCGCGAAGCTCTTCGAGGAGGACGTGCTGCCTCCCGATGCATACATTGGCGTAGATGGCCCCCCTCCTCCTGGCCCGGACGTCGAGGCTGAGCCCGCGGCAGAAGGTCTTGAAGAGGAGTTCCAGACTGATGAGGAATGATGCCAGCGTGCCAAATTTGGGCGTCGAGGCCCTTGTAAAAATTTATGTGATGACTTATGGCCCGTCGAGGCCAATCATATGCGTATGACTTATTTGTTTTAATAAGCTGTTTTCTTTTCAAATTTATTCGATCATTTCTCTCTGTCGCTAGCTCGAGTTTCTACCGGCTTGGTCTATGTTCTTTCGATACGCGTCACGAGTTCCTCGAGGGGAGGCGTAGGTAGGGTACCGTAGCCCGGGGGCGTGGGTGGCCATCTACGTCGACGCCCCCCGCCTCTTGGAGGCTCGAGGTATCTACGGACTTAGACGTTGCTAGTACGCTCGAGATATGACTCGAGATAAGGGTCGAATTTTTGAAAAGAAAAGCGCGTTTTTCCGGAGTCTGGGGGGGGAGGTTCCCCCCTGTCAGCCCCCGAGGGAGGCTCGACCCTGAGCAGGGCAGGGTCGGGGCTACCTTAAGTTGCTAAGTAAAATGAAAGACAGTGCACGAGTTTGTTCATTCATATTTGACGTGTTTGTACAAAGCAACAAAATGTAGAAGGCCTCGAGGCCCTTAAGGGTAGAAGCGACGTAGCTGAGTTATGTTCCACGCATTCGCCAGGATCCTGCCTTGACCGTCGTAAAGCTTGTATGTTCCTGGCTTGAGCACCTCAGCTACGGTGTATGGGCCCTCCCATGGAGGGGTGAGCTTGTGGCGCCCTCGACTATCTTGCAGCCGTCGAAGCACGAGGTCCCCCACCGCCAGGTCCCTTTTGCGCACGTGCTTGTCGTGGTAGCGTCGAAGTGTTTGCTGGTAGCGCGCGGAGTTGATGAGCGCCACGTCTCGAGCCTCCTCGAGCTGATCCTTGGCGTTGGCAAGCCTCTCGCCGTTGGTTTGCTCGTTGTAGGCTCGAAGTCGAGGGGAGCCATACTCGAGGTCCGTAGGCAAGACAGCCTCAGCGCCGTAGGTTAGGAAGAACGGAGTGAACCCGGTGGCTCGACTCAGCGTAGTCCTGAGGCCCCACAGCACCGAGGGGAGCTCTGCAGCCCACCTCTTTCCAAAATTCTTGAGGGTCTTGAACAGCCTTGACTTCAGCCCATGGAGAATCATGCCGTTGGCGCGCTTGACTTGCCCGTTGCATTAAGGGTATGCGACTGAGGCCCAGTTCACGCGGATGTTGTTGTCGTCGCAGAAGTTGATGAACTTTTTGCCTGTGAATTGGGTGCCATTGTCGGTGATGATGACGTTAGGCACCCCAAACTGGTACATGATGTCGGAGATGAACTCGACGGCCTTCTCCGAGGTGGGGTTGCCTATAGGCTTAGCCTCGATCCACTTGGTGAATTTGTCGACAGCCACGAGCACATGCGTGTACTTCCCATTTGTCGTCTTGAGGGGACCCACGAGGTCGAGTCCCCAGACGGCAAACGGCCAAGTGATGGGGATCATCTGCAGGGCGTGCGCGGGCTGGTGCGTTTGCTTGGCGTAGAATTGACACCCTTGGCAAGCTCGAACCAGGCGCTTGGCGTCTCCAATGGCGGTTGGCCAGTAGAAGCCTTGGCGGAAGGCGTTCCCCACCAGGGTCCTTGGCGCCGCGTGATGGCCGCAAGCCCCCGAGTGCATGTCGTCGAGGAGCCTGCGTCCTTCCTCGAGGGGGATGCATCGCTGAAGGATTCCTGATGGGCTTCGACGGTACAGCTCTCGTTCGTCGCCGTAGATGACGTAGGTCTTGGCCCTTCGAGCGATGCGTCGGGCCTCTGTCTTGTCTTCTGGTAGCACGCCTTGCGTTAGGTAGTCGAGGAAGGGCGTCCGCCAGTCGAGGGGTCGTGATGAAGAAGAGGCGGGTGCGTCGATCTGCATCGCCTCAGCGGATGTCGAGGGGTTGTTCTCGAGGGGTGGCGTTGAAGGTCGAGCCCCCGCGTCTGGCTCGAGGGGTGGCATCGAGGGGCCAGCCCCCGGGCTGATTTTGACGAATGGCTCGAAAATGTCCCTCGAGAAGACATGTGGTGGGACGGCGCCGCGCGTGGATGCCAACTTAGCCAGCTCGTTTGCGGCCTCGTTGTACTTTCGAGCGATGTGGTTGAGCTCGAGGCCGTAGAACTTGTCCTCTAGCTTGCGCACTTCTCCGCAGTATGCTTCCATCTTGGGATCGATGCAGCTCGAGGCCTTCATGACCTGGTTGACGACGAGCTGCGAGTCCCCTCGAACGTCGAGGCGTCGGACCCCAAGCTCGAGGGCGATGCGTAGCCCGTTGACGAGGGCCTCGTATTCAGCGACGTTGTTGGAGGTGGGGAAGTGCAAGCGCAGTAGGTACCGCATGTGAACTCCGAGGGGTGAGATGAAGAGTAGGCCCGCGCCTGCCCCTGTCTTCATGAGGGACCCGTCGAAGTACATAGTCCAGAGCTCGGCTTGGATTTCTGCCAGCGGGAGCTGGGTGTCGGTCCACTCAGCAACGAAGTCCGCCAACGCTTGCGACTTGATGGCTTTTCGCGGAGCGTAAGTGATGGCCTCCCCCATCAGCTCGGCAGACCACTTGGCGATGCGCCCCGTGGCCTCCCGCTTATTGATGATCTCTCCGAGGGGGAAGGACGATACCACCGTCATGGGATGAGCGAGGAAATAATGCTGGAGCTTGCGCCTTGTGATGACAATGTCGTAGAGCAGCTTCTGGATGTGTGGGTACCGGACCTTGGCCTCGGAGAGCACCTCACTGATGAAGTACACCGGCCGTTGGACTGGTAACGCGTGACCTTCCTCGTGTCTCTCGATGACTACGACCGCGCTGACCACCTGGGTGGTTGCGGCCACGTAGAGGAGGAGAGGCTCGGGGGGATCGTCACCCTGGGCTGGTCATGGTGGCACGAAAATTGGCGCGGAAGTCAGCAACCCCTTCAACTTGGTTAGGGCTTCCTCGGCTTCGACGGTCCACGCAAAGCGTTCCGTTTTCTTCAGCAGGCGGTAGTGGGGTAGCGCCTTTTCCCCTAGCCTCGAGACAAACCTGCTGAGAGCGGCTAGGCAGCCTGTCACTTTCTGTACGCCCTTGAGGTCTCGAATTGGGCCCATCTTCGTGACTGCTGAGATCTTTTCGGGGTTGGCCTCGATCCCTTGTTGTGAGACAATGTAGCCAAGAAGCATGCCTCGAGGCACACCAAAGACACATTCCTCGGGGTTGAGTTTCACATTCTTGGCCCGGAGGCACTCGAACGTGGTCTTGAGATTGCTGATGAGGTCCCCGACTTTCTTGGTCTTAACCACGATGTCATCGACGTAGGCCTTGACAGTTTTGCCTATGTGTTTGCCAAAGACATGCTGCATACAACGCTGATATGTTGCCCCGGCGTTTCGAAGGCCGAAGGGCATTGTAACATAGCAATACATACCAAAAGGCGTAATAAAGGAGGTAGCGAGCTTGTCGGATTCTTTCATTTTAATCTGGTGGTAGCCGGAATACGCATCGAGAAATGAAAGTACTTCGCACCCCGCAATGGAATCGACAATCTAATCAATTCTAGGTAAAGGAAATGGAACTTTTGGACACGCTTTATTCAGACCAGTGTAGTCTACACACATCCGTATTTTTCCATTCTTTTTCCTAACTAGTACAGGGTTAGCTAGCCACTGCGGGTGAAATACCTCCTTGATGAATCCGGCCGCCAAAAGCTTGTGCACCTCCTCGCCGATGATCCTACGCTTCTCCTCGTCGAAGCGGCGCAGGCGTTGCTTCACCGGTCTGGACCCGGCCTGGATCTCCAAGGCGTGCTCGGCGACTCCCCTCGGTACGCCTGGCATGTCCGAGGGGCTCCACGCAAACATGTCGATGTTTGCACGAAGAAAATCGATGAGCACTGCTTCCTATTTAGGTTCGAGGCTGGCACTGATGGCCAGCGTCTTGCCGTCGGTCGAGGTCGGGTCGACGGGTATCTGCTTGGTGTGCTCTGCCGGCTCGAAGGTGTCGGCGTGGCGCTTTGCCTCAGGGGGCCTCGGTGGCCAGGGCAGCCAGGGCCTCGAGCGAGTCGACTTGGACGTTGGCCTCCCCATGCTCGACGCACTCCACGTCGCAGTGGTACGCGTGTTCGTAGGAGGTGTCGATGGTGATGACCCCTTTCGGCCCCGGCATCTTGAGCTTCAAGTATGTGTAGTTGGGGACCGCCATGAATTTGGAGTAGCCAGGTCTGCCGATGATGGCGTGGTAGGTCCCTTGGAACCCAACCACCTCGAAGGTGAGCATCTCCCGGCGGAAGTTGGTCGGCGTGCCAAAGCAAACAGGTAGGTCGATGCGCCTGAGGGGGTGGGCCTTCTTTCCTGGTGCCACTCCGTGGAACCCCCCGACGCTGGGTCGGAGCTAGTCCCTCGAAATCCCTAGGAGGTCGAGGGTCTCGAGGTATATGATGTTGAGGCTCGAGCCCCCAACCATCAACACCTTGGAGAACCATACGTCGACGATGACGGGGTCGACGACGAGGGGGTACGCCCCCGGATTTACGACATGGTCCGGATGGTCGTCACGGTCGAACGTGATTGGCGCATCAGACCAGTCGAGATACCGGGGGGCGTCGTGGCAGAGTGCAAAGACTTCCCGGCGCTCCTTTTTTCTCTCTCGAGCTGAGAGCCCGACGGTTGGGCCCCCGTAGATCATGTAGCAGTTGCGCACCGGGAGGAAGTTGTCGTCTGCGTCCCCGTCGTCGCGTCGATTGTTGTCCTTGCCCTTAGGCACGTCTTCCTTCTTGTCGCCGAGCTTAGAGTAGAAGCCTTTCATCATTCGGCAGTCCTTCAACTTGTGATTTGTGGGACCCTTGTGATAAGGGCAGGGGTCCTCGAGCATTTTGTCGAAGACAGCCTCGTCAGGGGGGCCTCGAGGCTTCTTATGCTCGAGGGCACCCACGAATACTTCTTCATCGTCATTGTCATCGGCGTCGCGCTTTGCCTTCTGACCTTTGCCTTTATTCTTCTTCTTTTTGTTGTCGTCGTTGCGGTTCTTGACGTTGTTGCCCTTGCTCGAGCCCTCCGGCGTGGCCATCGCCTTGCCTTTGTCCGTGGAGCGGCCAAAGAAGGCCCCCACTGCCTCGTCGCCTGAGGCAAAGCTGGTGACACGATCCATTAGATCCTCGACCGTCCTGGGACGGTAGAGCCCTAGCTCGTGGACTAGCTCCTGGCATGTCGTGCCCGCGAGGAACGCTGAGATGACATCCTCATCAGGCACGTGGGGGAGCTCGAGGCGCTGCTTCGAGAATCGCCGAGCGAAGTCGCGGAGGGGCTCGTCCGCTGTCTGTCTGCAACGTCATAGATCCTAGGGGTTGCCTGGGCGCATGCAAGTCCCCTTGAAATTCCCATCGAAGACCCTGACTAGGTCGGCCCAGTCGTGGATCTGATCCGGCGGGAGCCCCTCGAGCCACCGACGGGCGGTGTCTGAGAGGTAGAGTGGGAGCTGGCGTATGATCACGCGGTCATCGCTCTTCGCCCCGCCCAGTTGGCAGCCCAGGCGAAAGTCGGAGAGCCATAGCTTGGGCTCGACCTCCCCGTCGTACTTCACGATGTTGGTCGGTGGTCAAAAGCGATCGGGGAGGGTCGAGCTGTGGATGGCCCGGCTGAAGACCCTGGGGCCTGGGGGCTCGAGGGCTTGCCAGTCCTCGTCACTGTCGTAGCGCCCTCCTCGATGGGCGTTATAGCCACGCTCCTCGGCACCTTTGTCCTTGCGCCGGCGGTTGATGTTGTTGCGGGCGTCATTGGGGTCTCGAGGTGGCCGGTTGTCGACGATCCGCTCCCGGACTGGCCTGGCTCAAGAGGCGTCCGGCTGGTGGACAGACGTCTCACGCTCGTTGCGGGGCATGTCTGCTGGCTTCCCCGAGGCCGCTCCGCGCCGGCGCGAGGCTGAGCTCTCGGCTTGCTGCAGAGCGGCTGTCTCGAGGAGGTTCTTCATTTCCCCGAGCATGCGCCTGGCGTCAGGGTTGGAGATGGCGGGTAGATCGCGGAGCAGCATCGCGGCCGCCACCACGTTCTGCCCGGCTCGCGGGAAGCGAACCTCAGGGCGTGCTGGTGCCCCGTCCTCGTGGATCTGCCGGTGGACCTCTCGTGCGCGGCCACGTGCGCTGGCGCCTCAAGGTCGGGCTTGTTCCTGCACAAGAGCTTGCTCGAGCTGCAGCAGGCATTGTCGGTCCTCCTCAGCCTTGTTGATCGCCTCCCGCAGCTGCGCGAGCTGCGCCGCCCGGTCGTCGTTGTGCTGAGGTGGTGCATCCAGTGCCGGAGGTTCGTTCCTCCCCCGAACGTGTGGTCCGCCTGCCGCAGCCATGTCTCCGGGCTCTTCGAGGTTGAGCGTCGGCCTGGTGTCGTCGTCGCCGTCGTCCTCGGCATCGTCCATGACCCCCTCGAGCTGGAAGCACTCCCTGGTGGGATCCCAGAGGTCAGGGTCATGGTAGTCATACTCATCGGAGTCGGAGCTGTTGATGTCACGCCGCCTTGGCTCGTGCTGGGACTGCAGCTCGCGGTACCACTCTCCGACGGTGGCTCGCCGGGGTGGCTCGACGACACGTGAGATGTCGCGGTCGACGTGCGTGGGGTAGACGATCTCCAGGTCAGCGGTGACTCGTAGGATTACGCCCGGACATTCCTCCCGCTCTGACGCCGCCCGGTCCTGACGGCGCTTGTCGAGGTGGTGGGCGTAGACAGTTGCAGAGTTGTTGAGGCCGAACGGGTGCCGCTGGCGTCGAGCGCGGTACACCCCGTGCGGGAGGAAGCCATGTGGTGTCGACGGAGCACGGCTCGGGGGCCCCTAGCCAGGCTCCCGGTCCGTGCGCATGACGAACGCGAACTCGCTGGGAGAGTGCGCGCGCGCCCTAGAAGTCTCCGGCCGTGCGCCGGGCAAGTTCTTCCTCAGGGACTCTGTGCCGGCCGCGGGGAAGTGGGCGTACGCCGCGGGCGCCGCCTGTGCCTGGCGACGGCGGTGACGACGGCGCCGCTCACGAGGTGGCGACGCGTGGTGGTGCGGGCGACGCACCACGCCCCCCGCGCGGGGTGGCGTGACACGCCCTCCAATCGGGCTCTCCGTGGAGAGCAGGGTCAGCTCAATGCCGCTGCCGATGGCCAGGAACTCGAGGCTCCCGAACCAGATGATGGCACCAGCAGAGAACGAAGGAGTGGGGGAAGCCATCTAGAAAACAACGAGAAATCGACTTCCAACACGCGAAGGCCCCTACCTGGCGCGCCAACTGTCGGTGTTTCGACCCCGGGGGTATGACACCAACTAGTAATATGATCGCGTGCTCTCTTCCTGGATGGTGATGCAAGATGACACAAGGGTTTATCCTGGTTCGGGCAAAGAAGACCCTACGTCCAGCGGGGGGAGGAGGTTCTTGTATTACTTGCACCTAAGTGCTTGTACAGGGGCAATACAAGCTCAATGAGCGTGGACGAGAGTCTGGACTTGTGTGTGTGTCGTGTGGACTCGTCTAGACCTGTGTCGACCTATCTAGACGTGTGCGTGAAGGGCCCTGGTGTCCTCTTTTATAGACCAAGAGGAGGCCAGGGTTACACAGAAGTGGCATGTACAACGCCCAAAACGACGAAGGGTAGGAAGTCTGTCTTGTCGGGGTCACTGGAGCCGATGTGGGTGTTGCTGTTGAGGCGTCCTTGAAGCGTGGCCTCCATTCCGGGCGCGGACATGGAGGCGTGGCGACGTGGAGGCCATGCAGCGCCCATTCCGGCACGTACAGGACGTGTCAGGGTCCCTCCGGGTCTTGGGGCACCTGTCCTCCAATATCATGAAAGCAGTCAGGGCTCGAGGGGCGCGAGGCCGACCTCGAGGCGGCCCCTTCAGGGGGGGCTCGAGCCCCCGCAGGTATGGGCAAGTCTCAGAAAACCCGGCTGTGCAGCGGGAATCCAGGTCTCGAGAAGTGGCTCGAGTGCGCTAGAGTGCGGGGCATGGCGTAACAGCGCTGTACTTGTGCCTTTTTGCTCATGCTTGCGGTGAAAAAGGAGGCTTGACTCTGGCTCCGGTTCACTGTGGCACATGTGATGTACCAGAGGATGTGACCGGAGTAGGTGGACGCATTAATTGCGCAGTATGGGGCCGGTGTCCAACGTCTGGTGCTGCTCGAGGGGGGGACGATGTGTCTCGAGGGATAAGTTTCCGTGTTAGAGAGGCTCGAGGTCCCCTCGTTGGGTCTCGAGGACCGGTGCACGGCTGTAGCGGGCTCGAGGTCTATGTGCCAGGGCTCGAGAGGTAAGCTACCATGAGGCGGTTGGTAAGGCTTCGGCGGGCCCGGGCTTCTCGGCGGCGGGCTGGCGTTGTAGGCCTCGAGGGGTTGGACTATTTAGGTCTCTTATTAATTGGTGCTCTAGGTTTAACTTATTTGTTTTGCGTTGATTGGGGGTACCCCTTCTGTGGTCCCCCGACAATTACTACTACTACTTTTATTAGCTTTTATTTTATATCTTAAAGTGTGTTAGATTAAATAAATAAAATAGTGTGTCTAGTTTATTTTAAGAAGTTGATGACTAAAGAAGAACCCTCTCTCTCTAATCTTTTACATGGAAATGATGAATAGTTGCTCTATCTAATTTCTTTCAAGTACCTAGTCTTCAGAGCACGAGTTCTCCTCATTAATAATGATGTCTTAAAATAAAATTAAATACATGGTTGGCAAATACTTAATCTAAGGTCTAGGTAATTGGGATATGACATGTGATGATCTGAGCTGTTATTATCTTGTTCTAAACAACACTAGAATTCCAGAGATTTCTCAATATGAAAATGACTAATAATTGCATTGAGTTAAATTAAGCTTTGTGACCCTGTGAGATGTTATCTTGCCATTGAATTGAGACACTTACATATTTCATCCATCTTCCGCATAAATGCTCATAATTATCTATTGCTACCCTCTCAGAAGTTTGTTGGAAGCATGTGGCTATTAAAAGAAAAAAAAGAAGAAAAAAAAAGGAGATCCGAGGAAATAAAAGGGACAAGTGTCCGAAACCTCAAAAAGATAGATCTCAAGGAAATAAAAAGGGACAAGTGTCCGGAACCTCGAAGAAAAAAATCAGAAAAAAATGGGCACGTGCCCGACAGTAGAATTAGCCTGATAGCCATATGTCTCTGATAGACCGAAGGGAGTGAATATATTCAAAAGAGCATCCGACTCTATTTTCCATACACATGCACTTCTTGATTCAATGGTTGGTTGACTTTCTCTTTGGATCCATTGTTTAATTTGACAACATATGTATTAATGCTTTTGAAAATTAATTAAAACTCTGGGATAAAGGTGAAGTGAAAGAACTAGAGACATAGTGCTTGATTTGATCGTTCAATCCCTCAATTATTTAAGATCTAAGGTAAAAGTAATAAGCCCCATGAAGAATAACATGATATGTTTCGAAGAACTTTTGTTTAACAGCAGGTATACTTGTTGGAAGTGAAGATATTGTAGCAACTCCTGATCCATTGTTAAGTTTTGGTTTTGCTAAGGGACTAGCAAAAGGTAAGCTTGAGGGAATTGTTGACACTGGTTATCTATTAAAATTAAAGGATAAATAAATATGAAAAGGGCATGAATTCAATCACCAACAAAGGTTTAGGGTTTTAATTGACAATATTCCACGAGTTTTGGTGAATTGTGATTATGCAGGGACTAAACCAGGAAACCAACACTGATTGCTTCCCCTAGAAGGAAACCGACGCGAGATAACGCAACCAGCACGTCAGGAATATTCTAGAAGACTCCAGAGGACACCAGGAGGTCGGGCACCGCGGGACCCTGCTAGGTGGGACCGACCGGTCCCACCAGAAGACCGACCGGTCTCCCCCTGGGCCCGCTGGCTTCCGTCTTCTGCAAGCTTCCTCCACCGCCTCTTAGGATCCATCTCAGCCCTACGTGAAGTCGGTTTGATCCAACGGTCGCGGTTGATCCCTCAGGGCTATATAAGCAGCCCCAGACCCTCCTCTCCAGGCATCTCCATCTTCATTATTCATCTCCACATCAGAAACTAGGGTTTCAATTAGAAGTAGATGTCCCTCTAGATGAATCTCTTCTAGTTCATCTAGAATTAGATCTAGTTCATCTAGTTGTAATCAAGAGCCAGCTATCAAGTAGAAGACTAGTTACCCCTCTAGTTAGGTTTAGAACCTAGTCTTATACTAGAACTAGAAGAGAGAGAGAGAGGAAGAGATCAAGAAGGAGCTCCGGCCTGTCGGATCAACTTCTTCATCTTGTACCTGCGGATTCAAGTTCATCTTCAACTTGCTTCAGCGATTGTTTCGGTAATCAACGTCTATATTTAAGTTTGAGTCATTGTTCTTATTATTCTTATGGTTTATGACTCTCTTTTGAGTACTTTAATTCTAAGTTGCTCTAGAGTTAGAGTAGTTGGATAGTGTAAGCATGGTGCTTAGACTTGATAGCTCATATATGCCTCCTATAACGCCGGTAGTAGTGGTTGTTCGCAAGGGTGACTCTTATAGCCTTGTTGATTCTTCTATAGTCCACTTACCCGTGTGTAGGCTCGGTAGGATTATACGTTTGCATAAAAGACTCATACTCTGTTTGTGACCTTTTATGACAACTTCCCCACTAAGAATAATATAAACATATCACTCTTAAATTGGAATTAGACAGCCTTAGTGATCCCCTCTATACTTCTACATTCTCCGTCCTTGTTAGCTACTCAGGGGATAGACTTTAAGACTTAACACTATCCGTTCCTTTGGGTTTGATATTAAAACTGGGTTACTCCGGTGAAGTGCTACATCGGTAGATCTTATCGATGCGCTTGCGGATAAAGTAGAGTGTGCGTTAATTTATACCAACAATCATTTCTGGCGTCGTTGCCGGGGATAGAGTTTATCTCTACTCTTGGTAGCGACGTTAGTAAGTGTGAACACCAAGGCCGGTTACCAATGATATAAATAGCCCCAAGGGCTAACTAGCTGTTATGCCCCTTCACTGGGCATTATGCGCTAGCAGCGGACTCTCCACACGGGACCATCGGACGCTCAGGCCAGCGTCCGATGCTTGGATGCTCACCACATGTCCCCCACGTTCAACTTCGGCCGAGTGATCCCAACGGCTATATTTCTTCGTGAAACGGATAAAGAGGCATCAGACGCGCCGATGCCCCTGCTCAAAACTGTGCAAGATCCCCCTCACATCGGACGCGTCGGACCCTTAACATCAGACGCTAAGGGCCAGCGTCCGATGTCTATGCAGAGAGGTGCCCAAGTGCTCGTGCGGACATCGGACGCGTCCGATGAACGCACATCGGACGCATCCCAGCGTCTGATGCATCCTCTGCAACAGACTTCAACTAGGGTTTGCCATCGCCCCTCGGACCAGTGTCCGATGCTCCCAGAGCACACTACTTCATCTCCAAAAACCGCTGAATCCTGCCTCGCAAGCTCGGCAGGAGGGAGAGGGACTATCCACTAGTTTCTCCCACTTCTCCACAACACCTTTTCAACATAACTTCTTCTCTAACAACTTCTCCTTTGCAAATGTGCCAACACCACCAAGTGTACAACAACATGTGCATATGTGTTAGCATTTTCACAATCATTTTTAAAGGATTTTTACTTGCACTCACCACGCCACTAGATCCTAGCAACAACGCAATGTTAGATCGCTCAAGTGGCACTAGATGACCGATATGCAAACAAGTTTGCTCCTCTTAATAGTACGACCTTCTATCCTAAACCCGGTCATAATCTTCTCTACACACCTATGACCGGTGAAATGAAATGCCCTACAAATATACCTTTACCTTGCGCATTCCATTCCATCTCCTCCATTGTTGATGCAACACATGCACCAACCTAGATTAAATGATATGTTCCACTTCATATCATCACACGGCCTCTATCATCCATCGATCTTGACCTCACTTGCTCTTCACCATTGCTTCGGTCCTTCGGTGCCAAGTCTTTGCTCAAGCCTCCCGACACTCGGTACCAACGGCTTCAAAGCCTCCAACTTGCCCTTCACCTTCGCAACCCGTCCATCAAGCCAAGTCTTGTCTTGATCTTCACCATCTTAGCCACATGACTCCATGACATGTCACATATGCATTAAGCTCCTCCATCACATGCATGAGCCTTACAACATCCTCCAAGCCATTTCACATTTATGGCATATGTTGCTCACACATGATCACATATGGACTAATCACCAGTGTATCTCACATATACATAATTAGTCCTCCTAAAGTTGTCACTCAATTACCAAAACCAAAGTAGGACCTTTCAGCCGCGCAGATGAGTTGGGCTGCGCGCGGGGGGGGGAGGAAAAGAGACGGTGCAAGATGGCCCGAGTGAACGAGGGCGAACTGTGAGCTGAAAGGGGAGAGAGGTGGGCCGAGGTAGGGAAAATGGGAGAGGAGGGAGGAGGAGGAAGTGGGCTGAGAGGAGGAAGTGTGGGTGGGAGAGAAAGGAAGGGTTTTGGCCTTTTGCCATTTTCCTTTTCTTTTCCTTTTTTTTTTTTTTTCTTCTAAATCCATTTCAAATACAAATTTAAAATCTGATTGAAATCAAAGCAGTTTGCAAATTTTTGCAATATTTTCTCTAGGTTTTGAAAACAAAGTTTGGAGTAAAATTTTTAATTATTTATTTATTTTCTAAATAGAGCATAAATCGATTCGCCCTAATTCATATTTAATAAATTCTTTTTTTCATCCAATAAAAACTATGCAATGACATGAATGCAACAAACAATTAGTGAAAATTTATCCTTCATCTAAGATTTTCCATTTCCTAATAAAATTCTAATTAATTTTAATTAATAAAAATCAGGGTGTTACAGATAGGCTAGTGATAGGATTGGAACCTAGGTTTGCATATCTCTTTTACCAGTAGATATAGCAACACATATAGCAATACATTAGTTGCACAAAAGTGTTGGTGGCGGTTGGTGCTGGACCGGGCTGGGAGCTAAGAAACAAGCAAGAGTTGGTCTGGACCGTGAAAGGATCAAGATGGCCAAGAGGGGGTGAATTGGGCTTTTCTAAAAATTCTTGTGATAATTAAATCCTATCAAGCCCAATTAACCCTTATGTGCTTATTAGTGACTTTCCACTAAACTATACCGCACAAAAGACTATACCTAGTCCATTCCTACTCTAGCATGACATTTCAACAAGTATGAAACAACAAATAAATACAGAATTGAAATGCTCAAAGTAAATACGAAAGTAAAGAGAGGTAAGGAAGACTCCCGAGGTATCGAGGTGTCAGCATACCCCCTAGTCCTTATTGGAGCACCCGCATAAGGGTATCGCTCCCCCGTGATCCGCGCAAGGATCAAGTGTTCACTACGAGCTGATTCTTCACCACTCCGGCCTGGTGAATCGCTCGCTACCGGTCACAACTTGACTTGGGTCATCCACAAAGCCACCGGATGATCACCAAGCTCCTTGATCGCCACCGAGCCATCTGGGTGATGCCGATCACCAAGAGTAACAAGCAAGAACTCTCACTTGACCAACGCAAGGCTAATGAGATGTGTGGATGCACACTTGCTACTCTTTCTTCACTAATGAGGTGTTTGATCACTCAATTATCAAATCTCTCAACCTTACTAGGCCTCTTGCAATCACAATGTGTTTGTCAACCTTTCAAATGAGCAAGAGTAACAACATGAATGAGGTAAAGGCATATTTATCCCCCCCAACTCAAAACATGCACGAAGGGGTATAACTACACTACTAGAGAACAAGCCTTTGGACGATAGACAAATTCGGGTATAGTCTCGGATTTTTTGGTGTCCAGGACTAAAAGTTCTTTGGTTCCTTTTCCTCGAGGCAACCGGGACTAAAGAGTGAAGGTTCTTTAGTCCCGGTTGGTAATAACAACCGGGACTAAAGGTAGGACCTATTACCAACCGGGACTAAATGACCTTTTAGTCCCGGTTGGTGTTACCAACCGAGACTAAAAGGTCCTTCCAGAGTCAATTTAAAAAGAAGGAGTATCATATTCTGTCAGATGTGTGGTGTAGCTCAGTTGGTAACGCACATGAAGGCTAATTGTGCGGTCTTGAGTTCGAATCTCCATAGCCACAATATTTTTTCGTTTTTATTCCAAACCTTTAGCCCCGGGTCGAATACTGTAGACGACCTTTAGTCCCGGAACCTTACCCCTGGTTGCAGAACCGGGACTAGGGCTAAAGGCCCGTTTTCCAGTAGTGTTAGCCAGTTACACACTGACCGAACGTACTGCCCTAGCATCTCGTCAACTGCAACTCAGCGTCCGGTCAACAAATGAAGTCCAAAACGACTTCGGATCGCAACGCTTTCTTCACGGACTTTCTTCCTCATGATCTTTGGGACCTTTCTAAGTTACCTAGGGATTTGGTTAACAAGTGTGCATCACACCTAACTCAAAAAACTCGCCTAGGTCAAGCTACACATTCAAACTCCCCTTACTGGTACGAAGAAAGGAAAAACAAAGACCTAAACTACTCTCCAGTAGTGCTAGCCAGTTACACACTGACCGAACGTACTGCCTTAGCATCTCGTCAACTGCAACTCAGCGTCCGGTCAACAAATGAAGTCCAAAACGACTTCGGATCGCAACGCTTTCTTCACGGACTTTCTTCCTCATGATCTTTGGGACCTTTCTAAGTTACCTAGGGATTTGGTTAACAAGTGTGCATCACACCTAACTCAAAAAACTCGCCTAGGTCAAGCTACACATTCAAACTCCCCTTACTGGTACGAAGAAAGGAAAAACAAAGACCTAAACTACTCTAAGTGTCCTCCAACACCGTATGACACTTAGAACTAGCTTATCTCCGTCTTCGTCGTCCATCATTTTAAAACCAAAAAGAAATCCATCAATAAGAGGACTTGAATACAATTATGCCCAATCGATCATCATTATTATGACCTAACTCAACTGTTTCTGCAGAACACACGTTAGTCACAATAATCCTACGTTGTCATTAATCACCACGACCTAAATGCTTTTAGACCAGGCTGTGAAACAAACAAGAGTTGGTCTGAATCAGGCTGTAAACCAAACAAACATGAATGTACCCAGCGAGCAAGGCCATGGCTGGTCTGGGCATGGTCGCTGGGCCTGGCTGCTAGGGGTAGCGTTCCAAACATGTCCTTTTGTCTCTGGTGAGCCTCGCCTCCTACAGTATTGTAGGGTATATAGGTAGTTCACTACGATATAATTATCAAATCAGACCATATGTGCAGTGATCTGACTACACTAGCTCTAGAATACCACAAAAGTGTTGAGTTTGATCACTCTTATTCCATCACCCTCAATAATGGCATTCGAAAAATTAAATGTTGAAGCCCTAATGGCAGTGAATTTGTGGAGGGCGAATGGTATTAAGATCTTCACAATTCGTGAAGCTGTGAGGAGGAGATGATAGGAAGCAAGATATTTCTTCTTTCGAAATTATACAAGTCATTCGGACTTTTGTAGGTACATGACTTTTATTTTGTACCTAATATATGTAAGTACATAGAAAAACTATGTATCTAAAAAACAAAATGATTTATAATTATTTGAAATAGAGAGCGTACATCAAAGCCCAAAGCAACTTGTTGGATATACACTTTCGAAAAAAGAAAACCGTACGTCCCATAGTCTTTTTTTTTAACGTATGGGTCGGACATGTGTCAACTGTGCACACAACACGTGCGCATCTTCTCATCAAGGCAGCTACCACATCAGTGACACGTCGAAAACTGCCACGCCCACACTGAGAGCAAAGCTGATTTCCCCCCTTTCCTTTCCGGTTGTTGAACTTTTTTTTTGGCACATGGCACTACCACAAATTAAAAGAAAATGTATTTTATATATTTTGCGTATATGTCATATATATGCCCATGTCTCAATAACCTAAGACGTCTACGTGCAGGACGCTCTTAGTATCTTGACGTACGTCGTCGCTATACCGGCGACAGCTTTTTCAAAGCGTGTTGAAGGCCATGACGAAACTATAGCTAGAGACCCGAGCGAGAGACGCGCGCACCAACAACGACAAGCGCCGATCGAGCTTACGTCCGCTTTCTCGGACGTTTTCCCAGCAGTAGCAGTAGCAGTAGTAGCACTATCCTATAGTGTGTAGTGTCACACGGCTGCACTGCATCTGCATGCATGATGCCTCGCGAACGTTTGGCCTCGATGCATATGGCTTTCTTGGACATTTTCGAAGAGACTTTCTCCATGTTCTACTGGAAACTGTTGCCTAGCCTGTACATTGATTGTTCCAGCTCTTACACGTACGTCATGGTTGGTTGTCTGCCGTTCAAATTTACCAGTCTTTCCTCCTACTAATAATTTGCCACCGCCGGGTAGTTGATGAGTTAATTTATTGGGTTAAATTAAAGGAAGGGGGCAAATATTTTCGGGCTCAAAATTTAACATCCTAACTGGTTTCGTTGTTTACTTTGCCCTGTACGTTGCTATTAGCAATATATTGCCGCTAGATCGAATAATGACCTACTTCCTCCGTCCCTATTTAACTGTCGCCCGAGAAGCGTGTCTGTGAGAGAAACACGGTTTTCTAGAGTAGGGACGGAGAGGGTACTTGTTGATCGATAATATGAAAATAAAGAGAAAAAAGGTCTACAGAAGTTCTTGGAAGGATGGAAGTGTACATGCAATGTGTACTGATGTGTGTGGAATGCGCGTGGTTGGTTGCTGTCATGCATCACGAATGCATGTCAAAATCAATGCATCAAACTAGCATATATAATACAAGTTACAACTCTCAGCTAATTTATCGGTCAATGTATAAGATAGAATAAGGACACTAAGTTTACTTATTGAAAGGACATAATGTAAGTGCCGATCCTATACATCTCGTCTTTGCATCCTCTTTGCGTTGATGGATGATCATATCTGAATAGATACGGTTCCCGTATCTTTTATTGGTAGCACCGAGCCCGCCGGCCAAGCAGTGAAGCAGCAGCTAACAGGGGCATCCTATGTGCACAAGAGGATAATGCTTGGGTATCAACAGTGATTGTGTCATATTATCTTATTTGTTTATTCCTACACGCGGATGTGGTATTGAAAAAAAAACCGTAAAAAAATAATTAGCTGGAACATCAAGAAATAATTAATAGTGTGCACACACTGCTAACAGTCAATATTACAAAACCAAATTATGCCATTAGGTAGCTATCCTATACATATATAACTGTTAGTGTATAGTAGGATTATATAACTTTAAGTAGGAAATGATTATTGTATATAATTGTTATATTATGATATGATTACACAAGAAGTTGCATCGCTCACTATGCGTGATTCGGTCGAATATTACCAATAATGTAGGTATATGCTAATCATAGCCATACATGCAATTGGACTTTATACGTGTACTATAAACGGACAACTAGACGGTTAGAACAAAGTTTGTACTATAGGGAATAAGTTTGTGTCTACGCGCACGAGTACTAGTTGCTTCCTTATTAGTATGTTTGTTGTTTGCGACTAAAACAGCTCGTGTCAGTAGTCTAACTTACAAAACATGATACATTGATAACATCTTAGAAGTAATCATGATATGAGTCATCGTAGGTACAAAGTATCCATGTGTGCTAACAAAAAAAAAGGTCTGATGGATCTAACCAGAAATTAGTGGTATTCGTCTGATATATTGACAAGCCTATACGAAATCCGGCCATACGCATCCTTTACAACCCAACCTATAAACATCTAAAAACCCAAAACAACCTGGGGAGAATGCACGCTTGCAACCCATATAAACATCTAAAAAGCCAAAACAGCCCGAAGGGAAAAGTTTTTTCGGGTGCGTGCGCGCGTGTGACGGCGAGAGAGGTTAGGGCCAGTTTGGTAGAGCTCCGTCTGATTCTGATTCTCTATATAAGCTGATTCTCTGAGAGAAATGATTCTGTGACTGAAAGTGATTCTCTTTGATTCTTTAGCATAAACTCTTAGAATCAGTATGGAGAATCACTTCACAGAATCAGGGGAAGCTACTTTTTTCAGCTCTCAGCCCCTTAGTTCATTTCAGAGAATCACTTTACAGAATTAGCAAAGAATCACTTCACCCTGAAAAACCGTTTGGCAGAGCTCCTACTAGATTCAATAGAGAATCAGCTCTGGGACCTCTGCCAAACAGGGTCTTCCCACACACGCAGTCGGTGGACCCAATCCTCAGACGCTTCACGACACCCGCTTGCCTGCGTGAGCGCCCCCCGGCCGCTCCCATCCGCTGTACCCCCTTTCTCTCTCCTCACTCTCTCTCTCTTGCTCCGAGTTGTATATAAAAATACTCCCCTCTACTGTATATTTTTCCTGGTGTGCATATATAGGCTTTGGAAGGGGGCGCGCGCAGGGGAAAGAAAATTTCAGAAATTGATTTATAAGTGGGGCATATAAGAGTGTGGGAGAGGAAAGCAGCAGGAGAGAAGAGAGAGAGAGAGAAGGAAAAGTATGACAAGCAGGAAATGAGAGAAATGGGAGAACAGCCTTCTTATTAGCCTCTCCGGCCTCCATCCTCTCTCCACCACTGCTATCACTCCTCAGTAGCAAGAGCAAGAGCAAAGCAAGAGGAGCAAGCCGGCCAGCTGCAGTAGTACCAGGGGAGAGTGAGGTACAGAGAAGAAACAAACTCGCTCGAATTCTTTTTCCTGTTAAAAAATATATCTGTGTGTCTCACTGTATGAGCCTGTGGGTGTGGGTGTTTGCGAGCTTTTGTTCTTTTGCTTTTTTACTTGTTTTGAGTGCAACTGTTTGTTTGGATTTCCCTGTCCGCTTTGTTCTTTTGTTAATCTCGGAAGAGTCCTAAGCGGCCGATGCCTTGGAGTTTTTCTCGGCTGCCTGTCGATTTGTTTCTTGTTTCAGATCAATTCCAGGCGCATACATATGAGAAGAAGGGTCTAGCCATCAGGAATTTAATTTGGGGCCTCCTCTCCTCTCCTTTGGGTCTTTATCTCCTTGGTTCTGTCGGGCTCCGCCGCCCTCGATTTGTCTCCGGATCGGAGGAACCCGCAAATCTTTCTCCTCTCGTCTCGCTCCCATGGTCGTCGCCGCCGCTCGCATGCTGTGTGTGTCATATGTGTTTAATTTCTTGGAGATATATGTATATACTCGCGCCGCGCAGTTGTTGCGGTTCTTGATTGCCATGCCGGTCTCACTTGGAAAGTCTTGCTTGTTTCAGCGAAGAAGGGGAAGGACGAAGAGCACTGCCAATCCTATTCCTAGCAACGGGCCCAAGCCACCGGCAGCAAGGGGAGAGGCTGTGTCGTTGGCGTGTTCGAGTTCGAGCTGGTGGTGCCAGGAGGATAAATCGGGAGGCGGCGGCAGTACGTGATGGCATCGAATTCATCGGCGGCGGCGTTCTTTGGGGTTAGGGATGGGGACCAGCAAGACCAGATTAAGCCGCTGATATCACCGCAGCAGCAGCTGGCAGCGGCGCTCCCCGGCGTGGCAGGCGCCGTGGCTGCGCGTCCGGGCCGGCCGCGGCGGCGCAGCCACCGCCCAAGAAGAAGAGGACTATGCCCGGTAATTCACATGTGCCCCCCCTTCTGATTCCGGTCTCGTGCATGCGCACTGCATATACAGGTCTCGGTCAGGTCTGCCGCCTGCGAGAGATCTCGCTCGCTCGTCTGGACTCGATTGGAGTTTTATGAGTTGGATGGATGCTGGCAGCAGGCCGGACGACCATGCATCTTCTTCTCTCACATGCACTCGATCGGTTTCTCTTTCCATTTCTTCGTGGTTTCCTCACTTTGTGTCACTACTGTGTTTTTCTCTCTGGTTATTACATACAGTAGTTCTTGATTTGTGACCACTGCTGTCTGCACTGCGTAGTCTAATAGTCCAGAGAATAGTTCCTGTGTTTTTCAACACAGATCGATGTGTGCAAACTACAGCCTTTTTTTTGTTGGAAACCGGATTTTTATGAAAATATTCTCAAGCTCTTGTTGGTTCTCTCTCTACCCTCCCAAACTAGTTCGAGGTGGATCCCCCCTCCCTACCTTCCTGCAAAGCAAGTATAGAGTATAGACTTGACGAGACGAGCTTGGCCTTCAGTTTGCACCTCCTTCAATCAATATACTTCATTTAAAGCTCTGTCCCTCACAGTCACACCTGGGAGTGAGAATTAATTCAGGTGAGGAATATGGAAGGTTGGAGTACGACTTCATTCAAGGCATGGCGACTACCAGTTTTCCTTTCCCGGGGGCGGCTGGCCGGCCTCTTGTTTGTGTTCTTCTGGCTTCTCAGCAACAAGGCTCACGTTTTCGTTTTTACCGGTTGAAGAATTCAGACTCTCCTACTACCAGCTTTTGTTTGGTTAATTATAAAAATAACAAAGTTCCATATTTTTCAAGAAGAAAACAAAATCAGTTTACCTCCCAAGATTCCATGTGTGCATGCATGAGCTGTTGTGTTGTTACTCAGTTCTTCTCTTCTTCCCCCAATTATGAGAAGCAAATAGGAGCCATGACACAATCCAAGTCGATTCCTTTGTTCTCCATTTCTCTTCCGCCTTCAAACTCCCCTCCTTCCCCCCAAAAAAAATCTGTTGCAAAATATTCCCCTCTGTCCGGCCGGCCGTCTCATATATAGCTTGTCTCTACCGTGCCACAGCTAGCTCACACCCACCGAGAGAAAAGTGGAAACAAAAACAAATATCTTCCCCGCCCCCAAATTACTATATCATCAGTACTAGCTCCCACCATCGTTTCTTAACCATGTATGCATGACTAGTTTATATAAGCAAAATATTTATTAATTACTCCCACATAGAACAATAATTCCCTCGAAAATAATTAATAGTATATATAAAACCCAATCATCAATACATAAAAACAATGTGCTATTGTCCTCCATCCCAATCCACAACAAGTGCCCACGCGATCATCTTGTGCATCCATGCATATATAATTTTGCTGTTCGCGCTGCATTCAAAGCAATTTTTTCCTCCTGTCCATCATATATATCATGCATGCATCAGTTCGATCGAACATACACATATATAGCATTTCTATTCTTTTTTGCAAAGCT
Organism: Coix lacryma-jobi var. lacryma-jobi; assembly: GCA_009763385.1. Classification (NCBI taxonomy): domain Eukaryota; kingdom Viridiplantae; phylum Streptophyta; class Magnoliopsida; order Poales; family Poaceae; genus Coix; species Coix lacryma-jobi. The sequence continues at coordinate 18,900,146 of CM019830.1, read as the reverse complement.
ATTATTACATATTAGTAGCTAATAACTAGAGACTAGCAGTGTTTGATTATTATTTCTCCTCGATGGAATAATTAAGCAGACCCCGACGCCGAGGTGATCGCGCTGTCGCCCAAGACGCTGCTGGCGACCAACAGGTTCGTGTGCGAGGTGTGCAACAAGGGGTTCCAGCGGGAGCAGAACCTGCAGCTGCACCGGCGCGGGCACAACCTGCCGTGGAAGCTGAAGCAGAAGAACCCGCTGCAGGCGCAGCGGCGGCGCGTGTACCTGTGCCCGGAGCCGACGTGCGTGCACCACGACCCGGCGCGCGCCCTCGGCGACCTGACGGGGATCAAGAAGCACTTCTGCCGCAAGCACGGCGAGAAGAAGTGGAAGTGCGACAAGTGCTCCAAGCGCTACGCCGTGCAGTCGGACTGGAAGGCGCACTCCAAGATCTGCGGCAACCGCGAGTACCGCTGCGACTGCGGCACGCTCTTCTCCCGGTAAGCCGCCGATCGATGCCTATATAGCTCTCCTAAGCTCCGGTCGATGCATCTCCGGTGTCCCGTACGTCGTCGTCGTCCCTTCGATCTCCTCCCGGCCATGCGTACGTCTCTCCTCGTTCGTTCTTTCGTTAGTTCGTGGTGTACTGTGCATATCAGCGAGCAGTACGTGTGCACAGATAGCTAGATGATGGCAAGCAGGTAGTGTAGCTGCATTGCATTTGTGTGTACTGTGTAGCATATGTGTGTGTATGTGTACACATATATAGAGTATGTTGATGATTGCTGCATCATGATATGGCAAGTGTGTATATAGCTAGCTAGGCAGCATGATATGGCATCGGCATGGGGTTTTGCACTGCATGAGCCTGTTGTAGCTGTCCGCTTATGGCTAGCTATTGGATTCGGTGAGCGAGTAAAGTATTAGGAACGTTCCATGGTTTGGCTGGCCTTCTTTAGGGTTAGGGTTTTGTTTGGGCTTGCGGGCGACATGGCGCGCGTTTGCAGGTATAGTTTTGGTGCTCACTGCTCAGCTCAGCCCTCAGCCGCTGGCCTGCATGATGATTGAGCTAGAAAGACGAAGATAGATCCGCCGTGAGGGGAGAGAGAGAGAGAAGAATAGTCGTGCTAGCTGGGAGGACTGCTTGCACGTGAAATGCAGAAATGGCTTCTTTTTTGAGCCTTTTGGCCATGGTGATGATGCTTCCCTTTCCTGACTTCCCTCCCTAGCTAGGGAAGCAGGAGCCAGCAAAATCTCTCTTTCTGTCTCGCCAAACACTCGTCACAGTCACTAGTATTTGTATCTATCTTTTTTCTAGCTTTTTTCCCCCTGAACGGCTGAACTGATTCGTCAGTGTTACCCATCATATTTACACAGATATGCATGCGTCTATGTTGTTACTGTATGCTGTTACTGACCCTGTAGACCCACATTTTTACTGGTCCATCTTTGTCAGAAGCAGTCAAGCTGTAAGAAGCAACAGGCTCTCGCTCAGTCCCTCTCCTCTCTCTCTCTACTGAGTCACTTGTTGGCTGCCATGCCATGTAAGCCTAGCTTGTTCTCATGTGAGTTGGCCGCTGTCTAGATGTGGCAGGGCCGTTTGTTGGCCGTGCCAGTGAGCCAGGCGGCCAGGTCCACCTCTTTTCATGGATACGTTTGCCATGGCCTGCAGGCCTCTCACAGTATGCCCTAGTCACGCATGCATCACCACCTAGTAGGTGTAACTTTGAGGCACTGTTCACATTTGTTGGCGGTGCGTGTTAAACACCCAAAGTGGTGTGGTCATTCTCACTCCCTTTTATGGGTAATGGGTATGGCAAAAAATTCTCCAATAGGAATGAGCATATATAGTAACTACTTAGTTGCATCGACAGGAGTTGCATTAATGGCCGCTGCTTGAGTTGCTCTATTAAAGAAGTAGTACTTCTCTTCCACTGTTTTCTCACACTAAATTCATAGATTCCATACGTTTTGTTGTCAAACAGTAATTTTGATTAGGGCCTAGTATTAGATTGATTTAGTGCGTGGTTTGCAAGAAAAAAATCACGGTGTGTGAACGTGTCTTGGTCCCTTGGGAAGTGAGCTTACCAGCCCCACAAAGTTTTCTGATCTCCTGATGCCCCCAAAAAAAGTTTTCTGATCTCCTTGGTGTGTGTGTGTGTTCGTGTAGATGCATGACAGTTCTGATGCCGATGTCTTGCTGCCTTTTTCTCGTCTCAGCTTTCCTCTCACCTTTTCTTTTTCCATTATTGATTGACATGGGTTTCTGGGATCTTGAGCTAGCTTTGTGGTGAGGCTAGCCTAGCCTGCTGCTTTGATACCTGCATGCGTCAATGCATGGTTACCAAACACCTTTGACCAATGCTATCAGACGAACCATGTAATGTTTCGGGTTGTCACCATTAGGAAAGTGCACACATCACATCTACTCTCTCTCCGTCCCTAAATAATTGTCTCTAGAAAACCGTGTTTTCCTCACAGACACGTTTTCCGGACGACAGTTAAATAGGGACGGAGAGAGTATACTGCAGACTCTTTTATATCCACAAAAAAGGAAATTTGCAAAGCCCGCAGGGAAAAAAGAAATAAAAGGATCACTCCCGTTCAGCGTGGACATGCATCTGATCCATGAATTCTAGCTACAAACACAACATTCAGCGGCACAGCATCATCAGCATGCATGCATCCAGTTGCAGCAGCGTTCACATGTCCATGCATCAGAAACAGTAGTATCTTAACCCGAGCCGAGATGCCGCTGTTCCTCGGTGCCTGCGCCGTCTGCAGCGTGGACATGCATGCATGCGTCTACGAAACCCTGCATGCTTACTTGTCGCATCAACTTTTACTGTGTACATTTTCACTGCGCCGTCTCGGGCTCATGCGATTGTCTGCTTCCCTTCTGAGTTCTGACCTAAAGCAATGCACAGCATGAGCAATGCACAGCTGAACGAAAGCGCATGCATCATGCGTGAATGATATGACATCTTATCCGTTGGTGGATGCATGCATGCAGGAGGGACAGCTTCATCACGCACCGGGCGTTCTGCGACGCGCTCGCTCAGGAAAGCGCGCGGCTGCCGCCGACGAGCCTCAGCAGCCTCACCAGCCACCTCTACGGCGCCACCAACGCGGGCAACATGGCGCTCAGCCTCTCGCAGGTGGGCTCCCACCTCACCTCCACTCTCCAGGACGGCCACCACCACCACCACCACCCGTCCCCGGAGCTCCTCCGACTCGGCGCCACGGCCGGCGGCGGCAGCAGCATCGCCGCGCGCCTCGACCACCTCCTGTCGCCCAACGGTGCGTCCGCCTTCCGCCCGCCGCAGGCTCCGCCGTCGTCGTCGGCGTCCTTCTTCCTCAACGCCGGGGCATCGGTCGGGCCGGACTTTGGGGACGACGCGGGCAGTGGGCCGCACTCGTACCTGCAGCAGGCCAAGCCTTTCCATGGACTCATGCAGCTGCCCGACCTCCAAGGCAACGGTGCTGGGGGCCCCGGCGCCTCAGGCCCCAGCCTCTTCAATCTGGGCTTCTTTGCTAACAATGGCAACAGCTCGGGGTCCAGTCACGAGCATGCAAGCCAGGGGCTCATGAACAATGACCAGTTCAGCGGCGGAGCTGGTGGAGGCGGTGGCGGCGGTGGCGGAGGGGGTTCGGAGGCATCGGCGGCAGGGATTTTCGGCGGCAGCTTTATGGGCGGCGGAGACCAAATTCCACCTCCGGGGCTCTACGGCGATCCAGCCTCCATGCTGCCGCAGATGTCGGCGACCGCTCTGCTCCAGAAGGCGGCGCAGATGGGCGCGACCTCGAGCGCGAACGGCGGCGCGGCATCCATGTTCCGGGGCTTCGTGGGCTCTTCCCCTCACGTGCGGCCGGCGACGCCGCACATGGAACAGAGCGATGCCAACCTGAACGACCTGATGAACTCGCTCGCTGGAGCTGGTGGCGTCGGCGCGGGAGGAATGTTCGGCGGCGGCAGCGTCGCCGTCAGCGCGGGGATGTTTGATCCCAGGCAGCTGTGCGACATGGCGGACCACGAGGTGAAGTTTGCCCAGGGTGGCGGAGACATGACGCGGGACTTCCTTGGCGTCGGCGGCGGCGGCATCGTGCGCGGGATATCGACGACGCCGAGAGGAGATCACCACCAGAGCAGCAGCGATATGAGCTCCCTGGAGGCCGAGATGAAGTCGGCCTCGTCCTTCAACGGAGGCAGGATGCCATGACCGACCCATCGATGATCGAGCTTATACAAGGCATAAGCTCGCGTACAGTAAGCCAGAGACTTGATCAAGCAGATGCAATGCAACGGAAGGAGTAAGCTCGTCGTTATAGCGTAGTCAGCAACTGAGTCGATCGCATGAGTGAGTTCATGCTCATGATGCTCATGCATGGGATAAAGCTTGCTAGCTAGCTTTCATCATCCGAAGGGACCTGGGAGAGAGAGAGGAAGAGGCGTCTTCTCTGACTAATGGAGTAAGCTAGTGCTAGTGCGAGTTGGACGCATGTGATGACCCCTTTGCTCGTGGTGGGGGTTGGTGTGTTCATGCTGGTCTTCTTCTTGTTGGTTTTTCCTTCCTTGTAGTTGGATAATCTTTGTTGGATTAAGTATAGTTTCTAGTCATAGAACCAATAAGGATGTTTGTAGCTAGCTTAATGGGGGCGTGATTTGCAGCTTAATTTGCTCCATTCCCCCTCCTGCTATTTTTTTATCCCTTTTCTCTTGTAGCAAAAACAATATTCCCCTTACAATCCCATTAATCATGCTAGCTCAAATTCATGCTGTTTTCTTGTGTGGCAGGATGCATATTATATAGTCAAGTCACTGACTAATAGGTCAACCAATATATTGCCATCTTCTCTTATTTAGTCTGAAGTCTATTGATTACCAGGAAAAGGTATATATATGTGTGTGTACCCTCCAGTACATGCAAGGAGACATAAGTGGTATATATCAAAAAAAAAATCTCACGTCGTGTGTTCTGATTTCATATAGTTTCTGTTTGAAGACCATAAATAAGTACACTAGCTAATGTTTCATATATTTTCAGACACAAGGATTCACTACAGGAAACACGATCTTCGCCGAGTGCCTGCGAGTTCGCCGAGTGCCAAATTTCGGGCACTCGGCGAAGAGCCTCTTTGCCGAGTGCCGGAAATATGGCACTCGGCGAAGAATTAACACAAGGCGAAGGCAGATTTGCCGAGTGCCCAACACTCGGCAAATAAAAACACTCGGCGAAGACACCTCTTCGCCGAGTGCCGAACACTCGGCAACGATGAGCACTCGGCAAAGTCTCGCTGACCAGACGGCACCCGGGCCCGTTAGCTTTGCCGAGTGCCCGCCGTCTGGCACTCGGCGAAGACCATCTCTTTGCCGAGTGCCGGCCCACGTGGCACTCGGCGAAGAGTACGGACCTGGGCTATGCCACGTAAGCTTTGCACACGTAAGACCATTTGATATCACATGTTGAGATGTCCAGGTTTGTAAGCATCGTACGTGACAACTTGCTCGAAACTTTCTCAAATTTTTTTCACGGCATACGCATATGATGTAACAACATCTCGCCAAGTTTCACGATTTTCGGAATTAATTTGCATTTTCTATAATTACAAAACCGCCCGCACGTAATTTGGAGGCGTTGCCCCGTGAGCACGTTGATCGAACCTAGGGTCAGTTTTTGCATTTGGCCTCAACATACGGTTACGAACAAGAATAACATTTTTAAATCATCAAAATCCATTATTCGATGCACCCAGTTCAAACTTGCGTTTTCCGGAAAATTCAAGAAAAGAAATAAAGTCAAAAAATATAACGAAAGGTTTTGAAAAACTGTCAAATTTGAACATATTGACAGTGGTAGTGTGGGGATGACCCACAAAAAATTTGGTGTCCAAAATCAAAAAAAAAACAACTTTGCCGAGTGCCACTTAGACTGACACTCCGCAAAAAGCAGCACTTCGCCGAGTGCCAGCCACGTGGCACTCGGCATAGAACAGGCCACGTGCTTTGCCGAGTGCCACGTGGCTGACACCCGGCGAACACGTCCAGTGGGGCCAGATACCGTGGCTCTCTTCGCCGAGTGCCATATCGGGTGGCACTCGGTAAAGAGGTCATTTCGCCGAGTGCCACCCGATCTGGCACTCGGCAAAGACGATTGAAAAGAAAAAAAAAATACAAAACAGCCCGGCCGCCACCCACACACGCACACACTCACACGCGCACGCACCCGCACGCACCGCGCCGCCGCCCCGCCCCCGGCCCCGCCGCGCCCAGCGCGCCCATCGCCCGCCGCCGTCGCGCCCGCCGCGGCCCCGCCCCGCCCCACGCCCCGCGCCCCGCGCCCGCGCCGCGGCCCCCGTCCCAGCCCCGTCGCCCCCCGCCCCACCGCGCCCACCCGGACCGCGTCGTCGCACCGCCGCAGCCGCGCCGCCCCCGCCGTCGCCCACCCCGGCCGCCCCAGGCCGCGCCGCCCCCGGCCGCCCCACGGCCGCCCCTGGCCGCGCCGCCCCCGCTGCCCGCCCGCCCCTCCCAGCCCGCCTGCGTCCCGTCCCTGGCGCCAGTGGAGGAGGAGGAGGAGGAGGAGAGAGGAGGAGGAGGAGGAGGAGGTGAGGAGGGTGGAGGAGGAGAGGAGGAGGAAGGTGCCGGCTTAGGTCCATCGACCCTCAAGCCGCTTCGGTCGTCCCCGTCGTCGTCGCCGAAGCCTGTTCTTGCTATTCTCGTCGCGAAGGTATGCCCTATGTAGTTAGTAAATAGTTAGTTAGTACTTAGCAGTTAGTAGTTAGTAGTTAGTAGTAGTGTTAGTAGTAGTTATAGGTTAGTGTTAGTAGTAGTGTTAGTGTTAGTAGTAGTTGTACTATTGTGAGCTATTATGATTGTTGGCCTTCGTGACTATGTCTGGTATACATGTGGTTGTTGGCCTTCGTGCCGACGTTTTCTGCAGGTTTTGGGAACCTCGCCGTGCAGCGGAGGTGCTGCCGAAATTTTTGGTCGAGACTAACCAATTGCTCTTTTTTTGGCAGGAGGAGGACCCGTCGGAGGGACTCGGCGATCCCGATCGTCTTCGTCGGCGTTGCGGGTCTGCCTGCACTGCGTCGTCTCGCCACTGCCCCGAGTCACCACTGCCCCGCTACCCTGACCTCACCGACACCTTAGGTATAACCCCTCTTTCCGTATCCTTAGGTATCTGATCTTTGGTCGCGTAACCTAGTTAGACGTCTCCCGTTCGAAAGAGATACAGTCTTAGATATTCAGTCCTTTGCATATCTGCGACCGTATCTCTTTCGAATTGTCCACGTATTTTGGACAGCTAGCGGATGCGTAGATGAGCTAGTTTCCATGTTCTGCTCCTGTCAGAGTCAGAGTTTCGGCACCACCTCCTCGTTGTTCTTCGGATACACACTCTACCTGCCAGGACGTGTATCAGGAGAACAGCGAGGAGGTGCTGCCGAAATTCTGTCTCGGGTAGGAGTAGAACATGGAAACTAACCCATCTGCGCATCCTCGGGTGGGATTAGGACCTATCCTTCTCCTATTAGATGGTAGGAATGCCGTGTAGATGCAATTGCTGGTTTTATTACTCGCTTACATATGTATATGCCAGAGGATGGATAACCGTGACTGGATGTACACGGGCCACGCAAGTAAGAGCACAGAATGGTTTACTAAGACCAATGCTTTCTTAGAGCATGCGTTTGGTCCGGCTGCTAAAGGGTCGAGTCGGATGTCGTGTCCCTGCAGCAAATGTGGTAACAAGAAAAGAAAATATAAGAATAACGTGGGGATAGATCTTTACAAGTACGGATTCGTTGAAAACTATACTTGTTGGGTCCACCATGGTGAAGCCGATCGGATTAGAGAGGAGGTGGTGAGACAACGTCTCGAGGAGTATGATGGAGATGCCGGGGTAGCAGACATGATGGGAGACTTTCAAGAGGCTCAATTCGGTGAAGGATTGGAGGAGCCAGAGGACACCGCAAAGGCGTTCTACGACATGATGTCTTCGGCACAGAAGCCCCTTCATGAAAAGACAATGGTTTCACAACTGGATGCCATTGGACGCCTAATGGGGTTCAAGTCCCAGTGTAGCTTGAGTCGAGACGCTTTCGATGGCTTGTTGGCAATTTTGGGCACCCTGTTGCCGGAGGGTCACATTCTGCCGAAGAACACGTACGAGTCACAGAAACTTCTTCGTGCACTTAAGATGCCGTACGAGCAGATCCATGCTTGTCCAAAAGGGTGCGTCCTATTCAGGAAAGATCACGAGAAAGCAACACACTGTCCAAAGTGCAAAGCCTCTAGGTATGTGGAGGTAGACCATGGAGATGGCAAGAAGGAACAACTTAATATCCCCGAGATGGTCCTACGGTACCTTCCTTTCATACCTAGGATCCAACGACTGTACATGACAGAGGACTCTGCGAAACAGATGACATGGCACAAGAATGGCAAGAGATACAATCCTGACAAGATGGTATACACCCATCGGATGGTGAAGCATGGAAGCACTTCGATGCCATGCATCCTGGCAAAGCTATGGAGGCTCGAAATGTACGTGTGGCGCTGGCGACAGATGGGTTCAACCCGTATGGAATGATGGCGGCCCCGTACACTTGTTGGCCTGTGTTCGTGATCCCCCTCAATCTCCCTCCCGGTGTTATGTTTGACCCTAAGAACGTATTCTTGTCACTGATAATTCCTGGACACCCGGGGAACAATATGGGTGTGTTCATGGAGCCTTTGTTGGATGAATTGTTCGAAGCTTGGGAAAACCCGGTACTGACATATGACCGAGCTACAATGAAGAACTTCAAAATGCATGTGTGGTACCAGTACTCCCTGCATGACTTCCTGGCGTATGGCTTATTCAGCGCTTGGTGTGTTCACGGGAAGTTCCCATGCCCAATATGCAAGGCAGCTGTGAAGTTCACTTGGCTGAAGAAGGGAGGAAAGTATTCTTCATTCGACCAGCATCGTCAATTCTTGCCTCTTGACCATCCGTTCAGAAGTGACATCAAGCACTTCAGGAAAGGTGTTCAAGTCACCAACCCCATTCCTCAGTTCAAGAGCGGTTCCGAGGTCCGTGCCGAAATAGAGGCTCTGAAGTTTGATGAAGACAAGGTCGTTTTTTCGGGTACGGAGAGGAACACATGTGGACCCATAATCGGGCTTGACTAGACTCCCCTATTTCAATGACCTTCTTTGTCCGCACTACATCGATGTAATGCACACAGAAAAGAATATCGCTGAGGCACTCTTTGCAACACTCATGGACACAGAAAAGTCAAAGGACAACGTTAAGGCCAGACTGGACCTGCAAGAGATGTGCGATAGACCAAAGCTAGTGATGAGGGCTCCTGGTGCTGGCAAGAAATGGAAAAGAGGTCCGGCCGATTATATATTGAAAAGAGACCATAGGAAGAAAGTCCTACAGTGGATCCAGGCGTTAAGGTTCCCTGATGGGTATGCGGCGAATCTGAGGAGGGGAGTGAACTTGTGTACTATGCGAGTGTTAGGGATGAAGAGTCATGACTACCACATATGGATCGAGCGGCTCCTTCCTGCGATGACCCGGGGATACCTCCCTGAGCCTGTGTGGCGCGTGCTGGCAGAGTTGAGCTACTTCTTTCGCCAGCTTTGTGCCAAGGAGCTATCTTATGACGTGATTGCTAACCTAGAGGAAGTGGCACCTGTGTTGATCTGCAAGTTGGAGATGATCTTTCCACCCGGCTTCTTCCTGCCGATGCAGCATCTGATTTTGCACCTACCGTACGAGGCACGGATGGGGGGGCCCGTGCAGTGCCATTGGTGCTTTCCAGTCGAGAGATGTCTAAAGGTTCTTCGGAAAAAGTGTAGAAATAAAGCCAAAATAGAGGCTTCCGTGGCAGAAGCATTTATTGTGGAGGAGGTGTCCAACTTCACAACAACATATTATAAGGATAACCTTCCTAGCGTGCACAATCCACCCTCTCGTTACAACGTCGACGAGAGTTTATCGAACCTCAGCCTTTTCAAAGGCCAACTCGGAAGAGCAAGCGCATCGAGGACCAAGATGTTGCGGCATGATGAGTGGCACACTATCATGTTGTACGTGTTGTTGAACCTTGACGTAGTGACTCCTTATGTGCAGTAAGTTCTCAATGAGCTTGTTACATGCGCCGTCACTATCTTCAATCTATTGATTCGACCTCCTTGTTTTTAAGGAAATTTATTGATGAATACTGGAGAGAGGATAGGGAACCTTCCTCTGAAGAACAAGACCATCTTCTCAAAAATGGTGTGCCCGATTTCATTTCGTGGTTTAGTACGAAGGTACCACTGAACTAACCTTGTATTTCATTTCATTTCTTGTTTCATTTGATGAAACAATCTACCCTATCTCAACTTACAGGCCCGCACAGATGCGGAAATGATAGATGAGTTGAAACAGGTTGCCAATGGCTTCGACTATAGGGTCAAGTCATTCACCGTTTATGATGTGAATGGCTATCGCTTTCACACAAGTAGCTACGAGCAGAGTCGGCCCAATCGAAAGACCACGAATACCGGAGTTCGTACGCCCGGCACCGATGAGCGCGACTATTACGGCATAGTCGAAGAAATATATGAGCTCAACTTTGAGGGTACCAAAGCTATTAATCCAGTGGTATTCAAATGTCATTGGTTCGATCCTGATGTCACGAGAAGAGCCCCTGAGATTGGGCTAGTCGAAATTCGACATGACTCCGTTTACAAGGGAGACGATGTCTATATTGTGGCTCAACAGGCCACACAAGTTTATTATCTCTCATGGGCGTGTCAAGAAGACAACAATCTTATGGGTTGGTACCTTGTGCAGTTAGTATCGCCGCACGGTAAAGCGCCTCTCCCAAACGATGATGATTACAACTTCGACCCAAACACATATAGCGGAGAGTTCTTTCAACCTGAGGGGCTAGAAGGGAGGTTTGACATTAACATTTTTGAGCTGATGGACATGGAAGAAGACGATGACAATGATATTGATGAGGACGAGGGTGATGAAGTGCACAATGCCAAGGACTTAAGAATGCTTGAGCGATTACGGTTTGGTGGTGAGGACGAGGGTGATGAGGATGATGGAGACGACGCCGATTGTTTTGACAATATTGACAGTGATGACGACACACGTGTGCCACATGCCAACACACGAGGGGCACTAGCCACTGACAATCGCGGAGATAATTTTTAATTCATGTAATGCTATATTGTTATAATTATTTTGCAATTATGTTTTGTTCATTTTGTATCTCTTTATAAAGACTTATCGTTTATATATGCTAATTGATTTTATCTTTGTAATGACAGGCACTCGACAAAATGCCGGGCGGAAGGCGGCAGCAGCGGCGGGTCAACTCGCTCTACCAGAGGTCCAGCTCACCACCCACCGCAGCCGAGGAGCCGTCCACGAGGAGGGCGAGGTCCGGCCGCCCCCCGCGGACGTCCTAGGAGGGAGCGGACTCCTGACCCGACTCCGGATTCGACTCCCGACCCGACTCCCGACCCGGCGGAGAGCTCGGACGACGACCAGGGGGACGCCAGAGGGACGTCCAGGAGGATGTCGGACGACGACACCACTTCCTCGGACTCGCGGCCAGGGGACCAGGGGCCGAGATCGTCGGTGCCTAGCTCCGGAGGGGGTTCCACTTCCTCTGCTTCGAGCAGAGTGTACTTGCGCGGCCCCTCGCAGCTCCCGCAGCAGCGTCTCGCACCTAGCCGTCGTCCGGTGATTCGACCGTCCGGCGACAAGTAAGTTACCATTAATGTTTTCACTACTTGTTCACATGGCATGTTCAAAATTGAACTTCCGACTAACAGTTGTTCTTAATGACTCATGCAGGAACTGGGAACTTATGGCAGGTGGCAAGACACGCCATATCAATGGCATGTTAAGTCTTCTGATTCGGAAGAACTACCCGGGCTTGGTCACCTACGCTGGGGGTCACCGCCCTGGACGTGGGACCACTTTGGTGCCGCTCCGGACCCCACGTACACCACCGTTGCAGGCGGATTAGGGCCGAGTTCTGGGTCAGTCTTGCTCGCACAACATTTCTCAATGATACGTATTTGTTGGAAGTTCCTGAAATAATGAAAGGGTACATGTTGTCTTTATGCAGGAGTACTTTGCGTGTGAGGCGGGGAGAGAGGCCGAGGCGTTGCACGTGCAGGACAAGGTCTGCAGGTCCCGGCTCGCGGATATGTACCACGAGGCGCGGATCCAGTGCGTCATCAACTACAACGCCGACGTGTTAGGGAAGGCGGTGAAGAAGACGGACGCTAGGCAGATGATGCTCACCAGGGAGACCGACCTCACTAGGGAGCAGTACATCCAGGTACGTACAAAACAGTAATACTGATTGGTCCATCCATCACTTAGCGGCTCTTGTAATATATTAAATACTTATTGTCTTGCAGTTCTGTCCTGGTTGGTGCGCCAATCACCTAGACTGCTGGGTGGCCATTGTGGACAAGTGGAGATCGGACGAGTGGTACGAGAGGCACAGTGCCCGCCGAGACTGCCGCCTGCAGATGCCTGGGGTGGCACACCACCAAGGCAACCTTAGCCTCGCTGCGTACGCCGACAGATGGGTATGCTCTACTGATTTTTTTTATTGTAACACTCAATTACTCATTACTTGTAATCATCTGTGTTTTCCTCGCAGTCCCAGTCGCATGGTGGTGAGGAGTGCCTCCCTTTCAAGGCGTACCACTTGTCGCACCAGGGCAAGGCGACTGCCGCGAGCACCCAGTACAACCCAGACGCCGGGCCCGAGACGTTCACCAACACGAACGCCTACACCAAGGTCACCGAGTACACCACTGCGGCTCTCGCGAGCGCCATGGGGAGGACTTCGATCCGGCCACCCAGCCCCTAGATACAGACCTGGTGATGAGGCTGGAGGAGGGAAGCAGCACGGCCGGTACTGGATAGCCAACAGCGCAGTTGACTCGTCCTCTGTTCCCAACCTCGCTGAGATTCGAGCTGCCAGCACGAGCTCCTCCGTCCCCATACGACCTCGGCAGCCGACCTCACAGCAGATGATGGCAGCACTTCAGGTAAGTACTTGTTCTATTCGTCGTTCATTGCTTTTACACATATACCTTGTCTTTGCATTGTTTAAACCTTACGGGACGAATTTTGCAGGCCCAGATGCAGGCCCAGGCGGAACAGATGCAGAGGTTGCAGGCCATGCACGAGGCCGAGGCGGCGGCCCATCGTCGCGACTTACTGGCCGTCCAGCAGCGGGAGGCGCAGAGGACGCAGGACATAGCTCACTTCTTTGGGAGCCTGAACATCCCGGGTGTTGTCGTGCCTCCCTCGCTGCTCACTCCTTTTTTGCCTCCTTTACTCCTACGACAGAGACTCCGGTGAGTATATATGGTTGTTTATATTTCTTTAACTTTTACGGCTGTCCTCCAGGTGCTAACGAATTTGCTTCTCCTTTGTGCACTCACAGTCGGAGGGTTCGGCACCGACTCCTGCACCTGGCCTTCCTCCGCACACTCTGCACATCACTGGTGGCCCTCCTCCGCAGCCTGGGTGGCTCCCCGGTGGCCCTCCTCCGCCCTATGGGTGGCCAGGTTACCCTACTCCGCAGTCAGGGTACACCGGGTGGCCATCTGGACCTCCGCCGCCTGGGTGGCAAGGTTGGCAAGGTGGTCCTTCGGGCGGGTCGTGGGACGCGTGGCAAGGTGGGGGTTCTTCACAATCTGAGCACCAAGGTGAGCAGTGATGGCTGACTTATATTTGTGATGGACTTGTGAACTAGTGGATTTGTTGAGGAGTGCCGAGTGCCGGACTTGTGGACTTGTGATAAACTTGTTAGCTTGTGATGCATGGAGACTGAACATGTGATATTTGTTTGAAATGGATATGTATGTTATGGATGTGTGATATATATGCATGTGATATTTGTCTGAAATGGAATATGAATGTGTGATATATTTTCTATTTAGGGAAATGAAAACGGAAAAAAATTCCATTTTCCCCAGCTTTGCCGAGTGCCACACTCGGCAAATAGGTCATGGCACTCGGCAAAGCTGGGCAAATTTTTGCTCAGCTCGGCCTCTTCGCCGAGTGCCTTGACCCTGACACTCGGCACAGGGCCCTCTTCGCCGAGTGCCGGCCTTGCGTGGCACTCGGCAAAGAGGAGCTCTTCGCCAAGTGCCGGCCTGCGTGGCACTCGGCGAAGGGGCCCTCTTCGCCGAGTGCCGGATTGCGTGGCACTCGGCAAAGAGGAGCTCTTCCTCGCCAAGTGCCGGCCTGCGTGGCACTCTCGGCGGGGGCCCTCTTCGCCGAGTGCCTCCACGTGGCCACTCGCGAAGAGACCGTTAGGTGACGGCTCCCGTTTGCTTCGCCGAGTGCTGACCTGGCACTCGGCGAAGGCTTCGCCGAGTGCCCGATATTTGACACTCGGCGAAGAAATCGTTGCCGACAACTTCTTTGCCGAGTGCCTTTCGCCGAGTGCGGCACTCGGCGAAGCCTTCGCCGAGTGCGAAAGGGCCTTCGCCGAGTGCAGCCAGCACTCGGCAAAGCCAACGTCTCCTGTAGTGATTAGTATCATGATAGTGATTATGGTCTGAACAAAATCATTTTCTTTTTGAAAGTCAATCTTTAATTCTAAATCCATCTCAAATAAGTGCTATTCTGACTATGAACTTGATGCGGTTATTTTGGATGGAGAGAGGTAGTATTTTTTTTTTAAGTTTTGCTATATTATACCAGGGTCAAAGGCCCCTCAAACACCCAAATTTTGTGAGCATATTATAAGAAAATATTATGGTGTGTTTAGAGGAGTTCTGCACTCATATTTAAGCTATTGCAGGAATCGGGAGAAATATTATACTTTCCACCGAATTCTAATTTACAACAATTATACTACGAAACTAAACCAAAATAATCACTGACCCCGCAGTACAAATGGTGCAAATCCAGCAAACGTATAGTATTTGAGTATAATATGAACCTTAGCTTAGCTATGCCACTCACCCTAGTTATGCTGGATTTGCACCATTTGAACCTTAGTATTTGAGTACTCCACGATGATACACTGTGTTGTTACACGACAAGTGCAACTCCTCTATTATTTTTTTTAACGAAAATATATGATACTTGTAGCTGATTCGCCGCTCTGACTAAGCACAGCATGAGCTGATATTTAGGGCAAAAGATGCCTTCCTGCTGCCCGTGACCGTCTAGTGCTTGGCTTATATGCACAGCACACACCATGCGGCTTAGCTTCTCGCTAAGCTGGATCTTGCTACATTTGGACAGAGAACGAGCGATAGGATGATGTAGCTTTCGATCGCCTCGTGCATGCACGCCGGTCTAGCTCAGGCACACCACAGTATGGGACGCGCAATCATTGCAGCGCGCCTTCTTCTCTCATCAATATACCAATCATTCTCGACTGAAGAATATTCAGGTATTCTATATGTTATTGTCTCCATCCATATATTGAAGCAGTTTTGTCTATGAATAATTCACTTTAGTTTGATACAAGTAAATAAGTATTTTTTTTCTTCGAACAAGACTTCACGTGTCTTTTCATTAAGAAGAAGGTAGATGGACGAAACAACGGCTTACATAACGCAGCTATGAGAGAACACATACAAAAACCACATAAAGTGGTTAGGAATCTAAATGACTGGACATGGAAAGGAAATTACATCAACGCAAGGCTGCCAACACAGGAGATGAAGCCACCGTAGCAAAGCATCTACGAGAAACACAACCACGATGAGTCGATGACAAAGCTTCCCAATAATTCCCAATAATTGTATATCTAATAGTATATCTGTGCACCCAATAATTCCCTTTTTCTTACCAATTACCAAGAAATAGCAATACATGCATTTCATTTATGATCCGTTTGGATCCTTACCGTTCTGAAGGAATTGAAATCTACCTTATGGCTTGGAATTTTACATTACAGAACTTTCCAAATTTAGATATAAGTATATTTTAAGTTTATTAGGGTGAGAGATAGAAACAGATTGCATAGATCGATCCTCATGCTTTGTTTCTTCTCTGTAATTTATAGCACTTTCTTTGACTTACTCCATGCAGTAGAAGTGCAACATATAATTATCTTCTCATGAGGCCAACAACATATAAAAGTATATTCCACATGCGGCCATGTTAAATCAATTGATCAGTACGTGCCTAAACTATGATTATTAGAATGGATTTTTTTTTCTAGATGGGTCTTTTACCCGTTTTTTTATTAAGAGGAACGACCATAAGAAAGGCCAAAATATGGATACAAGGACTCACAGTAATCCTAGGATTATCGGCAGAATCCCAAAGACAAACGAACCAAGAATACAGGGGGGCTCAACTTCAAAACACCAACCAACTATGTCTGCCAAAAAAAAAATTACATCCATGAAAAGGTTGCCAACAAAGATTTTTGAAGCCGTGGTGGCAAAGCATCCACCAGTAAAAATCAGCATCCATCCACAAGTGATCGCCAGGTAGCCATTACGGAGAGCTCGGTATCCATCCACAAACGACCGGGTAGCCGTTGTGGAGAGCTCAACGACCATCCATCCATCCACAAATGACCAGGTAGCCACTGCGAACAGAGGGGGACTGTATTCGCAAACGACCAAGTAGCCATATTGCAAGGAAGAAGACAACTGTGATGACACCAACACCCGAGGTGGACAAACCAGAGCGAGGAGGAAGCTGAAGCACAGGCAGGCACAACACAAGCAAGGGCAGTCCTAACGGGCGGTGGCCAACAATGAAGCCTCCAAAGAGGGTATGACATCCGCAGACGCCAACAATGTTGAAGAGGGCACAACAAGGACTTCCGTCCAACGACCTGCGTGATGAATGGATCCTTCGACGACGCTTCCAAGAAGGTGGATGACACAACTATGCCATCACCGTCGACCCCAAGCGGAAACTGGGCAGGGTTTTCATCAAGGAGCTACATCGAATGCGGTCGCTGGGGTTGTCCCACGTTCCCCGCCTCCATAGCAGCTAGCCGTGGACGGTCGTGGCCGATCTTAGGTGGCTATGGCCACCGCCACCAACCCGCCACGACTGGAACACAGCAGCCCCGTAGCGGCCGACCTTGGCCTGGCAGGGTGCGGCGTTGCCCCCCACGCACGACATGTGGAGAGGACTCCTGCAGGCTGCAGAGTAGCAGAGGACCCCGAGCCAGCTGTTGCCACAAGACGCAGAACGATCCAGCCCAGGGGGACCCGATCCGCCCTCGCCGGAGATCGAGTCGGCCACCCCGTACTGCCGGAGATGATGGGGAAGAGGAGTTACGTAGGTAATGGAGGAGCGGGAAGGGAAAGGAGTGGTGTAAGGGAAAGCTGCGAGCAGGCTCCTGTTTTTCATACCGTTACCGCACGCCGCAGAAGGGCAGTGACAGCGCCCGGAGAGGAGGGGTGGGGGCCGGGGGCCGCTCACCGGGACCACGAGTGCCCCCCCCCCCCCCCGGCCAAGTCGCTCGTTGGGTTTCTCAGGGTCTGGGGTTGTGCAGAAAAAGCATCAACTGTCTATTAGAATGGATTTCATCAATTCCAAGAATCTAAAAGAGGCCTTAGGAAAAACTAAAAATAAGTATCGAAGCTTTGGGTATAATCCAAAGAATTTATTTTCTGTGTGTGTATATAGCTCTGGAACAAATTTTTTTGTGCTTCAGCTCCACTGGTGTAGTTGAAACACTGTTTTAGAAAAACATTTGTTAAAACAACTTTTTATAGTAAACAGAGAGGAGGAGTTAGAAGATGTTAGTATTTTCAGGTGTTCATCCAGCTCCCACCCCCTTGTGATAGCCACCTAGCTATTGTTCCATTTTGGTCCGTGTGGTAAAAGAACAGCTCCGGCCGGCGCAGCTCTGAAGCTACATACTGAAAATCTGTGCTCAATGGGGCTTAGAACATACGTACTGTGCGTGCATATTTGCGTGCATGAGTGTGAGTAATCAGTTCAGTTCCAGAGAGGGATGTATATATGTAGGACTTGGAATAGTAGTTATTAGGAGAAGAAAACTTGTTAGGGAAAGACAGGAGCTAGGCCGGGCGTGGTTTGGTCATACGTACTGTATATACATTGGTGTGGTTAGTAGTTGGTACCACATACACCTCTCTCTCAGTCCAGTCAGGCCTCAGGAACGGAATGTTTGGGCCTAACTGCTAGATTCGCGGTTTTATTTTGGGCGTGGCTAGCTGTACGGCAGCCACGCATTTTGTGGAAGATTTGGCTTTCCTCTTGGACGCCTTCTTGCGGCCGCGCGCGGTGGTTACTGAGAGAATTATTGTCGGAGGAAGTCGTCCGTACCTGCTGCAGCTAGCGTTGCCGTTGCGTTGACGGCGACGGCGACGGCGGCGAGTAACCAGCCGTGGCCGACAGGGACAGATGCCGGCCGTGAAAAAGCTACTGGTAGTAGCTCTCGCGATCTCGCCCGCAAAAGCGGCTGCGATCCGATTTTTCCAATGATTCTTGGGAGGAAAGGGTTCGGAAAAGGCCGGCCGGGCCAGGGCATGCAAAGCATGATGCGCCCGCCGCGATCAGGCCGGCCAGCCTTCACTTTTGTCTCGTGTGCTGTCGATCTGACCATGGATGATGGATGATGATGATGAGATTGAGGGCGGGGCGGGCGTCAAGAATGAAAAAGATAGATAGATTGGTCACAGTACAATTGGTTCCCTGGAAAGCCAAGCAAAAAGGTGAGAATTATTGAAGGAAGCTGCAGTGACGACAGAGAGATGCATGCATGGTTTTGTGATTGTGAATGCCTAAAGCAGCTAGCTAGGGAGGAGTGGTAGTCAAGGAAGATGTCATCGTGAAGTGGCACTAGCAGTACGTTAGCATCAGATAACTCCGTAGGTCGTTGGAGAGCTACTAATCGTCTGGCGCGAACCAGTAATAATGATTTGCACAAAACCAGAAAACTTCGGCTATAGGTTAGTTTGAGTTCATTTAATTGTTAGATTTTTTTTTCAGGCAAAAGATTTACGTAATCGTAGAAGAAAAAAATTAGCCATACAAACGACACGCTTCTGATGAGTGTCCTAAGTGGTCGCCACAGCAGTGGCTGGAACCAATCTAAAAGAATTTGCATAGCACGCTCGAACGAACGAGCTTCTTCTGATGGCATCATATATTTTTCTATGTTCTCTACGCTACCATATTCTTCCTCTAAATCTTTCTCTAAAGGTCTATATTCGTCCTCTAGGATCTCATATTCATCTTCTAGGATTTCAAATTTGTTCTCTAGAATCCTATATTTGTCTTCTAGGATCCAATATTAATCTTCTAGGGTTTCATATTCGTCCTCTAGAATTCCTATATTCATCTTCTAGGATTCATATTCGCCCTCTCCCTCTGAGATCCTATATTTGTTTTCTGCTCTCTCATATTCATCTTGTCTTCGATCTCGCGTCATATACTCTTCCTCTAGGACCCGGTATTCGTCCTCTAGGGTCCTATCTAAATTTAACTTACTGTTTGATACTTTAGCGGCATCCAAACAGGAGTAGATTAGCTATCGCCCCCCACCCCACCCCCCACCCCCCACCCCCCATGTGGCCGCTGTTACAGAGACGCGTAGAGAAATGTACTGCGCCAAAAAAAATATTGTACATTATGTGTATCAGTCCCAGCTCGATTTAGAACTGAACAAGGTAGCAAAACCATGAGGTGGGAGGAGGAAGGAGGATCGGATCGATGTCCGCACGTGAGCTGAGCTAGTGAACTCGATCGTCTGACGCTTTTATCAGCAGCAGCAGCTCTTCCTTTTTATTGGCTGGGGCTCCGAGACCCGGGAGAATCTCTGCATTCACTAAAAGGGTGTGTTTGGTTGGCTGCACCACCACTCAGCCAGGCTCCACAGATGCGAGAACAGGCGTTTGTTTGGTTCGCGTATCTGTCTGGCCAAGGCTCTGCTCGTGCAAGATTCCTCCCGCAGCCTGGCTCTGCGAAACGTAGAAATCGGCCGTTTCTGCCGGGCCAGGCTCGCGTGGTGCATGGTAATTAGTCATCTAATGACGTTATTAATATATTATTAGCATATATTAAATGATATTAATATATTTTGAAGTATATTAAGGAGAATTAAGGTAAACTAAGTGTTATTCGATAATAGTTGTCCGTAATAAATGTCATGATGATGATTATTTATATATTTTTATCTCATGCCAACTCGTTCTCATACGAGCAACCAAACAGCTTCTCAGCTCAACCTGTCTCGGCATACAGACAACCAAAACACCACGTTCTTGTAGTATTGGGCCTGGCTACCCAGAACCAGGCTCCTTCTGTGCGAGCCAGGCTAAGCTCGTCCGCGAACCAAACAGGCCCTAATCGCTCCGACTGTCGCGCAAGACGTGGGAGAGGGGCGAGAGCTAGACGCCAGCGCCGATGCTGATGCTGCTGATGCAGCAGCTAGTAGCAGTGTAGCACACGGGATGCTTGCTGCACACGGGAGTATTAGGCTAAACATGGCACATGCATACGCATCCTGGGAATTCTGCTCCCCGATGATCAGCTATTCAGCTCTTCGATCGGCGGTCTCCTCGCTCGCGAGGACAGTGGCCAGTATATATAAAAATATAATTATCTATGATCGTCATGACAGGACCGACACGTAGGTGCTGCTGCATGGGCGTACTAGTACGCTAAACTAGACTAGACAGGAGCGTAGAATAATTTTTAGTAGAATAATTAGCCGCGCACCTAGCGAATCGGGGCGGGGCGATTGTTTAGCGGTGAAGCAGCAGGTTAGTGGGACGCGATGCGGGTTTGTTTGTAGCGCGTCGCGGCGCGTTTTGGCATGTCCGGTGAAGAACCTTCGCCGCGCGCGGGGGCGCGGGCGGGGCGCATGCAGATGCAGATGCAGATGCAGGCATCATGTCGCCCGCGCGGTCAAGGGCCGCGCGCCGGGGCATCGCATGCTATCGTTGGAGGAGAGGAGAGGAGGAGGAGGAGCGAAGAATCCTATGCACGCACGCGACGGCGATGCGATTATCGCGAATGTGACGACGCCCCGCGGCTGGCACTGGCATGGCCCTGGGCCCCTGGCTGCTCTGCCGCTGCCCCTGCCGCTGGCGCTGCCGAGTGCCCGCTGCCCGCTGCCGCCTTGCCTGGCTGATGCTGATTGCACGCCGCGCCCGCCTCTTGATGCGATGCAATTGGAGCCTTGCTACAGCTTTTCGGTCGCAATCATGTGTACGTACGCGGCTGTAGCTCTTACCGGGTGTCTCCCTGACTCCTCCCTGTATGAAGAGGCCGGGGGGACGTGGCAGTGGCACGCCGCAAGCGGGGGCGTACTGTACTGTTTTTGCATGCTTTTTACCTCGTGGTAGATTCGGACCCGGACCGGACCGGGGGCTAGCTACTTCCCACAGCTCAGCGCGTTTTGTAGTAGTGACTGGTGAGACTGACTGGTGGTGAGGGTTCTACTGTTCTAGTCACAACAGGCACGGACGGCGGCGTACGACGTCGCTCGTACGGTTTCGTGTTTGCAGTTGGTACGTGATTGGTGTGAATCTCGTGAATAGAGGGGACGTAACGGGTACAGCGATTTGCAATCGCGCGAACAGCTAGCTGCCTGCCCTTTCTGTAGCCGGTTCGTGCACAACACAAGGTGTCAAGAATCAAGATCGACAGTCCCGTGGCCTCCCCGGCCCCGGGCGGACGGCCGATGGTGGAGAGAGCGATGGCAGCGGTGGGACCACTTGCGTGTATCGAGTGGAAATCTGATTTCCGCGGAGATTCCACGCACCGCGCAGGCACAGTTGCCTTGCCGTGCGCCCCGTGCCATCACGTTCACAACGCTCTGCTTCCGACTTCCGAGGTCGACCTCCACGCACGTCGCACGAGCAGGGAGCAGCAGCTCATGGCCACCGCCACCGCCTTGGTGGATGCGGGGCCTTTGATTGGTGGCATCCAAGCCCGTGGGCGCGGCCCACTTCTGCTCGGGGTTTTCAGCGTTTCCTTCTTATTATTAGTCTGGCTAACGCGCACTTCTTGGGCCCTAAACTGCCTTCGTCCATCCGCGATCGCGAGGAAAGGCCGCGGACCGGCGGAGGTGGATCCGGCGGCCCTGGCGTCATTCTCGGCTTAGCTGCGGAGCTGCCCATTGCTGCCGCCACTGGTTGTCCCGCGGAAACAGCACACAGCTACAGAGTTACTGGTTGGTACAGAAGAAATGTGCCATGGCGAGCTGAAACAAAGCATCGGTGTTCTCGCCGGTCCAGTCCAGGACGTACGTCACTGGAGTTGGTGGCTACTGTAGATCATGAGCTTCAAGCACCGTAGCGTGTAGTAGGATAGAAGTCTAAGTCCGCTGTGCAACTATCAGATTCGGTTGGTTGTTCAGGCACAGCCGTTGCAATGGTCCAATGGATGGCCGTGCTGTCGCTCCTTTTGTTTCCGATTTCACTGTTGCACGACCGTGCAGCCCGGGAGTACCCGATGTGATAGCACAGAGCCCAGACCAACTGACAATAACGGGCCTTCTTGGTACATTCCGCACGTGAAAAGCAGCCACTACCCTGATCAAACGGGCCTTGGTACATTTCGCACGTGAAAAGCAGGCCAGCACCCAGCACCCTCTGCTTAAAGGAACGCACAGGGTACACAATCAAGTCCAGAGTGCAGCCCAACCGAGACAAGTGCCGTGGATGCGCCCGCGGCCCGCCCTTTTCTGAAACTGGGCAGCGGGGCAAGGGCTGGCAACCTGGCAGCAGGTTCACGAGCATCCTCTTTTCATGCGGGATCGCACACGGCACATCGCAGCTTGCCTTCAGATTTCTGAATCCAAACCGGAACAAGCCTGTGGCCCTAACCCTCCGATCTCCTGCGGACTCGTGAACCCACGGTGGTAGTGCTGGCACTGATCATGGTTTCGTTCCAAGCATTGCAAGTTGCAACTGAACCACTCCATAAACCGTAGCGTACAGATTCAGCACACATTCTCGCGTGCCGTGTCCACCACACAGCCACGCTTCGTTAGGTTTGACTATAGCATGATACTCAAGAAAACTACTCAAGAAAACTAGCTGACATCATCATTAGACAATCAAAGCCTCACACAAACAATTAGGTTCGTCATAACATACACTAGGGCCAATCTCAGTGGGAGTACCATTGAGATTGGCCTAAGAGTGGCTGGTTACAACCAATAGTTTACGCATCACACAGTATTAAAGCTCCTCGAACTGCGGCGTCACAACATTTCGAATACAAAGCAAGCGTACTTAAAATCCCCAGACCATTGGAAGTCTCAATGCAGAAATTCGGTGTCAGATAGTATCACCGAAACAGTGCAGATACATGGAATACTCCAGGATATTCCTTGGTGAAGGCAGCCCCATCGTCTCAGCAGTAAAACATGACACGCTTCACGTTTTCCTTGAGAGCGGGTAGGGGCCTGACCGCAACACTTCCCGCCCCTCTGATGCTGCGTGCCCCACTGGTGGAGGCCACGGGCACCACTCGCCATTGACCCACTGTCAGATGTATCTGGCTCCATGTAGAAGCGAGCTCGGAAGGCTGCCAGATGAGCATAGTATGCCGGGGGCACTGCAAGCAATCAAGCAAAGGTCAACAATTTGTTTTATGGAGCAGCACCATAATGGGTTGCCAGAGTACGAGGCAGTGGCAGTAGTAATGTTCTCAAGCTGGACTTACCAATGACACGGAGCGGGTGCACCTAGCGTACCTGCAAAAGCAGAAACAATGTTTAACAGGCAGTTGAAGAATGCGCAGGAAATAATGGATGATGGAGCAGTAGATGTATTACGTGTAGCACAGGTTGTTTGTCAGAGTCTGCAGCTCATCAGCTGTAAACTTGTTCTCATCCCACAGGACATGGTAATGAGCAGGTCGGCTTGTTCCCTAATGGATGTGAACTTGATGTCAGTAATCAGCCCATTTCATCGAGGGATGAATGAGAAGGAGAATGCAAAAGAATCAACCTGAATGCCAGCATGACTACACAGGTAGAAATCAAATTCAGTAGGATGGCAAATCTTTGAATCAACCACGGTGCCTAAATTCAGATGAAAATAAAGTACCTGGTCAGATCCAAATTAGACAATGCTAAGCCCAAACATGAAAGCACCGAGAACTAACCAGGTAGTATATTTCCACTTCTATCAACTGTACGCTGGTCATTGTGGTTATTAGCAAACAACCTAGTGTGATGTCGCTTCTGGACCACGACAAAAGTAACTGGAGGCTGGTAATTGGGCTCCAAGGATGCACAGGCCTATTTTCCATGGTTTCTCAGGACAGTCAGAGGGGAAAAAAAAAAGAACATCAAACAAATGCTATGTAATTACATGTACCTTTCTGATGGCATCGAGTTCATACAACAATACTTGATAGAACTGTCCCTCACTGACACCATCCCTGAAATTCAAAACTGATTAGTATATTGAGAAACAGGTCGGTAAAGTTGACCGATCAAGGATAATAACCTGTAGAATATGATCCTTTGGGGCTTCTGTCCAGTTGCCCTCTTGAAAGAAATGAGAAGTTCCCTGCAATAAAAGAAATTTAAGCATAAAGCAGAATCCAAAGATGGAGAACTGTGAATAAATCTCATCATCTCAATATGGATCATACTTTATCATGCCACCAGTTACTGTCCTTCTCTGCGGGTCTTGCCATACTTTGAAAAGATCCTGTATCAGCTCCTGGCGATGGGCTTGGGCACTCACTAGTCCAGCATATTTGGTGACCTCAGGCCAGTCTTGCGAAGCAACAACCTAGGAAGGGAAAAATATAGTAAATAATTAAAAAGTGAAACTTCCAGGTTAACTATGTGAACTCCTGGCCTGTTATAATTGCAACAAGTACTGCACTTACAGCTGCAATGGAAGGACTGGAATCTTCTCCAGGATGTGGATGGGTAACATCAGCAACAAAGATTATGGTCGGCCTGTCACTGACAAGGGGGATTCTCCTTGTCAAAGCATCTACAAGTACAGTATTCCTTCCCCCAACCTGAAAAGGTAGGAAAACTGTGAGAAACTAACAATTCAGGAATGGCTTAAGGATGGAAGTGTGGAGAGATTCTACCTTAACATTTATTTTGAGTGCAACATTTGCAAGATACTGCTTGCTCATCTTAAAAACATGTTTAGTCAGACAACACTGGGAGACCAATCCCAGATCAGTCTCACAGATCCTTTTGAGATCCCCTGATAAATGAAAAGAATGCTGATGACCAAATGTATTCAGCAGACAATGTTTAAGTGCATTTTGGAAGAGAACATTACCATAAAGAGAACCATTATTGTCAGGCAGTATTACAATCAGCAGATCAAGTTCCCTGCCCTGTGGCCTCAGTATGTTCATTGCATCTTGATAACGTGCCTTTAACGCTCTGTCAACATGTTCTGGCCTTGCAGTCACTGGAGGCAGCACAGGCTCAAGAGCAAAATCCTAAGGGAGAGGAAAATACGTAGAGTAAATAACAAAAATAACTCTCAGTTCAAAAGAAAAACAAAAATAACTAATGGATATTGCGCAAAGTGATAATTGAAGGAAAAAGGACTAACCATTCCAGATATTTGGCACATGACTGCCAGCTCATGACAGAAACCCCTAGCGGCACTATCTTGCACATTCCGGGAGAAGTTAATACATGCCCAGTTGCTGACTCTGCCACCATTAACCATTTTCTACCCAGAAAAGAAGGCAGCCAAAGAAGAATAGACAAGAAAGTTATGACTCATGAGATTATTAAATCAATCAACAAAAAGGGAGCATGCGGGACAGAAGGCAAGCAAAACGTAGAAAACAGATGTATCTAGATTCAGGGCAACACCACGTTCATCTATGGTGGTGCACTGGCACCATTGGTAGAAAAAATACGTAGTATTAAGTGACCTATTTTGACCTTGTTAATGACCTCAAAATGGTGATGTTACTACAAGGTTATAATTGTGTGCACCACCATAAATTCTGTTTTAGCTTCGCCCGTCTAGATTACATCAATGCCAAATCATAATCCATATGTTTAATTTGCAGTTCTCGTTGCATAAAAGATGGCTGCAAACTACAAGAGTAAAAGAAAGGGGGAAAAGGAGAGACACCCCAGATAGTTCAGAGGTTAATAGAACTTTTTCATTGCAGACTTCTTAATAGATCTTTCAGAGTGTATAATGCAAAATCAATCCCTCCAAAAAAGTATCTCCATGTCAAGCTAGTTAGATCCTAGAATGTTGAGGTAAGGAGATAGGAAGGCAAAGGCATGCGTAACAAAAATATAAAGAGGAATTAAGTACCACGAAAACATAAACTCAGTAATAGCTATGACTATGTAACTTGGAAAAAAAAACTTATTTGCTGAGGCAGCTACTCTCCAGTTGCTGGGTTAACTTTCTGCTTTATTTTTCATTTTTGCAAAATATAGCACTTATTTAATTTGGAAGGTTCTTACCCAATGGTACCTTATAAGAAAATTAATTACACTCTTAGAAATCACAGGAAAAGTGACTTTATCTAGATTTTCTCAGGACAGGGCATACCTTATTCATCATGTTCCATTGGCCAACTCTCGGCAAAACATCCTTCTCTCGTCCACTATCATGGTATTTAGCTAATTACAAAATGCACAAATTCCATGTCAGCAGCCATGCACAGCATATGCACAAATATGGAAACAAAATGCCAAGATGTTTGTTAGAAGTCATGTTTGTTAACTTACCCTTGGTGGTGGCAGAACACGAGCTTCAACTGCTGCAAGACGTTCATCAATTCTTATACCAAATTCTTGTGCATACGGGTCTTCATAGTATGCATTGTGATGCACAGTCTAATATAAGACAAAATAAGTCAGTCAGAATCATAAATTCAGCTGACTGACTTTGGTAAATACAAACCAGTAAAACCCCTGTACCATATTATGTTAAATGTTACACAGTATTCTGAGAAAAAAAAATAGATGGCAGTATTTATCAGAAAAAATACAATTTACACAAACATTTTAACAATCAAACAACTGTTGCCGATACCCTGTTACCAATCCCAGATGCACAAGCAGATGTATAATCATGCTAAGAAAGGAAAAGTGGAAGAAAGAGTTTGTAATGCACCTACACCCTGAAGAATGCACAAGCAAATGTGAAAACAGGGCTTCTAAAGCTAAAAGGCTTGAAAACTGCTAGCCACAGGGTATAATCAAAACATGTTGAAATATTTGAACTCATAAGATGTATACACTGATGAAATAACTCATACAAAAAACATATGAAAACAAGCCACCTGTAAGATGTCCAGCTCACGCTCTTGAGGGCGCTGGCAGGTCACTTTCAGTAGAGCAGTGATTTGTTTCTCATTGAGTCGCTTTGAGTAACGCTGTCCTTCAACTATCTTGCAAACCTGAAATTCCATATTTCAAAGCCAATAAGCACTTATGATAATACTGAAGCTGGATGTAGCATTCTGAGACCATTCAAATAGATAAGCGCAATAAGAACAAATCAAGTTCAATGAAGATAGTTGAAGACCACACAGTTGAGGACACTAACCTCCATAGGCAGATAATTTGGTCTTTGTTGATTGCCCACTTGCAAGCACGGTAAAGTAAGTGGTGTGCTGGATACTAAAACCATAAGTCTCCATGAAGTATTGCACCACAGTCTTCACAGTACCACGATCATCAACAGGGAATCTATCACAAAGAAACCAACAAATCATGTCACTGCATTATTCTTTAAGCTACTCACACCATCAATGGAAAACACACATACGATAGCTCTCTTGTTGCTTGTGAGGTGAGGCCAGAAATGCGATATTTTCTGCGCATGTTTCCCCTGTGAGTGACCTCGACCTTCACACCTCTTAGGGCTTTCTTGATCTACAGAAGAACAAAAACAACACTAACTCAGCACCAACTAAGCATAAGCCGAAGTTGCTATCAAATAGGCAAAGTAATGATTCAAACCTTCACGCGATCAGAATCAGACAATGGTCTAACTGAGATATCTCTTTTAAGAAGCTGAGCAACAAAATCGATCACGGGAGAGGCTCGATAAATGCAGTAGAGGACATATCTGCAAGAGCACAAATCAAAGGCTAAGAAAAGACCAATACTGATTCCTTAACTACACTTGGAGTCCACTGAATTAGAATTAGTTAAAATACGCCATGGATCATGTGTGGCAACAGAAAGATAAACAATGAAACAAAAAGGTTGAAGTGACAGTATCTAACCAATATTCAGCGAAAGGCCCATCTGTGTTGGCCTTATGCTTTGGTAAAAACCACGCCAACTTTCCAAACCCTCACCAAGTTGCTGTCGTCTCCCTAAGTTGGGAGAATAAAATGACCTACCAACAGGAGAATACCTGCACAAGAAAAAGTTAAGGCAATGAAAACTTTGACTTTTGCCATGGAAAAAGTAACTAATAAATACAACTAGCCCAAGATCACCTTGCAGTAGGCAATTCACGTAGTACAATGTCAAGCACTTGAAGAGCTTCTTGAGGAGCATCTGCTTGCCTTCCAGCTAGAAACATAGCCAGATGGTGGAGATCAGCACGGGCCGCAATTTGATCACCACCCTGAATACCCTCTCGCGCCTTGAACAAGAAAGGATTACAGCAGTCATCAGCATGAAATTTTGCATATGTTCTAAATACAGACACAGCATAATGGCATACCTTTGCCCACCTTGGCCACCACCAAGACTATCTTCCTCATCTTGCAAGGTAATTTCAAATGTCATCGAAGTAAATGGCAATGGTCCAGCAGTATAAAGGCTCTTTCTTCCATCGTACGCAGGTAGACGCCCACCCAAATGGGATTGTCTATATAGTGTTACAAGCTCTGCCATGACAGCGCGATTAACGCCACGTGAAGTAACCTCAGGTGTTATAGATACCTGATGGCAAAAGATTGGTTAACAGAAATAACAACATAAGCAATTGACATGAAATATTTCCTACGAGGAGCTTACATCATATTGATGAAGGTCTTTGTCAGGAAGCTCAGCAAAAAAATGATTTGCCTTCACAATGCACCTGTCCCCATAAGTGCCCTTGCCAGGGCGCAACGGGAATCGAACTGATTTGCTTGATGCTGGTGCCACTTGAACTTCTTGGCTCGTGGAACTCTGACCACGGATGGCAAGTTGCTGAAACTGTTGCTGGACTTGTCCAGAGCTCACCTCTGCCATAGGCTGTGAGGATGAGCCAGGTCCCGATGGAGATGGTGAAACCACCGGGGCTTGATACTGGACATATGGGGCTTGGTGCAGCTCGGGAACTGTTCTGGATGGACCTGGAGGAACATTTCGTCCAACACTACCTCCCCTTTGACCACCATAGTACGGCTGTGGCATTCCACCTCTGGAGCGGGTGCCACCGCGTCCGTGGTACTCACCACCACGTCCCTGATATTCACCACCACGTCCCTGGTATTCACCACCACGTCCCTGGTATTCAGGCGGGTGATACTCAGGTGGCCCACCACCAGGGTGATGTGGCCCTGGTCCTCCACGGCCCTGATAATGTCCACCACGACCCTGGTGTTGCCCGCCACCACGGCCACCCTGTTGAGGCACCCAGCCTCGTCCTCCCCCAGGTTGTTGAGTTCGCTCAGGACGCTGTGAGGAACCTTGTCCAGAAGCTCCTGAAGACTCTCCAGAAGTTTCTCCAGAGCCGCCAGGGCCAGTTCTCTTCTTCCTCACCATGATGGGCACTAGCATGACAGGAATACATCAAGGCTGAGATTGTAAAAATATAATTTATCAAAAGTTAACATGAAGAAAACTGCTTAACTGCATATTTGTTAAAAAAATAGAAACAGAAGGTTGTATAATGAGGAGAACTGAAACAGCTTAGGGAGTAAAGAAATGTAAATGATGCAGCACAAATAGAAGATCAGCTGCATAAAGGAATTGCTAAAATAATAAATAGAAAAATTATGGATCACAAGTTGACAACATGATAGAAACTTATTCCCGTGAGAAATGGACAGTAAACAAGAAAAACCATGTAGGCATAGAAGAAGGGAATGCAATCTCACAACTATTAGAAACCAAGACTTATTATTTTTATTGAATTTAAGCTTCATTTTGATTATATCACCACGTATGTGGTTGGCTGCAAACTTCTATTTACCCAGAAGTGGCCAAGTAGAAGGTTAGGAAAAAAGAAGGGCCACATAGGTGTCCTCTAGGTATCGATTATTTTATTCACTTAGTAACAAATATCCTAAAATACATATACAGACAAGAAGTAAACAAAATCAACCAGTCACCCTTTGTATAATAGTAAAAAAATATACTAGTATTTTCATTCAAAAGATAATGTAAATGATACAAACAGTAGAGATGTACAAACAGCAAAAGAATTCCAGAAGAGATGTTTGAATGGGAAATATGCAGCACTGAAGAAGTTGCTAGAAGATACCCACTTCATCTGCGCACAAAATGATCAGTATCCTACTGCTAAAGGCCTGCCTTATGTGGCCTTTGTAAAGTTTGTTTTAGCAGGGACCTTTTCTAGCCATCATTGTTCAATAGAATGCCAATGCCTTGAGATAACATGAAACATCTTGAATGCTACCTTTCGTCACCATTAAAATAACATCAAACACTTCGGTAATCACTGAAGGAACATGATTTTTTCACAATGCCGTGCTGCATCCTTGAGTGTATGAAATTGCATGCTCTATGCTTGCACATGTAATCAAGTTCAAGAGTACACGCTAAGTGAGAACATCAAGCATTAGGCATAAACTATGACTAGAACACATCCGTGATCGTAGCTGAGGCTACAATTTCACTCATCACAATGTGTGTGATGCGCTAAAACAAGAAGAACCCTAGCTTTAGCCAGATACAAAGACAACAAGAAAAATAGCACCCTAAACCCAAACTAACCACAGATGGATACCAAGGTACAGCAGGGAAAATACACATAAATGGAGTGGACTTTTTACCCTAACGTAGAGGCAGATAACCATATATACAAATACAAGCATGTAGCCGTAGAGGGGAGGTAAGGATATATCAATATGCGGAGGCTTTAACGAAGTACGTAATCAGTTCACCCGAATATGAGCACTCGACAGTGGACACCTGAAAGAACAGATGCTCCTTATCTCACAACTCACAAAACAGCAGTTAAGCCTCCCGTTCCACATTAATCACTTAGCGTAGACAAGCTAAAACGATCACAAAAAACAGTCGCAAATCGTCAAGCTCTCATTGGATCAGCTGACAACCAGCTAGAACCGGACAAATCAACCGACAGACCCACAAAATCCACGAGCGCCCACTCGAGCTCGTTCATTTTCAAACACCAACACCGCCGCCCCCGCAACGCCGCAACCCACCCGGGGAAACGATCGAACGCTAAAGTTGCACACCCCGCACCGAGGCAGCGGGCGAAAAGCAGCAGATCTATGAGATTACGGGAGGGAGCGATACCTGAGCAGGCCCGGCAGACGGCTGCGCGGGATCGATGGGAACGAAGCGGTAGTGTGCTAAGCTCCCAGCTCCACTAATGGCGCTCTCTACTGCCGCAGCGCTGCTGCTGTGCTCGGTGCTCCACTGCGTGCCCACGACGGCCACCACCACCTCCTCTCCGCCTTTTTTGAGGAGGGGGAGGCGGAAGGCGACGGCCGCTTGTGGTTAATTAGCGGCAGCGGCAGTGCGGGTGCGGCTCACTGGAGAAAGCGCCGAAGCAGAGGGCAGCAGGCAAGGCAGCGGCAGGGCTGGGTGGCTGGGTGCCCGTGTCAGGGTCAGGTCGCGCGGGGCGGGTCGCGTCGCCGTGGACCCCGGTGATCCGTTCTGAGTGGGATTAGTACTGGAGAACGTGGGGCGTGTGCCACTGACGGCGTGGGACCGCGGCGACCAGCACCTCGGGCGCGCGAGTGCGCGACGCCACCGGTGGGATACTGGGATTAGTGGGGCTAATCAAGCGTTTTAGGCGCAAAGGACAGGGAGAACGGGTGTCAGGATGGATAATCGTGCCGCCCCCTCGCCCTGTTATTGCCCAGGGCCCAGAGACGTTTCGGTTGCTGATTGGATCGCCTCGCTCGCGTGTCCCCGTCCGCACTACCGCAGCATCAGACCGAGCGGAATACTACTCCGTACCCAGTACTGTATTCACCATCGAGACGCACAGGCGTCAGAGAGCGTACGGCGTGAAAGGGAAACAAACGTTCACGGGATTCATCCATCAATGGCCGTGAGTTGCCAACGGAGACTGCTCGTAATGGGCCAGGCACCGTCGTGTGGTTCGCCGGTGGTGGGTCTCTGTCAATGCAGTCCCGTTTCGGCTAAGCCGTCCAGGCCCGTAAGAGGTAAGAGAACGTGTCAAAACGGTCGCTCTCGAATCTCGATGCTCACAACAACCATTAGCAGCAGCAGCAGTAGCATTTGCTTTGGCGCACCCGTTAACGTCCAACGAGCACACACAGGCCTACTACTACTGGTACGGCCACGGCTCAGATCGGTTCCGCGTACGGGGCGCACGCCCCAGTGCGTGGGCCACCGCTAGACTGTTCAGAACGCCGGCCCCCACGCGATCATGACACGGCGATCCCACTGGCCGACGCGGGCCCAGCGCGCAGCGAGTCGGGGTGCCGCCGATACATCGCGTGGCGCGAGTTGCCGGTGCGACTTGGATGGATAGGACGGTGTGGGCCCCGGCTGCGAGGGCCGTACTGGGCGCGCGGCCAGCCGTTGCTCTGCTGGCCCGCGGCCCGATGACGGGGACGGTGTAGAGCCCGCGGTACGGGGCAGGGGGTGGGGGCCCTTTCGCTTTCGCGTCCAGGCTAGGCCAGTGCCCAGTGTGGGCTGCCTCGGGCCTCACGACCAGAATGACACAACCGGCCGCCCGCCCGGCCTTTTCCAAAGCCTGCGCGCTCGCTCCTGTTGATTGTAGAGGCTACGGCCGGGACCGGGCGGGACACCGGACGGCGCGACACAGCACAGGAGCGGCGCTCTAGGCCTCTAGTAGGTGGCGCTCGCAGACGCAGGGCTGCAGGAATCGACGAGCCGTAGCGTGCGTGCTCCTAGTGGCGCTAGTGTTGCTATCAAGGATTCAAGGTCCCTGGTTTCTTGGGCCTTGTTTAGATTGAGAAGATGAGAGATTGGGCCTTGTTTAGATTGAGAAGATGAGATTTTTTTTTTTAAGTGTGGCACTTTCGTCGTTATTTCACAAACTTTGTCCTAACATGGACTATATATACTCAAAAGATCCGTCTCTACATGCACATACTAAAAGTACAATTAGTTATTTATTTTACTAACATTTAATGCTTCATGCATGCGTCTAAATATTGATGTGATAGTGATGTGGCGGAGAAGGTAAAAAAAAAGTTGATAGTTTGGTGGCATCTAAACAAGGCCTTGGTTTTGGTGGAAGGTGGAGACAGTTGACGTCTCCGTTCTTCCGAGTTCACATCCGGGGGGAGGGGGGGGGGGGGGGGGGACGCGGGCGCACAGTGAAAATATTTCCTGGGGCGCCGCTAATCCGGTGAAACCAACAGTTGATAGTGTAGATCGGTCCTACTATAACTGTTAACGGGCTGCATTTCGTTGTCACCACGGTGTTTGTCGCAAAGCGATGAATTCGGTGTTGACGATATGTCTAGTAAGAACGAGCATCACTCGCTGTCACTGCACTACCACCTTGCCTTTAGCATCGACGAAAAAAAATACTGGTAATATGTCATGAAATAATATGATTCCTTCACGGAAAAGGAAGGCTACCCAATAGAAACAAAGAAAATGAAATCTTTTTGTCGCGACTTTCAAATCTCATTGTCAATGCTTCCTCACCTTTTCTACTAGAACAAAAGGTCACACGTTGAGAAAAGAAAAAAGCAAACATCTTTCCTCCTGGCAATACAATTCAGGCCAGTCTCGCTGATTTTCTTCACAACATTTAACTTTTATCTTTTCCCAATGAGTTTGTTTGGTTTTTAATTTTTATTGATCTTTTGCCTCGTAAGCTTCTACTCCCTCTGTCCCAAATTATAAGTCGTTCCAAGAATTTTAAAGAGTCAAACTTATATAAGTTTAACCAAATTTTATATAATAAGATAATAATATTTATGAGACCAACTAAGTATCATTAGATTATTCATTAGTTATATTTGCATGATATTCTTATTTGATGTCATAAATCTTTATATTTTTCTCTATAATTTTGGTCAAACCTTGAGATGTTTTGACTCTCCAAGATTCTTGGAATGACTTATAATTTGCAACGGAGGGAGTATGTTTTTTCTTGATTGCGATACACTTTATGCTACTCTTATTCGATTGAACTGAGAGATAATAGAGTCGTGAAACAAATTAACAAAAGTTTTGTCATTGCAAAAAAAAAAGGAGCCGCATCTTCTTTGGTTGTGTGTGTGGGTGGGGGGGGGGGCGCACGGCAAAAAAAAATAGAACGAAAGTGCATGTAGAAAATCAAATAAAGTTGTCCCTGGTAATAGGGTATATACTACATCTATGTGAAATTGTGTTTTATTGAGTGGACACTAATAACGGATCCAACGTTCCAATTGCGCCCGACCAATACTCAAGACACCAATAAGATTGTGTGTTTCTAACCTTTTAGCAAGATACAAAACAACAAATTCTTCACTGTGCATTGGTGTTGAAGCCCAAGTAGAAACCCAAGGTTGTCGGGCCCTAGGTCCACCACTAGAGGACACGAACACTACTATGTAGTGGAATTAGAGCATTTTACGTGAAAGATGTCCCGTATGGTTCAAAAACCATATGAAGTTGTCCTTTTATGTAATGGACAAAAGGAATTATATGAGGATTATGACTCTTTGAATCCACCTAGCTAACTAATTAGTTGTCTTGTAAAAAACTATTAGTTGTGATAGTTAGAAAAGACCATCTAACCATTGTTTAGTTAGGTAGTAAGACACTAGCTGACTTACTAGATAATGTAGATGGAAGCACAATTACTATTTAGCAACTAACTATTACTATTTGTAAGGGATACATACACACTTTAGGGTTCTTTTGGCTACACTCTAATTCGTCCCAATTCACATGAGCAGAGAAAAGATTAACTAGAATATGAAATATTTTTTATTTCATTTACTTCAATCCCTGTAAACTTAAATAGTTTGAGATAGAATTAGAGTGTAGCCAAACTGACCTTAGACAAAGGTGTGAACGACAGCTAACAAGCTATTTGTTTGGCCAAGTGCGAACGAGGGTTTTATTATTGCTCAGTTTTCAACACACCTAAATTTTAAAAACAGTGCAGAAGAGTTTCATCCACATAAAATTATCTCTACTCACATAAAACTCTCATAATATCTCTCTTCATTAATACAATGATATGTCAGCGTATTAATCTGCGTGACACTCTGTGAAACTTTCATTGAGGTTGGCCTTAGTAGTACCATGTGCTTTGTTCTGGACATCGAACAAAAGGACCATTCTAGATTGCAATGAAAGCGAAAAATGCCAAAATATGAACCACCACACGACTTTTGATCATCATTAACTATATGTTAAGAACCTAGTAGTTAGCATAGCATGTAGTATAATAACACTGCGACACTAGAGATGAGTATATTATGAAAACAAACTTTGTAAGGTATCTATTGAAATTGATTCGATGTCATAAATATAATTATTTTTCTTTAGTGAAACTTAAATAATTTAATTAAGACAAATCTAGAAGTTGATTTAATTTAGGACAATGAATTGACACCATTCGATCTTAAGGAAGAAGAAATGAAATGGCCCCAATATAATAGCTTATTATCATGCACCCGCAGTAGTTGTTTTGTCCTATGGTGTGCTTGATTCATAAATATAGCCAGTGGTGGATCTAAAAATTATATTGGGCTCATGCGGATTCAACTATATTGGTCATATTTTTTTTGTAATTTTATAACATTTATTTACACTTTCTAAGTAGCTGTAGTAGTGATTTTTGCATGTCTAGAGCTCAGGCTGCAGCATGGGCAGCTTGGGGCATAGATTCACTTCCGGGTAAAGTCATATTAGGCTGACGTCATCTAAAATTTAATTTGTATATAAAATATTTTGTTAGATATAGTAAAGACATGAGCATCCAACTATAAAAATATTCTCGTAGGACAATGGATGATCTCATCCGAAAATATTGAACTGATGATGAGTCCATTTAACTTTCTCTAATATTAAATGCTTAGTGATGATTAGTCTATTCTATTGGTAATTACTGTGGTAAGTTTAGTGTTGATAAGTATTACTATTATATTTATTAGTGCGTGATAATGAGTACTAGTTTTATTTGCTTCCTCCGTGTTTTATTTTATATTTAAAATATAAAGTAAAAAAATTAACTTGCCGTTTGCAAAAACTGAACTGTTGCTCCACTAGAGATGAGTGAGGCAAGAGCAAGAAGATACCCGTTCCGAGGCGAGAAAAGATGTCCTTTGCCGACACGACGGTGCAAAGCGGTCCTGGGCGCGCGACGTGACTGTTCGCTTGAGCGATGATGATGGCATGGCCGGCCGAGCGGCCCTCCCTGGTCACTGACATACGGGCCCGCCGTACCTTGTGCTGCGGACGGCGGACCGGACCGCGTCCAACACTCAAACGACCCGTGAACCTGCGGGCGGGGCCAGGGCCCAGGGCAGTCGTCGCCGACGTGTCAGCCGGCACGGCGCGCGGGCGGGCCCGCCTCTATCCTTGTCAGGCTGCCCCAGAGCTCGAAAACGTGTCCCACAGGGGGCGGGTGGGCCCACCTGCACGACGGCGTACGACGCGCGCACGCACCCTCTGGTGGACTTGGCGCTGTGTGCGTACAGTGTCGTACTGCTGTACTGCAACCCGCCCCCATAATATCGTGGGCCCGCCGCGGTCTCCTCGGGCTCATCCGCGCGTGGTTTTGGTTGCCACTGTGCGGCGCTGCCGCCGCGTAGGCACGAGCACAGCGTGACGCACCACGCACGATCGATCCCCTCGAGCCCGAGCCCGAGCCCATTCTTCGGCCACTCGCCACCGCGGGCCAAGTCACGGCCCTGCTGCGCTTGCCGCCATGGATGATGGGCCCATCGCGGTGGCGGCCCGAGGGGAAAGATCCACCAGGTATCCGACGCCTCTTGGATAGCGCAGATGGGCACGTTACTGTTCCGTGCGACGCAAGTGCCAAATAGGCAGATGGCTGTCCCTTTTTTTTCTATTGTCGGCAGCTTGGACGTGTCGCTCTGGTCTGATTACTGTTTTGGCCTGTGCGTTTTGGCATGTTGCTGTTGGGTGTGTGTTGTCTTTTTTTTGAAAACAAAATCTACTCAATCTCACAGATTAAAGTTGTTGCATACTAGTATGCGGTAGTCGTTTTTTTTTTCAAAAAAAAAACTGCTGTAGAAACCAAGATATAAGAAACATTCGTTCCCATAAATCACGTTGTGCTCGGTAATGGTGTGCTAACGCAAAAGGTCTGTTTAGATCCATTGGGCTGATAGTTAACGTCTAAAATTAGCCGACGAGGATTAAACTGGCTGCTAATAGATGTATTAACTCTTAGCAAATGGTGGTGAAGAGCTTCAATCGATTATTGAACCACCTATTAACATGTAATCTAAAAAACCCTCCATTGATAATAAGTAGCTAGGTAGTAGTTAGTTAGTACAGTAGCTTTTAACTATGGGCACTGGTAGTGGACAAAAAAAAAACAGAGTTTTTTTGCTCTGTAAGCGTCCACATGAATTATTGTCTACACTACGCCTAAGATGAGACAGGCGGTAGAATGAATAATCAAGAGGAGAGTTATAACGGTAAGGTTTCCTAAAAAGACGAAACGGGGCTATGCATATGCAGAAAAGAGAGAGTATGCATGGAGAGCAGCTGCCTGTGGCATGCATGGGCGTCCAGTCAGCTCAGCAGGCAGCAGTGTGAAAAAAAGACGAACCATCCACCACATGTGTGTGTTCTAGCTGTGCTAAACAATGGCATTCGGTCCTCCGAGGTAGCTGGTGCCATTCTGTTTGACTGGCTCCCACAGCTGTTTTACAGGCCGCTGCTGGCTCTTTTCTCTCGGTCAAGCTATCCTCGTCACTGCATTCACCGCAACCCACGCCACACGTTAACCTTTACCCCTCTCGCTCTCTCACTAACCGCAGGCTTTAGTTCACTGATGACGGGTGACGACGGCGCGGCCCAAAGCAACCAAGGGCTCTCAGGCAGGAGCTACTGTATAGAACAACGATCCGGCCGACGAACTGTTCCTCGAGGGCCCGAGCGCAGTCGTCGCTGTAGTCTGTAGGCAGGCAGCAGTGTACTGTAATGTGAAGCCCAGTCAGTCGGGCGACCATGCCGGACATGCGAACAGCGCCCTCGACAGGTCGATCGCCGAGGCAACAGCAAGGGACCGACCGACGGGCACGAGCGCGATTCCTCCATGCCGGAAGCCCGGAAGGCCGCGGGCGGTCAAAAGACGCCCCGACCCCGACCCCGACCCCGACCCCGGCGCACAATCATGCACGCGAACTGTGCGGTCTGATCTGACGGGACGACACGGGCAGATGCACGCACAGCAGATAGAGCAGGCGAGCAGCAGCAGCAGCAGAAGCGAGGAAAAGGCAAAAACCGGAAGCGGCAGCGCAAAAGGGGACGGGGACGGTCGCCGAAGCGAGACGAGGAAGGAGGGCAGGCACACGGGCGTACCTTGATGGGGGCGCCCGTTGTTCTCCACCCGCATCGCCATGTCAAGGTCGCACATGGTCCTCGTCCTCGTCCGCGCCGCGCGCCAGAGCCGAAAGCAGGAAGGCCGGGCACGAGCCGGCAGCCGGAATCGCGGCCACCACTAGAAGTCTGCCGGCTCCTCCATCGAGGGGGGAGAGCCGCTAGGTCCTCGTGTTGCTGCTGCTGCCTGGAGGGTGATGAATCACGAGCCAAGGGATGCCGCCGGGGTCTTATTGGTGGCTCCGTGGCTGGGCGGAAGCTAGCGATGGCTGGCTGTGTCTGCTACCGGCCGCTAGGGGAGGAGGAGGAGGTGGTGGTGGGGGTGGGTGGGGCTCAGCGCTCGGGCTCGTCTGCACTGCACTGCACACACTGCATCCATCCTGGGCCTCGTCGTAGCAAAAGATATCGGTGATGTAAGCTTCAAGATACGCCGCCCAATTATTGCCGCTGGCCCGGACAAAAAATATTGCGCCGGTGCAGTGCAGGTCAGGTGGTACGCGCCTCCTCCTTTCTGCGAGTTGCGGCCGCCGCGGGGTACTGCGGCTGTGCTCTCGCCCGTTGGTAATGGTGCGGATGAGCAATCAGCCATCAGAGCCATTAGCTGATGGATGTGCGAGCTTTAGCTTCCGTTAGGTGGGCGCCGGGCCCCCTTCCGCTTCCAAATGGGGCTGCCACTATATACCGATCATATTCATTCATATTCGCAAAATAATATAATACGGCGTGGTTGGTCAGCAGGAAACCTTTGCTAAATAAGGCCTTGTTTCGATGCAAAAATTTTGCAAAATTTTTCCTGTAGCGTTTTGTTGTTATTTTGACAAACTTTGTCCAAAATATGGACTACGTAGACTCCAATATTTCGTCTCGACATGTACAGACTAAAAGTACAATTAGTTTTAGTTTTTTTTATCTACATTTAATGCTCCATGCATACGTCCGAACATTGATGCGACGATTGATGTGATGGAAAATTTTGGGAAATGAGGAACTAAACACGCCTAAGGCCAATCTCAATGGGGTTTTATTTGAGTTTCATTTGCATTAAATATGTTGTCACATAAGCACTTTTGATGACATGACATTGTATTTAAGAAGGGAGAGAAGAAATTAGTTTCATCTAGATGAAACTCTCTTGACACGAATACCAACTCTCTATGAGTCATGAAATTTAATGCTTATGAAATTTTAGAATGAAACCTTCCCTCTCAATAGAGAGTTTCATTTTTTTTTCATATGACATGGCAGTCTTGGAAACAACAAAATGAAACTCACTATTCACATTGGCCTAAGGCGATCCACCACCAATCCCAGTTACCAACTATCGTGCGTCGAAATGACCCAAAATATTTATTGTTTACTAAGATTTTGCACTTTGTAGTGTGTGTGCTGCTAGTCCCAGCGGAACAAGACAGCACTAAGCAAAAGTTTATAGAATTTCCATCTACTAACTCCCTCCGTCCCATTGAGAGTGTCGTTAGAAAACCGTGTCTCCCTCACAAACACGCTTCCCGGACGACACTCCTAATGGGACGGAGGGAGTACGTAGTAGTACTAGTCATCATCTGATCTGATCCGGCCATTGGTTCGCCAAGTTGAGATCTAGTCAGACATTAGCAGTTATCTGAAGTGATGTGTAGTAGGCAATCGTTCGCGTAAAATAATATTGTGCCGCACGAAGAGGTGCAGGCTCGCAGCCGATGACCTGTTTGAAAGGGACTGATATGGTTTTCATATGGTCTCGAAGCTCATCCGCTTTGTCGCCACGCCTTCATTTGCTTGCATTCCAATGGAAACCAACGTATACATGGCTGTACCGTTGGTTGGGTTTTAATTTTAATTTTTTTTATTATGAAAGACAGCAACACTTGGCACCTCCTTAAAAGACAAGAGGTTGTGTGTCCATCACCTCAGCATCTCCAATAGTTTGGAAAAATGACTTGTTATCCTTGTTTTTATTGGGAAAAAAGAAAAAATATTCTCCAACATATTGGTATATGACTTGCTAAATTTTTTCAAGTTGAATCGGAGGCCATCTACTTGCTATTATTACCAAGTCAACTTCACTTGCTATCCGACGTTTCTACGTTATTTTTAACCAAGTTGGAATCCCCGTCACTTCTCTCCCGCGCCTACTTTTATGTTATTTTTACCAAACTATTGGAGATAAATGAAAAATTTACTTGCCAAAAGTTTTAGCAAGTTGCTAAATGACAACTTTTTCCAAGTCATTTTTTTCCAAACAATTGGAGATGCTCTTAGCAATTTCAGAAACATATTATTTTAAACAGTCGTTGTTGCCCCCTTTTTTTTTTTTGGAGTTGGGGTGAGGGGGGATCACGATATTAGGCTAGGCATAAGGCAGTTAGCTCTTTTGTGCGACTAGGATATCCGAGAGAATATACTCCACTGTTGTGAAAAAATTGTTTTCGTAGTAAAATGACAATATCCCGGGGTTTAGGTTTCATTGTCCCCACAATAAAAAAATTTGAGAACACAAAAAAGAGAGAGTAGACACTAGACCTCAAAACCCCACGACGAGGAACTGAACTTCCTAATGGGCCGCGGTCCAAGAACAGATGCGTGTCTAGGAAATGGGCTCATCTCACACCATATCTACAGCCCAGTAGTTTTGCAGGCTCATATCTGCATGTACAATACCATGTCTACTGTCTACAGCAGTGTGCTTCGTTGCAGGTTGCAGTTTTTCTTTTACAGAACACAAAACAATACGGACAACATTGAGCCGAAATATCTGTTCAAAACAAGCTCTGAAGCCTTGCTAAAAAAAAAGCTCTGAAAGCCACAGTTTGCTGCCCGCCAACTGTTGCATAATATTTGCTCATCTTTTATTCTTTTCGATCCCTTCTCTCTAAAGTTTAAACTAGATCTGCTATTTAGGCCTCTGTTTGGATGCATCAGTTTAGCTGCAAACAGTCCAGCTAGCATTTATCTACATTAGCTATTTCAACTCAGCTAAAATTTAGCTGAGTCTATTAGCTGGAGCATCTAAACAACCAACAAAAGTTTAGTTGAGAAACTTTTAGCTTAAAATTTTAGCTAGCTAAATTTTAGTTGGATATATCCAAACAGGGCCTTAACAGCTATCGCATTAAGACACCATACATAGGCCTCGCTCTGCCTAATTCAGTAATTCCACTTCCGCGGCCGTTCACTGGATTCAAATCCCGAACGATGAGCTAGTGCAACAACTTTCCTTTCAATTCGTAGAAAAAAAATATTTCCACGACTTTCCATTTTAGAAAGTTACTCCCTTCATCCCAAATTAGATATTCCAAAAATTTTGGAGAGTCAAAGTTTTTTTAACTTTGACCAAATTTATATATAATAAGGTAATAATATTCATGATACCAACTAAGTATAATTAGATTCTTCATTAGTACATATTTGATGTCATAAATTTTTATGCTTCTCTCTAGAATTTTGGTTGAAGTTAATAATTTGTACGGAGGGAGTACTAACTTATACAAGAGCGATCATGCCGCCGAGCACCAGTCAGCCGCCACCGGTCGCTGCTCCTAGCCGGCAGGTCCGCGGTCCGCCTACTCCCCCTCTGACTCCGAGCATCCAGCCAGCGGGCGTCGTTTGCATGTTCCTGGTCCGTACGCTTGCGTCAACACCGGCCACAGGCCACCGGTCCTTCGCCTCTATCACTGCATATCGAATTTCCGACTGATCGGCATTCGGCATTGCTGCTTAACATTGCCCCCCGCCCGCCCCCCCCCCCCCCCCCCCCCCCCCCGGCTCCATGCGAGGCCAACCGAAGACCTTCCAGGCAGGTTTGGGTTCAGACTCGTCCGCCGATGCACACCGAAACAGAACCGCCATGCCGTTAGGATACCTGATCACTATGCCGACACACCGCACCCGACTTCTCAGTTGTTCGACTTAAGAACCGTCAACGTTCACCTTTGTCCAGTCCAGCGGATGAGGTTTGAGGTAACCTCCGGCGAAGTCAAAGCTGACGCCTGTACTTTTGTTTTCCTTTCGCATCTCCTGGATTAACCTGTTGTCGGACCTGCAACAGTGCATCTCTGAAATTCAGCAAGAAGAAGACAGATTCAGTTATGGATTTGGGACCGGAGCTCTGCGTAGCACATAGTCGTGTAATGTCCAAGCCTGCCAAAGGATCATGGTGATTACCTCTCCCTGCTCCTGTGTGCATCTATCCAGCAAGATGAAGAACCAGTACGGTCCCATTTTTCTGAACAAATCATCACCGGGAATTGGTGCCAGTGTTCCCTCATGGCCTCAGGCAGGCGCTTCGGTTGTGGACAGCCCACAGTAGCATGGAAGCAGTCTTCCACTTCGTGTCCGCATAAAGGGCATTGAACATCAGGTTCAATCCTCCTAATATGCTTATTCTGCTTGGTGGGTAGGGCGTCCTTGCAGAGCTTCCATGCGAAGATACGAATCTTTGGGGGGGGGGGGGGAATTGTGGAGCTCCAGACTCTGTTTCAGGCGCCGAATTGGAAGCAGCAACTTAAGGATCGTTAAGAATATCAAGGCCTAGCCGGTATGCACTCCTTACTGAAATGAAGCCAGATTTCTCCAAGATCAGAGCGGTGTTTAATCCTGCTAATGCAGATGCATTTGTGAAAATTGTTGTAGTCCCAATCCCTGACCTCCGTGTCTAGAAGTTCAGAAACCAAATGCAGTCTGAATCTTCCCCGATGCGTGGATGTTTTGCAGGAGAAATTCCGGGGAATCCAGGGGTCCCGCCATATCCAAAGTCCTAACACTTTTCTTATTCCCGATTCTCCAAACAAGACAGGAGAATCATTGGTTGAGCTAGTATTAGTCAACTTTATAAAGTTTAACTTTGGGATAAAGCCAAAGTAAATTATAGTTAGAATGGAGCAGAGTACGACGTATAACAGGGTGGCTACTGCAATAGCACTACTAGTACTCTCTAGATCAAACACTGAAACTTTCAATTTTATTTCATACATATAAAGCAAACAGTACAGATTGCAGTACTTTTGGTGCTGTTTCGTCACAAAGTATTCTACCCGATCGAGCTACTGCTACTGCTGTGCTCGTTCGGCGACATTGCGAGTGCATAAATATTTGAAACATGACACGCCACGCCAAGCACCTCACCTTTGCATGACGCGCCGTCACAGCTAGCCCCCGCACGAGTCACGACTCACGACTGCGTCGCTGCACCTTGTCGGGCATAGGTATTGCGCAACGGGTCGGGTAATGTTCGGTGGAGTAAAAACCAACGACGCCCGCGATATTTGGCTACTTCTTCTGTCCTCAATGAGACCCACTGATGCAATGTCACACCCGCACCCATATTTCATGGATTACCTGCTGATTGTATGTTAATAGTAAGCTAACATATACAAAAAAAGTTTAAAAAATTTGAGGAGAAATAACACACAATTTTATTAATTTATCATCACCGATGAACCAGAAGTTCACAAACAACTTAAATCTAATCCAGTACATACAGATCATCCTAAGTTTTATGTAGACTTTTGCCAAATATTAGTTATGTGCCTCTATTTGGAGGGGGAAAATAAAAAACATTCATAAGCCCTAGTTAACCCGAAGGCATCCATGGATCAGATGTTGCACACCCGCAGGTGTCATTGCCATCTCCAGCCGAACTAGGGTAGGGTCACGCAGAGGCAGGCTTGGGTTGGTTGGGGCAGGTGGGGGTGGGATATGAGGGGCGGCAGGACTTAGGGTTTATGTTTATATTGAGATTTGATCTATTCTTATGGGCCTTTAGACTATAGTTTGACTATTTTGGGTACTTTTGGTTTCGGTTAACAAAGCACGTACTGCAACCAAACCTAGGACCAAAAATTTCATTTTCTTTCACTTCGGTTTTGGTTCTATCGTTTTGGTTCGGTTTTCGGTTATTTTTTTTGAGATCACGCTTAAGCGCGTATTTCATTAAGCAGAAAGAGTTTTTGGTAACCAATACAAAAGAACTGAAGGATCAGTAACACCCCTGGTTACCGATACCCCCCGTCCCAGCCAAACAGACTATGTGGACTACATCGTTTCACACATTTGCGACCAAGGAGATGAGATGA
Organism: Coix lacryma-jobi var. lacryma-jobi; assembly: GCA_009763385.1. NCBI lineage: Eukaryota > Viridiplantae > Streptophyta > Magnoliopsida > Poales > Poaceae > Coix > Coix lacryma-jobi. Next base: position 18,855,435 of record CM019830.1, on the reverse strand, counting down.
GCCTCCAAACTAGCCCACCCCTATTAAAAACGAAATGGTTGCCATACAGATCTGCCATACCTTAGGCTGTTAGGCAGGTCTTGTACCTGCCATACCGTAGGCGGTTAGGCAAGGTCTTGTATCCGTGGTGATTTAAACAACAACTTTGTTATATTTGGCACATTTTGAGTTTTCTCAACAAATTTGGCTGTTCTAACCTTGATAAGCCGTGGCATCTTGTGGCTGCCAAGCAAAACAAGCGCTAAAGCTCTTGTAGTAGGTGGTTACTATCGTTTTGGTTCGACACCGTCGTCCTATCCTTTTTGCTTTACATATATATACCCAGTACTGTAAATGATGTCTCTCCATCTCACCGTTTGCATGTAGGAAGCAATAAGAAGCTAGCTGTGATATATAGAAGAGCCTCTCTTATCATCTGTTCTTCCTCCTGTCCGAGGTAACCGCACAGATCAGGGAAAAATTAAAGTAGCTAGCGTTCATCACCTACCAGTCCGTGATTCTCGCGTCTAGATCTTTTACAAACTGCTAGGTTTTTCACTAGGACGAACAGCAGATTGAATGCTAGCTAACAGTAGCACTTCCGTGTGCGTGCAAGCGATATATATATACTGATGCTCACAAAACATTGAGTGGTGTGTGTCTTATTGGGATTCTCGATCGGTAGATAGATAATAAGCATGTCACGATCTGGAGTGTATTAAACAGCACGCAGGACCATATACAGCATGTCCACGATCGGCCCCGTTTCGTTACACCTTCGTTCGGTTAATTTATTGAAGCATATTGATGCACCGTTGTTCCTCCAATATCGCATTACTTTCTCTGAGTACTGGAAGAGAATCAATAACCTCGACAAGATCGACAAACAACATCACTTAAGTACTGTAACAAATAGTAAAACCAAACAGGCATGGAGCCACTATATAGTCAGATACCTCAGATCATATACACGTGCACACACACGATGTATATATATATTTTATACAAGTTTGAATATATCTAGAGATGCAAAATGCATGTTTACTTTTCAGACAAAGAAACATGCATATTTAGTAAGTTCTTGTATAAATTAGTAAACAAAGATGTGGTTTGAAAGACACAGATTGATGTTGAATCGTCGTTGCATTTTGGCCTAAAGAAAATGCACTCTCCCATTCAGGTCGTCTTCATACAGCCACATACTGAATGAGCTTAGGCCTTGTTGCAAAGTAGAATGTTCAGATAAGACGATGTGAAACGGCAGTCATGGATATCTTCACCAGCCATGGATGAAAGTCATCCAGTAGATTTATCACTTACTATTCCGTTCGAGTCTATTCCACCTGAACTTTTTCTACGGGGTAAATAAAACTTTGTTAGCTAGACAAATAAATAGACAAAAACTTACACTCAGAATAATGAGGCCCACAACCACGCAATGGCCACAGACACTTGTACGTCCTGGATATCTCGGATGGGAAATCTCCTCCCTCTGGAAATCCAGTATCCCCCGCCATAGATGGCGATCGTCACGAAGACGATAGGACAGGATTGATGGCAACGAGCAGGAAGCAAAACCCTAAAGCCGACATCGAGGTGTATAAGAGTCAAGGTTTTAAATCTCCGGCTAAGGAATTTAACGGATGACCTCCAAAATAGCTATAGCGGAGGCTAAACGAGCCTATAACGGACTATATATAGCCTTTAAATTATACATAAACACAAATAGTTTGATCCGTTTTAAACAACTATATAGCTGGCTATAGTGAAAGCTATAGCCGAGATTTAAAACCATGATAAGAGTAGCTAGGTATAGCGCCTATAAAATTTAACTTGGGATAAAGCTAAAGTAAATTACAGTTTAGGAATGGAGCAGAGAACGACGTATATAGCATGGCTAGTGCAATAGCACTACTAATACTGTCTAGATCAAACACTGAAACTTTTGATTTTATTTCATATAGAGGAAACAGTAGAGATTGCAGTACTTTTGGCGCTGTTTCGTCACAAACTATTCAACCCGATCGAGCTACTGCTACTGCTGTGCTCGATCAACACAAACGCGGCATTGCGCGTGCACAATATAGCTATAGTACCGTATTTGGAGTGTAGTGTGGTACAAATTATTCATATCTCTGTACTTGTATGGCGGCCTGACTTGTGTTGTGTAGCATGCATGGTAGGTATCGCGCCGCCGTCGAGCCACCACCACCGTACCGATCAGTTACTGCCGGGCACCCCGGATAGCCGCCGCCGCCGGCCGCCGGTGGCCCGCCGAACGCCTGCTGGAGCCGGTCCACGGTGGCCTTGTCGAGCATGAACGCCCTGGCGAGGATGTCGTCCAGGATGGGCGGCTTGGCCCCGAACACGGCGTTGGCGATGGTGACGGTGCCGGGGTTCTGGCTGCTGAGCGCGGCGATGGCCACGGCGGGGGTCTTGCCGTTGTTGAGCTGGAAGTGGATGAGCCCCTGCGGGAACACGAACACGTCGCCCGCCTGCAGCTGCTTGGTAAAGAGCGTGTTGTTGAGCAGCTGGTTGGAGGTGACGAAGCCCACCAGGAGCGTGCCGTGGATCACCGTCAGGATCTCCGACCCGCGAGGGTGCGTGTGCGGCGGGTTCTGCCCGCCGGGGACGAAGTCGATGCGCGCCAGCGAGATGCCCAGCGTGTTCAGCCCCGGGATCTCGTTCACCGCCACCGGCGTCACGGCGGAGCCCTGCGCGTTTGGTGCCACCGGCACTATGCGGAAGAAGAAGTCGTTTGCCTTCACCACGTTCGGGTTCTTGCACACCACCCCGTTCACCAGCACTGCATGCACACGTCCACCCATGTCATGTCAGAACTATTGTCATCATCGCAAATCATACATATTACTTACCAGGGCTGTTGTTATCAGCAACGCAGAAGTCCTGAAGCTGGGTCGGATCAGTTGCCAGACCACGGGAACTGAAGAAAGACCCACAACCGCTACCACTGCAAGCAGTGTAGCAAAGGCACGGGAAGCCATGGCCCTGTCTATTTGCTACCAGTGATCGATGAAGTTTGCTCGGTCGAGCTGCTTGCTAGTTTGTGCTCTGCAACACTTGCCAGGGCACCAATTTATAGGGAATGTTCGCCCACTAGTACGTCCATGGTTCTCGACACACAGCATCACACTTGCGTAACAAACAGTCATATACCAAACAAGCATGCAACCACTAGTCAGATACTCAGTCCACACAATGTATAATACATTTTATACAAGTTTGAATATATATTCTAGAGATGCAAAATGCATATTTATTTCTTTAGACAAAGAAAAATGCATATTTATTAAGTAGGTTGTCGTAGAAATTACTAGTAAACGAAGATGTGGTTTGAAAGACAACAATTGATGTTGAATGGTCGTTAGATTTTTGACATAAAGAGAATGCACTCTTACATGCAGGTCGTCTTCATAGAGCCAGATGATGCTCAATGAGCTTAGAGTTTCTAGTAAAAAAAAAAAGAGAGAGAGCTTAGAGTTCCTGTTGCAAAAAATATAATGCTGAGATAAGATGGTGGGAACGGCAGTGATGGATATCTTCATGGTTGTGGTTGAAAGTTATCCAATAGATTTATCAGTTACTATTCCGCCCCAACTTCATAAAAAAAACTAATCCACCCGAAATTTAATAATAAACGTTTTTTAGTACACAACCAAACTTCAATAATAGAAGGTTTAAGTATATACTCTGTATATCTCATTAATCAGAGGATGACATATGACTTGTTCGAAGAAGTCAAAACAAAGCAATACCCTACAACTGCATTATTAGGAGTAACTAGTTTAGTGCCCGTGCTAACGTCACGGCTTCACTTCAGGATGTATTTTTAAACGGAATAATTATAGTTATTTTTTTATAATTCAACTTTCACATATTATCTACAACACCCTAATCTCTTCTTGTACGTGAAGAACATCCTTCGGTGATATTATTATCTACAAGATTATCAGGTTGTTGTTTAAAACTATGAACAAATTAACTTAAATATATAATATACATACTCTCTCTGTATAGAAAAAGGAAGTCGTTTTGGACAAGGTTTTGATGAAACATTGGGAATATAAACATGAATAACTTTTAAGTTGTTGGGTTTTAAAATGTAAACACTATACGAATAGATTTGTATTGACAAATATTTTCATAAAGTATACATATATTATTTTTTAATAAATATTTTATATAAAAACAAGAGTCAAAATTATACTTTGGAGACCGTGCCATTGTCCAAAACGACCTCCTTTCCTATATGGAGGGAGTAGCTACAAATGATCACGAAACCACAAATCCACGTACTGGGACGAGTCACGATTCAGACAAGGGTGCTCACCTCTGACGGCTGGAGCGATGGGCATGCGTGGAGGCGGCAGTCGCGTGGCTATAGTGGGCGGTCTTGCATACGTGGTGGCATATGTTTTTTTCGTGTGTCTACGTGGACGGCGACCTCCCGTACATGTGAAGCGAACATCCCGCTATGCATTTAGATGGACGACAGAATCACGTGTATGTGGGACGATGAATAATCACACGAAGGCGGATGGTGGCTCGGCGATTGGCTGGTCTCGCCTGTGTCTATGGACGCGGATGGCGGCCTCGGCGATTGGTCGGCCTCGCCTGCGTCTGTGGAATTGGACGGCGGCCTCAGATCGCGGACGACGACGATTGGCCCACCTTGACTACGTCTGTGGAGTCGAACGGATTGCAGACGACTCCTTTTTTTTCCGTGGCGATTGGTGGCCTCGCCTGCATCCGCGGACAGCGGCCTCAGATCGCGGACGACAACGATTGGCCAGCTTCGACTCGCGTCTATGGAGTCGGACAGATTGCGGACGACGTCCTTTTTTCAGCGGCGATTGTCAGCCTCGCCTGCGTCCATGGAGTTAGACGATGGCCTCAAATCTCGGACCACGACAATTGGCCGGCCTCGATGGCGTCCTTAGTCGGACGGATCCTAAACGATGTCATGATATGCGATTCCTTTTTGCTGTCCTTTTTCAACGTTTTTTTTCCCGTGATTTTTCTCCATGGTCCCCGATTATGTTTGTTGTCCGTGATTTTCTCCCTGTGTGAAAGGATATATACCATACATTGAATCTGGTCCGTTAGATGTGAGTGAGTAAGGAGAGACAAGAGTACGTAACAAATCTGGATGATCGATTATTATAGAGTCAGTTTTCTAGGTACAGTTTTGTGTGTGGCTTTAGTGAGGCCATCTCAGCGGGGGAGATTTCTTTGATACACCTAGCAAAGAAATAAGATGGTGCTTTAGTAGGGTAGAAGCAGTCAGGAGGAGGGTGTTGACGCAACAATAAGAGAGCATCACATTTGCTTGCCAATGGAGGGCGATGGTTTTGTGGGACCATACGCCAATTGCAACCATAAAGTTGGCGACGAAACAAACGTGGGAGGCGCCCACGGAGTTGGCGAGCTAGTTAACGTGGGAGGTGGTGGCTAGCAAATTTGTGTTGCCGAGGTGATCAGCATGATATGGCTCCGAGTGGTGCAGCACAACAGAGGCTTTGTCCCGGCATAAGACTACCCGCACTGGGAGCCTGTATGCCGACCGCGACCTACCACGCCACGGCGACGCCACGACAGATGGATGGCGCGGAGCGAAGCTGCAGCGGTGACCGCTATCCGCGCCGCTACGCCGCGCCAACCGCCATCCCTGGTGTCTTCCAGGGCGGCCACTACCCCGCGCGGACGGGGAAGGGGGAAGGGGAGAGGGAAGGGTGCGCGCCATGGCCTCCGCGACGAGTCGGAGAAGAGACAGAGGGAGGAAGAACTCCGGGCCGCGCCGGCACCCGCCGTCCGCGCCGGAGAAGAGGACGAGGCCCCCGCCGATCCGCGACGGACGGGCCCGATCCGCCATGGAGACGCCCGCCTCCTCGCCCGCCGCCAAGGACGCGCAGGGTGCGCGTGCTCAGTGGAGGAGAGGGCGAGGCCGCCCGCACGCCGTCCGCCGGCTGGAGAGGGAGGAAGGGCCGCCGGAGGAGGGCGAGGCCCGCCCGCCGCTCGCCGCTCGCGCCCTCCTCTGGCTCCACCCACCACGGCGAGGAGGTCTTCGCGCCGGCGCCCGCGAGGAAGGGGAAGGGAGGAGCCGCGCCGCCCGCGAAGGAGGCAACCCGTGCGTGGGAGGCCCGCCATGGCCGTGGTGGGGAGGGAGGAGCCGCGCCGCCCGCGAAGGAGGCAGCCCGCGTGGGAGGTCCCGCCATGGCCGCGGTGGGGAGGGGGCGACGGGGGCGGCGTGGTCGGCGTGGGAGCGAGAGAGAGAGATAGAGAGAGAGAGAGGGGAGGAATGAGAGAGAGTGGGGAGGATAATATAAATAAACCTGATATGTGGGCCCCACTTGATATAGAGGTTGATATAGAGGTCTGATGAGTGGGGAAGAAAGCGGTATAGAGGAAAGAATCTTGATGACATGGATGGATAGAGGCATTCCGACTTACAGCTGAAAAACGTGTGTGGCACTTCTACCTTCGATGAGGTAGCTAGGTCCTAGAGGCTATGGTGTGCGCAATTGGATCTTGGCGGACAAGTTCGACTTGGGGGCTGTTTGGTTCAGCACCGCAAGTCCGCAACCCGCCACGCCTCAATTCTGGCCGCCACAGATACAAGTAGGTGTTTGGTTGAGCATTCAATGAAGACCGCCATAGAGAATTTGTAGTAGAAAAAGATGAGGTTCTCGCCACAGAGTGTGGCAGACGTTTTCAGCGCCACAGATGTGGCGGCCACAGCAGCAGCGTGGCTGGTAGTGGCGTACAACCAAACACTCCCCAGTAAGCGCCAGAGGCAGTTGCTCATCATGTGTTTGGTTTGGCAACTTGCAACGGGCTACTACAACTAGCTCTGCTTCGCGGTGGCTAGTCACTATTGTGACACGTCTTGATAAACGACACAAGTGGATCTACTATTGTATACATGTCAACGGGTCGGCTGGCCCACCTGACCTGGGCCCGACAAGGCACGGCTCGACGGGCGGGCCAAGGTAAGGCTCGTGCCGATCACCGTCCAGCTCAGGTCCGGCCCAGGCAGGCTCGGGCGGCCCGATGGCCCATCAGGCCCATGAGGCCCGCAGTCAGTTTAGCCTTTAAATCTATATATTTTATTATTTATATATATAAATATATGTATATGTATTTTTATATATATTTATATACATTTATTTTTATAGATGTATATATATTTCTATATAAATATTTATTTTTTATATATCGGGCCGGGCCGGGCCGGGGGCCTGCCAGCTGCCGGGCCGGACCAAAATGTAGGCCGACGGGTCTACTTGTGAGAGGGCTACACGGCTCGCAACGACCTACGACGGCTATCGGTAATGATTGCGCAAGCGGAGGCGATAATATTTTCACCCTGATATATCCTTAGGCCTTGTTTAGATTAAAACTGTGAGAATTTTCTTAAATGTAGCACTTTCGTTTGTATTTGATAAATATTGTCCAATCATGTGCTAACTAGGCTCAAAAGATTCGTTTCGTGATTTACAACTAATCTGTGTAATTAGTTATTTATTTTACCAACATTTAATGCTTCATACATATATCCAAATATTGATGTGATGATGATGGTAACGGAGAAAGAGTGAAAAAAATTGATAGTTTGAGTGCATCTAAAGACCTTAGTGGTCCTGAGGTTGACGGTGCAGCGTGGTAGTTTTGCAGTTGATGGCGATTCCCTTTTTTTTAGTTGGGCTTTGGCATTGTGCAATTTGTGTCGATGTCCCTAATATCCGACTGACTTATGTTTTTTTTCTTTTTTACGGTATGGTTGTTGGCCACTTTGAATTATTCCTTATTCGTTTTAAAAAAAAAGACTTTATCTCTGTTCTCTGGTCCGGGATATCGCACATATCCGGAAAAAGTAGCGTGGACACTTTATTACAGCCCGTGACTTGCCTGTCGATCGATGTTTACAGCTGCTGCTTTTTTCCGTCGGAAGTTGGTGAGTGATACCGACTGTGAACCGTGTCATCTCATCGTATAGTAGTCGTAGGGGGTTAAGTAGAACTTTCGTGCGACGTGCGCGTGAAACAAACGAAGCTGACAAACATTCTGCGTACGCGTGTGTGTGATGTGGTAGAGTACGGCAGCTAAGGCTTTCACGAATTGGTGTGTGTTTCGGGCGATGCATACTACTCCATAGTCTATTAGTCGATCTATACCCGCAGCAGCAAGTGTTTACACGTACAAGATCGCCCCCCGCCGGCCGTTTCGATCGTTACACACGCAAGTTACGTTTTTTGTTTGGATTAAAGCTAGCATGCATGTGCCCCCGTGCATCGAAAAATTACTTCCGCTTGGTCTTGGAGGAAATATATAGACGTATATAGCACGTACGTACATACATACATACTCCACTTGGCAACGAACCAAAACCTCGACACAGAAAGACACATGCATGTACGTAGAGTAGCACGCAAGATCAGTCTCTAAGAGTTTTATTTACATTAAATAGGGTGTCACATAAACATTCTTGATGATATAGCGGTGTAGTCCATCCGTCCCTAATAACTGTCGTTTTCGCTTTCCGGGAAACATTTTTTTTGCCAAATATATGTTAAAAATATTAATATTCATCATACATAATTAGTATAATTGGAAAGATCTTTGAATCTACTTTTTTAACAAAATTATTTGGAGATGCAACTGTTGTATATATTGATACAAATCGAGTCAAATTTGTGGTACAAACACCAACAGCGACAGTTAATTAAGGATGGAGGGAGTACTTAAGAATAGAAGGAAGAAATGAGTTTTATCTAAATAAAACTTTATGACACGATTACCAACTCTTTATGAGTCATGACATTAAAGCATATGAAACTATAAAACAAAACTCTCTCCTTTAAATAAAGAGTTTATTTATTTCATATGACATGACAGTTTTAAAAATAACGTAATACAACTCTTCACTGAGACTGAGCTAATGCGTGGCCTTGCCCTGGCCATGCATGCCTACAACACGCGCTGTCAAGCAGTCATTGAAACCCAAGAGAGCTAGACAGGCCTCCTTCCTCTTCGAGCCTCGGGTCACCCCGTACATCTTCACTTGCCTCTACATGCATGTTCGGACTGTTGATATTGTCTCCTCGGTCCTCATCTTGTTCACTGCCTACATTAACGCCATTCCGTTACCATATATAAATCAGCCTAGAAACAACCCGGTTGCCGGACAATTAAAATTTCCATACCTAGGCGTTTTTATTTTTCACCCTAAAAACTTTTCACCCATCATCGAATGTTTGGACACATACATCGAGTAGATTAAACAATAACTAATTACGCTATAGATTGCAATAACTTTGTGAGACGATTTTTTAAACCTAATTAGTCCATGATTTATAATTTTGTACTACAGTAAATATATGCTAATAATGAATTAATTATTCTTAATAAATTGAAGCACGGTTTCGGACTAAATATGTTATTTGTTTTTTATTAGTTTATTTTAATAGATTGAATTAGAGACGCAAAAACTTTTCACACCCAAAGTAGACAAGCCCTTACACATATGTCTTGAGATGTTTAAACAACAGCGCCTCGCTAAATTTGCCACATTCTAAATTTCTCAATAACTTGGGCTGCTGTTCTAACGACCTTTAATTTAAGCCGTGGCATCATAAGGTTGCCAAGCAAAACAAGCGCTACAGCTCTTGCAGCAGGTAGCTATGATCGAGATTTGGTTCGACAAACCGTTCGGACCCGCTTTACAAATGATCTCTCTCCATCGATCTCAACCATATTGCGTGTAGGAAAGCAATTAATACGCAGCTACGAAGCTGCTATAGATAGAAACTTCTCTTTATCATCCGTTGTTCCTACAGATCAGGAAAACTAAAGATACTGTAGCTAGTACGTACGTGTTCACCCACCACCGGCCGGTTCCGTGATTCTCGCATCTGCATCTTTTACACGACTGCTAGATTTTTCATTAGGAACGAAGCAAGCGATATACATATGTGCTGATGCTCACAAACTGTTGCGTGCGTGTGTGTAATTAGGATTCGGTAGATAGATAAGCATGTCACGATCGATCTGTGTGTAGTGACACTACTACAGAAACATGCCTTTAGCCCCGGTCGGTAAGGGCCTTTAACTTCGGTTGCCGAGCCGGGACTACGCTTCCGGGACTAAAGGCCCCCCTTTAGTCCCGGCTCCGGCCACCGGGGCTAAAGCCCCCTTTAGTCCCGGTAATAACCAGCCGGGACTAAAGGGTGTTGCCAGCGGTGCCCCGCAGCAGCACCCTTTAGCCCGGCTGGTATTACCAGCCGGGACTAAAGGGTCCCCTGGTTTTTTCTTTTTATTTTCATTTCAGTTCTGTTTTCAGTTTTGTTTATTATTTAATAGGTTTTTCGATAATATTCTTTGCTGCTAATATATATATTTATATATATTAGCAGCATAACACAATAAGCTTATTGCATGCATATATAATTGAACTAGAACTACATATATATATATATAAATATATGTACATAAAATTACAAGCAATATACATATAGAAGTTGTCCAAATATCTATCTACACAAGTTGAACTCCAAAGTTAGTACTGTAAACCTATTACAAGTTGTACTCCATCTAAAGATCTACAGGGCATACAAATGATCATCATTGTTTGGAATCAACGACTCGTTGGTATTATAGTAGAACTCGCCGTTTGGATTTATGACTTGTTCCCGAAGAAATCCTGCTATTGTCTCTTGTATTGCTTTCAATTGGCCTTCTAGCATCACTTTTGCTTCAACCAGTCAGTCTTCAATGGAATTAAAGAAGATATTAGTTATATCTATATTATCAATATTAAGTCTATAAAAATGAAAGAAACATGTTACGTACTTTGATGATTTTCTTCAGGAATTCTATTTGATTATATCAAATGTACTCGCAAACATAGAATCTGCATAAGTTTGCCCTGTTTTTGTCTCAAAATCCACTGTAAATGAAAAGATTCATCTCGTAATAAAGATATGATATATGACATGATATTAAAGATACACGTAACATTGACGAAGGTGTTAAACTTACCGGTAGTCGTGGCTTATGTAAGTGGGGCCTGATACATGGACTATTGGTCCCGAGCAATGAATTTTTCTCAAACCCTAATCCGGCCAATGAAACATTAATAGTTGGATCTATTTAATTAGTATACATATTAACAAGCTTAGTCTATACTTAAGCAGGAAGCTTAGGATCGAAAAAATTACCTTGGAGGAGGATTTGTCTATCAGATCTTGGTAATCTGCTTGCGGTTGCTCAACGAGTCATAGATTACCACAGTGTAAGTGCAATCAAGCCCTAATTGTGGGTTTTTGGATAATGACAATATGATTGGAGAACTAATGAGATTTATGAAGATGACAAGCAGGTTAATAATAAGAAAGGATGGTTTATATGCGTTGGTGGACCCCTCATACTATACTTCATCGGATCCGGACTCAAAGTGATATGTCAAGCTTTTTCAATTGAATTTGAGTTATAGGAATGCCGTACTATCAAGGGGGAATGCAAATACATTGCTATGGCTGAATGACATGTGCTCAAACCAACCCAAACCATCCATGTTTCTAAACCAAAGACAGCTGCACCCATTTCAGATCTGTGCTGTCTGCTCGGTAGGCGCGGCAGTGCTGCCCTAGCGCGGCAGTGCCGGCCGCGGCACTGCCGGGCTTAGGCCGGCACTGCCGCGACTTGGTGTAACCGTTGGCAGGGAGGAGATATTTACTCCATCTCCCTGCCACCCCAACGGTCATCCACAACCAGAACTCGTCACCTACCTCCAGACAAGCTTCTCTCTTCCCCATTGAAGGCTCTCAACTCCCCTCTCACCAATCCTTCGATTTCCATTGATTCCAAGTGATTGAGAGGCTTAAACCTTCATCAAAGAGAAGCCCTAGCTGAGATCTACTTCCTAGAGCACTTGATTTGAGCCATAGCCGGTGGATTTGCTTCTATTACTCTTGGGTTCTTGGAACCCTAGCCGGCTAGGCGTCGCCCTAGAGCCTTGCCAACTTGTGTGGCGGCCTAGGGAGGTTTGTAATCACTTGTGCAGCTAGTATTATTACCCCTCACTTCAAGGATTTGGTTCCTTGACTTGAGAACGAGGTAGAGTTGCAAAGCTCATGACCTAAGTGGTCAACCTCAACAACGTGGAGGTAGGCAAGCCTTGGTGGCGAGCTGAACCACGGGATAAATCACTTGTCTCTTGTGCTTGCTTAGTTTCATTCTTCATATTCATGAGCTTGTGATAGATTCTAGGGTTTGGCCCGATCTACTTTATTCTTCATATTTGGCTTGGAGTAGTTGGTTCTGCTGGTTCATAGAACTTGTTGTAGCATTTCTATTCATATAGAATCAGTTAGTTGTGGCTGGATTTCGAATTGCAGCTTCTGGTCTCACATTGCGCGGCAGTACCGCGCTGGGGCCGGCAGTGCCGGGCAGCGGCAGTGCCGGGCACAGAGCGGTAGTGCCGGGCTTATCTAATTAAGTTTTGAGCTGTGATTTTTGACAGGCCTATTCACCCCCCCCTCTAGGCCACACAGGTCCTTACAAGTGGTATCGGAGCCTGGTCTCTCAGCAGCACTTCACCGTGCGAGAGAATGGCCACGGAGGAGGAACGGGTAACGTTAGCGTTGTGCAACCCACACCTGAAGTGGAAATGCACACCGCTAGCAGCAATGAAAGTCTCTCCACAGCAAGTGAGAAGGCACCTCCTCAAATGGGTGTGTCGGCCGGAGAGCTCGCAAGAAGAAAGGAGGAAAGAAGATTGAGAAGAGAAGCTAGAGCCAAAGCAAGAGAAGATGCAGCGGCTCTCAAAGCAAAAGAAGAAAAGGCTCAAAGAAAAGAAGAGAGAAGGATTAGAAGAGAAGAAAGAGCCAAGAGAAGAGAAGAAAAGAAGAAGGAGGAAGAGCTCCAAGCAAAGAAGAGTGTGAACTTGAGTGATGACTCAAGTAGCACCGAAGATGGAGATGATCACTTCTCCTACACACATAAGGACAACAAGAAGAAGGAGGACATGAAGAAGTCATATAAAGAAGTATCCTTTAACTATTCTTCTATGACTAACCATGACTCTAGGCCTCTCATCAATGTGCCCGCGGGCAAGTTACCTCGTTTCGACGGGACTAACTTTGCCAAGTGGAAGCACATTATGAAGACCTATCTTATTGGTCTCCATCCAGGTATTTGGGAGATAGTGCACAATGGACTTGAAGCACCGGTTGATCCAAAGAGCCCCACTCAAGATGAATTCCGCAACATTCATCTCAATGCTCAAGCCACTAGTGTGTTGCTTAGTGCCTTGGATGGTGATGAGTACAACAAGGTCATGGGAGTTGAGGTTGCAAAGGAGATTTGGGACACATTGCATATAGCTCATGAAGGGGTTGACAAAGTGAGGCAATCCAAGATTGACTTGTTGATGGCTAAGCTCAACCGGTTTGTGATTTGTGATGGTGAAGGTCCACAAGAGATGTTTGATAGATTGATGGTGATTGTTGGTAAGATTAGAGGGCTAGGTGGAAATGAAATCAATGATCACAAGGTTGTGAAGATCATGTTAGAGGCATACTCACCTAGAAATGAGACCGTAGTGACATTGATTAGGGACAAGAAGAAGTTTGAGCAATTCACACCTAGTGATGTGCTTGGAAGGATTATCACATTTGATATGCAAAGAGAAGAGGCAAATGAGAGAAGGAAGCTTGGAGAGTTGCAAGCTAGGCTAGATGGGATGAAGATCAAGGATGTGGCACTTAAGGCTAGCAAGCCATCAAGGCAAGCAACATCAAGCAAGGCAAAATCAAGCAAGCAAGCCTCTACAAGCAAGCCCAAGCAACAAAAGAAGAAAATTGAAGTTGAGGACAGCACATCATCATCTTGTGGAAGTGAAAGTGATGGTGAAGAATTTGAAGAAATTGGTGATATAGCTCTTTTCATGAGAAGATACCGCAAGGGGCTCAAGAAGGAAGGTTACAAGTTTGTAAAGAGGTTTCCAAACAAGAAGAAAAGAACTTGCTACAATTGTGGAAGCACCGATCATTTCATAGCACATTGTCCACATGAGAAGAAGGACAACTTCAACAAGGGCAAGAAAGATGACAAAGGCACTTACAAGAAAACAACAAGAGATACATGGGAGAAGCTCACATTGGACATGAATGGGATTCAACCGCACAACCTCAAGTGAAGAAGATGAGAAGATAGCAACAATAGCATTTCAAAAGTCATCTCCTTCACCAAGACTATTCAACAACTTGTCCGATGATGATGATTGCAACTCCCACACTTGTCTCATGGCCAAGAAAGAGAAGGTGAAAAAGGCTCACACTTCTAAAACCTCTCTTCCACCTAGTGACATCTCTAGTAGTGAACTTAGTGATTCCTCTAGTGATGATGATTCTAGTGATGAAGAATAAACATGATAACTAAAAGGTTGGACAAGAAAACCAAACTCTTTATCACTAAACTAATGGAGGAACTAGAAAGTGTACAAGCCGAGCTAGCAATAAGTGAGGATGCTCTCATCAAACAAGAGGACCTCTACATTGCTTGCAAGGAAGCTCTTGCATTAGAGAGAAGTGAGTTGGACGTCTTGCACGAGGCCTTGGCCAAAGAGCAAGATGAACATGCTTCCCTAAAGAAGGCCCATATTGCACTCAAGGAAAAGTATTGTGGCTTAGATGAAAAGCACAAAGAACTTGAGTTGCAATATAATCTTCTTTGGGAAAGCAACTCAACTCTTCCTAAAGCAAATGTCACCTCTATTCCCTCCACTAGTGAAGGTTGTGGAAAATGCTATAATGTTGATTTGAATGTCTATTCCACTAACCTTGTGAACATGGAGGCCATGAGAAAGGAGATAGCAAGATTGACAAATATCATTGCAAATGGTTGTGTCAAGTCTACCACAAGTGCTAATGAGAAGACTCAAGAGAAGAGCAAGCCCAAGTTCAAGAATGGACGGCGTCCTTCCATAAAAGATGGGTTGGGGCACGAAAAAGGAGGCAAGACTAATGGAAGAAGGACAGTGAATGGCTATGAGTGTGTGAGGTTTGAGAAGAAGGGTCAGATTGGTACAGTTCAGCCTGCACAGACCGCGGCAGTGCCGCGCCAGAAGGCGGCAGTGCCGGACCCCGGCAGTGCCGCCCCCAGGCCGGCAGTGCCGCGACCCAAGAAAGGGAAGGCTACCAGTTTGCCTTCTGCTCAGTCTCACACACAGCACAAGCAGGTACCCAACCCAAAGCAAGAATCTCAGAAACCAAAGGAATCTATTTGGGTGACCAAGAACAAGTTTGCACATCAACCCAAGATAGAAGCCCCAAGGAAGAGCATGTCATCTTGTTACATTTTAGGACACAACAACAGTGGTAAAGTTGTTGCAAAGTATGTTGGTGATAACAAGAGGACAGCCGACAAGTGTATTTGGGTTCCTAAGATACTTGTGACTAACTTGCAAGGCCCCAATATCAATTGGGGACCTAAACCTAGGAACTAAACTTGTCTTGCAGGCATACTCCTCCGGTGGATCAAGTTGGGTGCTTGATAGCGGATGTACAAATCATATGACGGAGAGAAGGAGTATGTTCTCATCATATTCCCCAACTTCAAATGCAAGCGAAAACATCATTTTCGGTGATAACTCCAAGGGGGATGTGTTAGGTCTTGGTAAAGTTGCTATTACACTTGAGCATTCAATTACTAATGTCTTACATGTTGATTCGTTGAGTTACAACTTGCTATCCGTTTCACAATTATGTGGAATGGGTTTCAATTGTCTCTTTACGGATGAGGGTGTGGAAGTCTTTAGAAGGGAGGATTCCTCTATTGTCTTTACGGGTCGTTTGAAAGGGAAGCTTTACTTAGTTGATTTCAACAAAAGTGAAGCCAAACTTGAGACTTGTTTAGTGGCAAAATCTAGCATGGGTTGGTTATGGCATCGCCGACTAGCTCATGTTGGGATGAGGAACTTGGCCAAACTTCAAAAGGACAACCACATCCTAGGACTAACCAATGTTGATTTTGAGAAAGACAGAGTATGTGGAGCTTGCCAAGCCGGAAAACAAGTAGGCGTACCTCACCCACCGAAGAGCTACGACACTACTACTCATCCATTGGAGTTGATCCACATGGACCTCTTTGGACCGGTTGCCTACCTTAGCATCGGCGGTAACAAACATGGTCTGTTATTGTTGATGATTTTTCTCGTTTCACTTGGGTATTCTTTATGCATGACAAAAGTGTAGTGCAAGAGAAGGTGAAGATGTTCATACGAAGAGCTCAAAGGGAATTCGGTTTCAACATCAAGAAAGTTCGTAGCGACAACGGAACCGAATTCCGAAACACCCAAGTGGATGAGAGTTTCTTGATGAAGAGGGCATTCAAGAATGAATTCAGTTCCATACACCCCTCAACAAAATGGTGTGGTGGAGAGGAAGAATAGAACACTCATTGACATGGCAAGAACGATGCTAGATGAATACAAGACGCCACATCTTTTGGGCCGAAGCCGTCAATACCGCTTGTCATGCAATCAACCGCCTCTACCTCCACAAGAGAAGAAAGAAGACCTCCTATGAGCTGCTCACCGGTAACAAACCAAAGGTGTCGTACTTTAGAGTATTTGGGTGCAAATGTTTCATATTGAACAAGAAGCCCAAAGCCTCTAAGTTCGCATCCAAGGTTGATGAAGGTTTTCTTCTCGGTTATGGATCAAACGAGCATGCCTATCGTGTTTTCAACAAGGCCTCCGGCAAGGTTGAAATAGCGATAGACGTGACGTTTGATGAAACTAATGGCTCTCAAGTAGAGCAAGTTGATGAAGTTGTTGTAGGAATGAGGAACCACCTTGTGAAGCAATCAAGCAATTAGCCATTGGTGATATTAGACCACAAGAACAGCAGGCTACTGGTCGAGATGGTCCTCAAGCTGAAGCTCCTGCTGGGATTGATCAGATACAGTCCCCGGCAGTGCGGCGCCCCGGCAGTGCCGGGGCAAAGCCCAGCAGTGCCGGGCACACCCAGGGCAGCTGCAGCCACTCCACTTCGTGGAGTGAATCTACAACCCATCTTCGAGCAAGATGAAGAAGAGAATGCAGAAGATGAACCAGAACCCATTGATCATCCAAGGCTCAAGCAAACTATTCAACGGGATCATCCCGTTGACAACAATATCTTGGGAGTCTTCGAAAGGGGGTAACGACACGCTCTCATTTAGCAAATTTCTGTCAATATTACTCGTTTGTCTCCTCTTTGGAACCTCTCAAGGTAGAAGAAGCCCGGATGATCCGGATTGGGTGATGGCCATGCAAGAAGAGCTCAACAACTTCGAGCGCAATCAAGTATGGTCACTTGTGGAAAGACCAAATACCAATGTCATTGGTACCAAATGGGTCTTCCGCAACAAGCAAGATGAAGAAGGTGTGGTGACAAGGAACAAGGCAAGATTGGTAGCTCAAGGGTTCACTCAAGTAGAGGGCTTGGACTTTGAAGAAAACATATGCACCGGTTGCAAGGCTTGAAGCCATTCGGATTCTTTAGCCTATGCAGCCCATCACAACTTCAAGCTATATCAAATGGATGTGAAGAGTGCATTCCTCAATGGCCCTATACAAGAGTTGGTGTATGTCGAGCAACCACCGGGCTTTGAAGATCCCAAGTTCCCAACCACGTCTTCAAACTCCATAAGGCGCTCTATGGGCTTAAACAAGCACCTAGAGCATGGTATGAATGCCTTAAGGAATTCTTGCTCAAACAAGGCTTTGAAATAGGCAAAGCCGATCCTACTCTCTTCACTCATAAAGTCAATGGAGATATCTTTGTGTGCCAAATATATGTCGATGACATAATATTTGGTAGTACTAACAAATCTTTTTGTGATGAGTTTAGTAGGATCATGACTAAGAGATTTGAGATGTCTATGATGGGTGAGCTCAAGTTCTTCCTTGGTTTTCAAATCAAGCAATTAAAGGAAGGGACTTTCTTTGTCAAACCAAGTACACCCATGATATGTTAAGGAAGTTTGACATGGTGAACGCCAAGCCTATCAAAACTCCCATGCCAACCAATGGCATCTTGATCTCAACGTAGAAGGGAAAGCCGTGGACATTAAGGTATATCGCTCCATGATCGGCTCACTACTCTACTTATGCGCATCTAGGCCCGATATTATGCTTAGTGTGTGCATGTGTGCTAGATTTCAAGCTAACCCGAAAGAGTGTCACCTAGTGGCCGTTAAGAGAATCTTGAGATATCTAGTTCACACACCAAACCTTGGCTTGTGGTATCCTAAGGGCTCCAAGTTCGAACTACTTGGCTATTCGGATTCCGATTACGCCGGTTGCAAGGTAGATCGAAAAAGCACTTCGGGGACATGTCAATTCCTTGGACGCTCCTTAGTGTCTTGGGTTCTAAAAAGCAAAATTGTGTAGCCCTATCCACAGCCGAGGCCGAGTATGTTGCAGCAGGTGCATGTTGTGCGCAACTACTTTGGATGAGGCAAACCCTTCGTGATTTCGGATGTCATTTTACCATATCCCACTCTTGTGTGACAATGAAAGTGCCATAAAACTAGCAAACAACCCAGTGAGTCACTCAAGAACCAAAATATAGACATCCGACATCATTCTTGAGAGATCATGAAATCAAAGGAGATATCGCATTAGTCATGTGAGCACCGACAACAGCTAGCCGATATCTTCACTAAGCCTCTAGATGAGTCAAGGTTTTGTGCCTTAAGGAGTGAACTAAATATACTTGACTCTCGTAACGTAGTTTGAAACCTAGCATGCTTGATTGATCAACTAGTTTGACCTAGGTAAAACAAATTTCAAAACTTTCATATTGTGTTTCAAAACCTTTGTGAAAGAAACTTGCTTGGAATGACCATTGTTCTGAATTGATTATTGTCACTGGTCATAACATGCAAGTAGTACTTGTCCACTCCAAGAATGAGATGTAGGTGTAGAGAATAAATCTCCTGCTGGTAACTGTCCGGCAGTGCCGGGCAGGCGCGGTAGTGCCGGGCCCGGCAGTGCCGCGGCAGGCGCGGTAGTGCCGCGACTTATCGATTCAGCCTGAATCGGTTTTTACCGAGTGGGGCCAAGGAAAAACTTTCCTATTCTTACCCGACGCCCCCTCTCTCTCTCTCTCCCTCATCCATTCACCGCACCCGTGCTCTCCTTTCACCTCTCTCTCACGGGCGACCGGGCGACCGCACTCTCCCTCTCCACCGACGTGCTCCCCGGCAGCTCCGGCCTCCGGAGGTGCTGCTCGGGATCTCCTTCGGTGCTGCTCCGTTGTCCTCTTCTCCAAGGGTCTCCTTCCCTTCCTTCCTCTCAAGGTGAAAGTTCAAAATCCCAAACCCTAAGTTTTTCCCGATTTGTAAAATGCGCCATGGGTATTGTATTTAGAGGTTGTAGAAGGGTTTGTAGATGATAGGGAAGTGGTAGAGAGAGATGGATGTGGTGTTCCTTGGCTCAGATCTGGCCTGCCTGCGCGGCAGTGCCGCGCCCTGCGCCGGCAGTGCCGGACCATGAGCAGGGATTTGATCCAAGTAACACCTTATCCATCAAAATCTATCGCCTCACTATAACCTACCAGCCCTTATGCAGTCTTCTAATTCGCAGTTTCCATGTTTTAGATGTCGGGCGGAAGAGGAGATGAGAGAAGGGTTAAGCAGAGGATGGATCCGCTCAGGGGGAGGAGCAAGCAGCCATCCCGTCGAGGTGGCTCTAGCTCCCAAGGAGATGTTTCAGCGAGGCAGCAGATCCGGGATGAGGCTCGCCTGCAGATGCAAGGTCGTCAGATTCAGGATGACCTCTATCCCAACACCCCAGAGCACCTGGCAGAGGTCAGCAGAGCACACTTGCAGCCCTACACAGAGGATGTGCAGGAAAGGCCACCTCAGGACACCAGGGACAGGCAGCCCCTGTCATACTATCAACAGTTCAGCTCGGTCAAGTCTCAGCGCCAGCACAACCCATACAATCATCAAAAGGATATGGGCATTGATTACAGGTTCTGGAACGAGTTCCATTCAGATTTCTATCGCTCAGTCCTGTACAATGCTAAGAAGCAAAAGATTCTGAACATGAAGTATGTTGATTGGGAGCATCTAGAGAGCAAGACTGACCGTGACATCAATAGGGTGGTGGCTGCATGCAAGGCAAGAAACATGTATGATTTGATGGGATTTAGCTATAATTGGAACACCGAGATCATCCATCAGTTTCATGCAACACTATATGTTGACAATGTGGTTGAGGAGATGCACTGGATGACTGAGGGTCGTCACTACAAGGTCACTTATGAGACCTTTAGTAGGATCCTTGGTTTGGGCAGCGAGGATAGAGAGCTTGATAATCTGCATGATGAGAGGACTTTGACAGATTCTGAGATTGCTTTCATGTATGAGGACCCTCGGAAGGCAGATGGGTTGGTCAAGGGACTACAAGTTTTTATTACATGTTGAACAACCTCTTCAGGCAAACTCTCAACCCAAAGAGTGGGTCCCATTCTAACTTGTATGGATATGGCAGGAACATGTTGGCTAGGATGGCCCCAGGGGCTAATCGCTTTTCCATATCCAGCTTTATATGGACTGAGCTTCAGGTTGCAGCCGAGGATGCTAGGAAGGCAGTTCTTTATGCCCCCTACATCATGTTTATGATTGAGATGGTTTCCGGCTATACCTTTGCTAAGGATGGGTTGCATGAGCCGTACCGTGCAGAGAAGAAGAGAGGAGCAGCAGGGGGCAGCAGCAGCTGACAGGCCAGAGAGCTCCCGCCCTTCCTATCAGAGGAAGAAGAAGAGCAAGTTGGCCAAATGGATCAAGGCCATCTTCTCTACTTGCACCTACGCAGCCCAGACAGCTCACCAGGCACTCGTTGAGCAGCGAGCAGAGCGAGAGCGGGCGGGACGTTCGCCGTTACCTCCACCCCGCTCTCCACCTCACTTCGACCTCTCCAGTCTCGACTCAGATGACATAGACTCAGATGGAGATGAGGAGCAGGAGGAGATAGTGCCTGTGCCACCCCGTCGTTCTACACGTGCCTCGACCTCGACCCGCTACACCAGTTCCACTCACCGTCAGGGGAAGGCCGTGGTAGAGTCCGACGACGACGATGATGACGATGATGATGATGAGGAGGAAGAAGAAGTTCAGTGGGACAAGACAAGATAGCTTCGGATGATGAGTGAGTGTTTGGACACTCTTCTCTTCTCTACTTCTCTCTTTTTGGTGACTTGTTGCCAAAGGGGAGATTAGGTGAAGCGAAGGGGGGTACAACACTTTCTTTCTGTTCATGTCCCCATCATGTTAGTAGTTGTGAGTTGTGAGGGAGTTTGATTCGTTCAAAACTCTATGTTTGTAATATTACTCTATGGTACTACTTCTTAGGCTTGGATGTGGACATGTACTTTTACCTGCTTATCTGCATGTGTTATCTTGTTTAGTTCTGTTATTGATTATGCTTTGTGGCTGTGTTAATTCCGCTGCGTTTGCTGTCTGTAGCCTGAGCGGCAGTGCCGCTCCAGGGCCGGCAGTGCCGGGCTCCGGCAGTGCCGCGCCCAGGGCGGCAGTGCCGCTCTGACAGAAAGGCAGCAAACACCTCTGATGTGCTTAAACTGTCATTCGCATCACGTATTATTCTTGACACAGTTTAGTTGCACCCCACAAAGCTACTAGATGTGAAACTGAACCATTTCTCACTTATGGATATGTGAATATTGGCCTCTAATGCCAATTTGAGATTTCCATTCTCATTCACACATTTAGGGGGAGGTTTCACACCTAAGCTTCTAAATCTCAAGTATTGTACCTTTTATTGTAAGCTTCAATTGTATTGTCATCAATCACCAAAAAGGGGGAGATTGTAAGTGCAATCAAGCCCTAATTGTGGGTTTTGGTATAATGACAATATGATTGGAGAACTAATGAGATTTATGAAGATGACAAGCAGGTTAATAATAAGAAAGGATGGTTTATATGCGTTGGTGGACCCCTCATACTATACTTCATCGGATCCGGACTCAAAGTGATATGTCAAGCTTTTTCAATTGAATTTGAGTTATAGGAATGTCGTACTATCAAGGGGGAATGCAAATACATTGCTATGGCTGAATGACATGTGCTCAAACCAACCCAAACCATCCATGTTTCTAACCAAAGACAGCTGCACCCATTTCAGATCTGTGTCTGTCTGCTCGGTAGGCGCGGCAGTGCTGCTCCTAGCGCGGCAGTGCCGGGCCGCGGCACTGCCGGGCTTAGGCCGGCACTGCCGCGACTTGATGTAACCGTTGGCAGGGAGGAGATATTTACTCCATCTCCCTGCCACCCCAACGGTCATCCACAACCAGAACTCGTCACCTACCTCCAGACAAGCTTCTCTCTTCCCCATTGAAGGCTCTCAACTCCCCTCTCACCAATCCTTCGATTTCCATTGATTCCAAGTGATTGAGAGGCTTAAACCTTCATCAAAGAGAAGCCCTAGCTGAGATCTACTTCCTAGAGCACTTGATTTGAGCCATAGCCGGTGGATTTGCTTCTATTACTCTTGGGTTCTTGGAACCCTAGCCGGCTAGGCGTCGCCCTAGAGCCTTGCCAACTTGTGTGGCGGCCTAGGGAGGTTTGTAATCACTGTGCAGCTAGTATTATTACCCCTCACTTCAAGGATTTGGTTCCTTGACTTGAGAACGAGGTAGAGTTGCAAAGCTCATGACCTAAGTGGTCAACCTCAACAACGTGGAGGTAGGCAAGCCTTGGTGGCGAGCTGAACCACGGGATAAATCACTTGTCTCTTGTGCTTGCTTAGTTTCATTCTTCATATTCATGAGCTTGTGATAGATTCTAGGGTTTGGCCCGATCTACTTTATTCTCATATTTGGCTTGGAGTAGTTGGTTCTGCTGGTCATAGAACTTGTTGTAGCATTTCTATTCATATAGAATCAGTTAGTTGTGGCTGGATTTCGAATTGCAGCTTCTGGTCTCACATTGCGCGGCAGTACCGCGCTGGGCCGGCAGTGCCGGGCGGCAGTGCCGGGCACAGAGCGGTAGTGCCGGGCTTATCTAATTAAGTTTTGAGCTGTGATTTTTGACAGGCCTATTCACCCCCCTCTAGGCCACACAGGTCCTTACACGTGCTTTTGTGAGATCGAGGACCACAATTCCAGTGTAGCGTCATACACATGATTCCATATAGATATTATTAGGGTTAAGTTAAAAAAAATGTGCAATATTATTATTAACTATATATGTCTCACCGCAACCTTAAGTTGTAGGAAGAGAATTCTTTCTCTATCTTTTGTGTTCACGAAGAACCTCATGAGATTCGTACACGACTCATAGCTCCAAGCGCTGAAGGGTTTGGAGCCTTGAAAAAAACATATGGTTCTTGGTGTTCTTGTGCGTCGATAGGGTTTACAACACCGACAAACCACCTTTTCGTGGCATTCCATCTGGAATGTGCAACTCACAAGTAGTAAAAGGTTCTTTAACGTCATCCACGGGGAAGCGTAGCTTGGAGTCATCTTGAATGGTTGGTACTTCCGTGGAGGCGCAGCTGCTTTTCATCTGACCTGGGGGGCTAATGTTCGCTTGAGGTGTTGTGATGATGTACCTTGCCCACTCGTCATTTGACTAAGTGCCGCTTGCACTTGCCTTTTGATTTCCTCCTGCATCCCTTCTTCACGAAATTTCTCACGCTCTTGTGTTTGAAGAACATACTCCTCCAACTTGAAGAGTCGCTCTGCCTCCTCGTCCTTCTTTCTCTGGCGGCTTCTGTAACTTTCTTGATCCGCTTCGAAGGAATGCAGCCACGAAACGACCTCAAAGCCTCTCGTACGCCCACCGTGCTCAGGATTCTCCAGCGCGTACGTGAGTTCATCCTTCTCTCTGTTGGGCTTGAACTCGCCAGCCAACACCGCACTTCATGCTTGAACTAGCCTCTGTGCTGCTCTTGAAATTTGCGGGCCCCAATCAAGCTCCCCGTCATTAGGGTCTATGGTTCCCCATGAGTGTAGAACCAATTCTGGACCGTTCACTCCAATTTCTTCTTATTGTCTCCGGGACTACCCCCTGGCAAGCATCTCTTGTTCTTGTCTCTCCCACTTTGGAAGGGCAGTCTTATAGCCACCTGATCCTAAATGATGGTGGTATTTCTTCTGAGCTGCATTCTGTTTGTTTACTTTGACCGGGCCTCGCTCTCTTGTGATCTTTTGTACTGTACAAATTCATCCCAATCGGCTCTTATCTTGACATACGCGCGTAGAGTTGAAATCTGGCGTCTCGTTCTTCAACACAAACTTGTGGTACAATTTTTCTTCCAGTCCTGAAAAAGTGTGGCCATCTTCTTCATTGTCCACTCCCGAATTCGCCTCAGCAGGTCCTCATCTTCCGTGTCGAACGAGAAATGAGCTTGGATGTCATCCCAGACTAGCTGCTTGTCAAGATCGGAGAATATCTGATCTCGGGAGCACTTCGCCTCTCTTTCCATTCACGGGCACTTATCGGAATCCGATCTCTCACAAGGAACCCACAGTGAAAGACATATTTCTGTGCATGTGGTCCTAGTGGTTGGCATGTAGCCATATCGAATTCGGAGATTACATGACGGCCCTTCAACGGCCTCTTTGGTCCTCGGTTTGGTCTGCTCTGCCCCGTCGCAGACGTTGATCCAGAGGGCTACACATAGGTAAAGACACGATGATGAAACCCTAATACATGTTGAGATAAAACCTAATCAAGTAATAAAGTAAATGTAAACCCTAACACGACATATTGTATATATACCTCGCCTGTATTGCCTTCTTCCATCTCAACTTGTTGTTCAGGGGGATTTTCATCATGCATGGTCATGTCTTCGTAATTCAATAAGTATTGACTCCCGTCATCGTCGCCGGCGATGATATTCATCATTTCCTCCTCCATGTTCTCATTTGGGTCGGCCGTTTCTATGAATATTAAAATATATATACAATATGATCGAACACTTAGAGGAGCTTTATATACATGTATGTGAAACGAAAACCGAAAACTAGGGGTTTAGGGGTTTAGGCGTTCGGGCCGGGTTTCGGGGTTCGGGGTTTAGGGGTTTATTAGGTTTGAGGGTTTAGGCCGGGTTTCAGGGTTCAGGGTTTCGGGGTTTAGGGGTTTGAGGGTTTAGGGTTTCGGGTTTTAGGGTTTCAATTTTAGGTGACATGTAATCGCGAACATTAAAAATAACATATATTCGTAAAGAGGCAATTCAACTTTAAAAATAACACGAAGAAGCATATCTGTCAAAATATCTCTAAGTGTAAATACATGTTTAAACATATCCAAGTGATAAATACATGTTTAAACATATCCATGTCATGTGATTTTCTAAGTGTAAATACATGACCATATCTAAGTGTAAATACATGATAAATACATGTTTAAACATATCTAAGTGTAAATACACATGATTTTCTATGAACACATATTTCTAAGAGTGATAAATGCATGTTTAAACATATCCATGTCATGTGATTTACACACCGTGGACGAGAACGACGACGACGGACAGCAGCGAAGATGACGACGGTGCGGATGACAGTGGACAGCGGCGAGGTCGGACACTTTTATCTACATGTATAAACATATATTTGTTAGGTTAAAAAAACATATATATATGATTTTCCTTTTTCTATAAAATATATCTATTCATATTCATTATTTGTATATATCTATTTCTATAAACAAAAGAAATGAAAAGGTTAAATAGAAAAATTGATATATATATATATATATAAATGAATATAAATAGAGATATATATTTATAGATAATGAATATGATCATATTCATTATCTATAAATATATATATATATCTATTTATATTCATTTCTTTTTCTTTTTATATATATATATATATCAATTTTTCTATTTAACCTTTTCATTTCTTTTTTTTACACTCACACACACTGGACACACACGCACACCATCACACACTGCACATGCACACACACACAGGACGGCGGCGTGGATCGGAGGACGGCGGCATGGAGGACGGCGGTGCGGACACGACGGCGAGGAGGACGGCGGCGTGGGAGGCCGAGGGCGGAGCGGAGAGGCTCGACGGCGAGGAGAGCTTGAGGGCGGCGGCGCAGACTGGAGGCGGGGCTACTGGCGTCGATCTGGGGAAGATTGGAGGGCACTGTGTCCTGTGCCCTATATACCCGGGAGGGCCTTTAGTCCCGGGGCGTATTATGCACCGGGACTAAAGGGTTGGACCTTTAGTCCCGGGCGGGCTTACGCACGGGACTAAAGGGGTCTTTAGTCCCGGTGCGTAAGACGGCCCGGGACTAAAGGGTCCTTTCCCGCCACAGTTTTGGGGTTTCAGTATTTTGGGTTTTGTATTAAGTTTCCACTATATAAATATGTTGTAATTCTTGTTAATTGCATAGTAAATTAAACAGTAGGCATAAAATTACTTTAAAAAACAGTTGTATATACTTTAACCTTATTGTATAGTACAAAATTTTGTAGCATAAATTCTTTTTCTTTTTTTATAATAACGAATATAAATGTAAATAACCATTCATATGTGGTTAATGCAAAAATTTAATGTTCAATTTAAATTTAAAAAATTGTTGGCTTTCAATAGAAAATTTATTTTCATATCATTTGGACGTTAATCTTTGTTTATAACAAAAAATCATTGCCCAATTTCGTTCTACGCGACAGATGCAGTAGTTTTAGATTTTTAAATTTAGTTTTTTCTTTTTAAATATATCTTAAATCTTTCTAATTGAACAGAAAATTAAATATTTGATATACTTTCTTTTAAAAATTAGTATGAGATTCTTTTTGCTTTAGTTTACGAAAGAAATGTTAAATTTTAGTATCTTCTTATATGTATTTTGATGATTCACATCTAGAGAAGCACATAAATCAATGATCACTACTACTAAATATATATAAATCCATTATCAAATAAATGAAGTCTTAATTAATTAATTATTACATAATATATTTACAACCCACTATTAAGCGGGCACAACTGCGAACCTCCTCTTGACATATGTCCCTTGGTTATGATCATTCCTTAACCATGGAGTTTCCTCATTGTTTAACAAAATGCTTGGGTCTTTGTTCACTTTGAATGGCGGAATTCGATCATCTCTTTCATAATCACCTGACATGTCTGACTTGTCCTCAATTCCGACAATGTTTTTTTTCCTGAAAGAACTATATGGCGCTTTGGCTCGTTGACGATCGAGTTATTATTATTTTCCCTCTTTTTGGTTTTGTAGACATGTCTTTCACATAGAACACTTGACTCACATCTGCGGCAAGGACAAATGGTTCGTCTTTGTACCCAATATTGTTGAGGTTCATTGATGTCATCTCATACTCCTTGTCGACTGTTACCCCACCTCAGGTACCGGTCATCTTGACCCATTTACACCGGAACAAAGGGACTTTAAAATTAGGTGCGTAGTCTAGTTCCCATATGTCATGTATGCGGCCATAATATGTTTGTTTGTTCCCATTTGGATCTGTGGCATCCACGCGTACACCACTGTTTTGTTGGTGCTCCTTGCGTCTTGGGCTACTGTGTAAATGTATTCCCATTGATCTCGTACCCTTTGTACGTGTTGATATGCCACGATGGTTGTCTGGCCAACAAATAAAGCTGCTCATCTTGTTGTCATCACTCTGACATTGTTTCGCAACCAATCGCCGAAGGTTTGCATGTGTGCTGACGGTAATCCAAGATTCACTCTTCCGGGCCACTTGGATTGAAGATAATCCTTATGTACCTCAATATATGGATCGACCAATGAGGAGTTATGTAGAACTATGTAGTGTGCTTTATCGAAGTAATCGTCTCCTGTACCATTATATGTTTTCTTCCCTAGTGTTCCCTTGCCACTGAGTCTGCCCCGTGTCGCGATTCAGGAACGCCAATCGGGTCAAGGTCTGAATAAAGTCCACACAAAACTCTATGACCTCCTCTGTTTCCGTAGCCCTGGGCGATGCTTCCTTCAGGCCGAGAACGGTTATGAACATATTTTTTTTCAGGACACTCATGAACCTCTCGAATGGGAACATGGTGTGTAGGAACACATGACCGAGAATAATGATCTCATTGACCAGGTGAACTAGCAGGTGTGTCATGATATCAAAGAAGGATGGAGGGAACACCAACTCAAGCTGACAAGACATTGAACGACATCATTCTGCAAAGTAGAAAGTTCCTCTGGATTGATTGCCTTTTGTGAAATTGAATTGAGGAATGCACATAGCTTCACGGTGGCTAGACGTACATGTGGAGGTAGAATTCCTCTTAGAGCAACAGGAAGCAATGGGTCATAAGCACATGCAGTCATGGGACTTCAAGTTTTGGAACTTCTTCTCTGGCACATTATTATTCTCTTTATATTGGAGGAGAATCCAGATGAGACCTTGATGCTGTTAAGGCATTCAAACATGCTTTCCTTTTCTTCTCTGCTAAGAGTGTAGCTAGCAGGGCTTAAGTAGGCCTGGCGCCCGTCATCTGTCTTCTCCGGATGCAAGTTGTCTTGTTCTTTCATGCGCTGCAAGTCCTGTCGTGCTTCAAGTGAATCCTTAGGCTTTCCGTAGACACCCATGAATCCAAGCAGGTTCACACAAAGGTTCTTTGTCAGGTGCATCACGTCGATCGCATGGCAGACCTCTAGGACATGCCAGTAGGGTAGCTCCCAGAATATGGACTTCTTCTTCCACATGGGTGCGTGTCCCGAAGCGTCTTTGGGAACAGGTTCGCTGCCCCGTCCCTTTTCCAAATACTACTTTCGTATCCTTCACCATTTCGAGTATATCATCTCCGGTTCGGTTATGAGGCTTGGTTTGGTGGTCTGCCTTACCTTTAAAATGTTTTCCTTTCTTTCTTACTGGGTGGCCCACAGGAAGAAACCGACGGTGCCCAACATACACGACCTTCCGACAGTTTTTCAAAAAATAAACTGTCAAGGTCTTCAAAACAGTGTGTGCATGCATTTATCCCTTGTTTGTCTGGCCTGAAAGATTACTTAGAGCTGGCCAATCATTGATTGTTACGAACAATAATGCTCGCAGGTCAAAATGTCCTGTTTGTACTCATCCAACACGCGTATGCCTGGGTTGCTCCATAGAAGTAGAAGTTCCTCAACTAATGGCCTCAGGTAGACATCGATGTCGTTGCCAGGTTGCTTCGGCCCTTGGATGAGCAACGACATCATAATGAACTTCCGCTTCACGCATAATCACGGAGGAAGGTTGTAGATACACATAGTAACTGGCCAAGTGCTATGACTACTGCTTTGCTCCCCAAAAGGATTAAAACCATCTGTACTTAAAGCGAACCTCAAGTTTCTAGCCTCATCTGCAAACTCTGGGAATTCTCTGTCTATCGCTCTCCACTGGGATCCATCAGCTGGGTGCCTCAGCATATTGTCTACCTTACG
This sequence comes from Coix lacryma-jobi var. lacryma-jobi, assembly GCA_009763385.1. Taxonomy (NCBI): domain Eukaryota; kingdom Viridiplantae; phylum Streptophyta; class Magnoliopsida; order Poales; family Poaceae; genus Coix; species Coix lacryma-jobi. The sequence goes on along the minus strand of CM019830.1, from coordinate 18,825,981 downwards.
GTCTTCTTTATGCCACCGCAACAACTTTGCATTGTCCTTATTTCTGAACAAACGTTTCAAACGTGGTATTATAGGAGCATACCACATACCTTGGCAGGGATTTTCTTCTTGCTTGGACGTTCTTCACCCTCTACGTCGCCAGGATCATCTCGCCTTATCTTATACCGTGATGCTTCAATACCGGGCATGCATCCAAATTCTCGTATTTCCCCATGGTACAGGATGCAGTCATTAGGACATGCGTATATCTGCTGGATTTCTAATCCCAAAGGGCAGACGACCTGTTTTGCTTCGTACGTAGTGGTGGGCAATTCGTTCGCTTTCGGAAGCATCTTTTTCATTATCTTCAATAACTGTCCAAATGCCTTATCGGATGTACCATTCTTTGCCTTCCATTGCAGCAGTTCCAGCGTAGTACCCAGTTTTTTTGGCCATCTTCAGCAGTGGGATATAGCAATTTTCTATGATCCTCTAGCATGCACTCAAACTTGACCTTCTCCTTGTCACTTTCACATTCTCTTTGTGCATCACGAATGGCATCACCAAGAGCATCAACATCAGCTGTCACATCTTCTGTCGCTGCCGCATCTTCTTCACCATCTCCCCCCACTGCGTCATCATCAAGGCACCGTACTGAGCAATAATATCAGCGTGAGCCAATTCTTCTTCACCTTCTTCACCATCATCCATTACAACCCCCTTTCTCCATGCTTCGTCCAACAAATATAGTTTGTTACGAAACCCGACTTTAACAAATGCGTATGAAGAGTCCTTGGGCATGAATATTCCTTCAAATTCTTACAGACGGCGCATGGGCAGCACATGAAACCATCCTGCTTGTTTGCCTCAGCCACACCTAAGAAATAGTGCACGCCAGCAATGAACTCTTTGGAGCGGCGATCGACATTACATCAATTGTGTGACAACATCTGCATTAAATATTACAACCATGCACTTAGTAGTTTCTCATGTTATTGCACAACACTCATGACATCACATGATTGATTAATTCAAACAAGCTTGACTACAACGAAGACTACCGCAGCTAGCACTAAAAAACTAAAAATAAAATGCACTTAAGCAACATAATTAGTTCGCGTCCATCCCAACTAAAATAGACAGATCATTCGCTTCATCAGCATGGATGGGCTGCTGTCGCTGACTCACTGCCTCATCACCTTCAGCGGCAACCTCCTGTGCAACAGAATTTGGTACGTGCGGAACGTACTCTTCCTCCCAAGTACCAACCTTTACATCCGCCGGTGCCCTCCCACTGCAATTAGAACAAAGAATAAGAAAAATTTAAACAACATAATCAAGGAAAACCGAATGAATGAACCATAATAATCAATTGCGGGTAAATAATAACCCACTCATGGTTCCGGACACTTGTTAGAATATACGACCTTGTTCATTCCCTCTTTTTTCACTCAGTACTCATTCACAATCTTCTGCTTACACTCGCCGCAAGCAATGAGAGGAAGATCCGGCCGCAAACGCTTCACGATCTCGATGATGAGATGCTGAGGACCCAGTCACGGTTGCCATCTACTATATACATGCTCATTTTTTAAACTATTACATGCAAATTCCTAATTTTCTAAACAATTATAAATAAAAAAACTCTAAATTTATCTATTTGTTTAGATAATCGAAAAATATGATATAACAATACCAATTTCCACATTATCTACTTTCTATATTTATTGTTGCAAACTATTATAAATTCCACATTTTTATATTGAAAATATACTAAAAAGACAATAAAATTCAATATTACTCGTCTTGTATAAGTATGAAATATAGAATGGATACTACCTAGCAGTAGAAAACTATCAAGTGATTGTGATGAACCAATTTAAACTACTCAACTCTCTATGCTTGTTCTTGCAAAGTATATATTTTAATTAAATTCCTCTCATATTCAAAAGACATGGTAGGAGATGAAAATAGTTACCTCTAAACGCAAAGAGACGATGACAGAGTCGAAGAAGATCACCAATTGACGCCGGAGACGAAGAACAACGAAGAACAAGCAAGAACAACAGCAAGAACAAGCAAGAAGCTCACTGAAATTTGAATGTCTCTAGCTCGGGGGAGGAAGAAGTTGGCAGGTTAAAAATCGGGGAGCTTTAGTCCCGGTTTGTATTAAAAACTGGGGCTAAAAGGTGACCATTTATCCCGGGGCAAGCCACAAACCGTGGCTAAATCTTTAGTCCCGGTCCGTGGCACCAACCGGGACTAAAGAGTGCCCTTTAGTCCCGGTTGGTAACACGGACCGGGACTAAAGGGTCCCTGCCCCGACAGCTCTGCGCAGTAGCCGTTGGGGCAGGCCCTTTAGTCCCGGTCCGTGAAATCGACCGGGACTAAAGGGTCTATTAGTCCCGGGCAGCAAAAACACCGAGACTAAAGACGATTTTGAGAATCGGCCTATGACCTGTTCTGTAGTAGTGTGAACCTCGCCTCAAACATCACGTAGGGCCATATACTACTCAACCAGCATGTCACGACGATAGGCTCCATTATTTCGTTACCAAGTTTATTTCATTCGGTTTAAAGCTATACGCACCGCGTTCCTTCATATATGGCCATATTACTTTCTCTGGGTCCTGGTCCTGGAGAAGAAGACATCACACATATATAGCATCACTTGACACTTGTGTATAACAAACAGTCAAACCCAACAGGCATGCATGCATCCACTAGTCAGATCGATATTACGTGCCTACACGATATGATGTATATACCACGCTTAGAAATATATAGTAAAAAACAATGCATATAAAAAAGCTAAAATGTCTTACAATTCAGTAGAACAAAAGGATATAAAAAACTATATATGTTAAAAATCAGACATTCAATCCATTTTTTTTTAAAAAAAAAATCAGACATTCAGTCCACTAGCCCATCATAGCTCACACGTTCTATATATAGATAGCCACTCGCCAAACCATGGCACGGCACCGGGCGGTCGCAGCTCACAAGTTCACACTTCACAGCAGACAGCACGTTCACCACCGAGCTGATGCCAGCAGCTAGCGGCCGCATGGGGATCGCCACCACCACCATGCCATTGCCACGAGGCCTCGCCGCGCCTCGCGCGCCACGCCGCAGCCTCCTCCAGACGCTCAGGTGCAAGGCCACCGGCGGCGCCGCCGACCGCCGCGACGTGCTCCTCAGCCTCGGCGGGGCGGCGGCCGCCGGCCTCCTCAGGTCGTCGTCGTCGTCGAGCCGCGGCGGCGATGCGCTCGCGGCGCCCATCCAGGCGCCAGACTTCCGGAACTGCCACCCGCCCGACCTCCCCGACACGGTGGTGGGCGACGTCAACTGCTGCCCGGGCGCGGGGGTCGTCGACTTCACGCCGCTGCCGCTGCCGCCGCCGCTCCGCGTGCGCCCGGCCGCGCACCTGGTGGACGGGGAGTACCTGGCCAAGTACGAGCGGGCCGTTGCGCTGATGAAGGAGCTGCCGGACGACGACCCGCGCAGCTTCGCGCGGCAGTGGCGCGTGCACTGCGCCTACTGCGACGGCGCGTTCGACCAGGTCGGGTTCCCGGACCTGGAGATCCAGATACACAACTGCTGGCTCTTCTTCCCGTGGCACAGGTGATGCCCACCGTCGGATACTCGGATCCATATCCATGCATGGTCGCGTCAAGTAGGGTGGTGTCGATCATGTGAACTTGCTCACCTAAAAACCCTGGACGTCGTTGCATGCACTGCTTAATTGGTTTCACAAATTGGACATGGCGCGCGTGTGCAGGTTCTACCTGCACTTCCACGAAAGGATTCTCGGGAAGCTCATCGGCGACGACAAGTTCGCGCTGCCGTTCTGGAACTGGGACGCGCCCGGCGGCATGTCGCTGCCGGCGATCTACGCCAACAAGTCCTCCCCGCTGTACGACGAAAGGCGTGACCCTGCTCACCAGCCGCCATTCACGCTGGACCTCGACTACGACGGGACCGAGCCAACCATACCAAGAGCTCAGCAGATCGATCAGAACCTGAGGATCATGTACCGTCAGGTCTGTCCGTGCTAGTATAGCTAGTCGTCTTGTTGCACACAATAATATAATATTACACCGACCCTCAGGTAGTCAGGTTAGTTAGTGTAACCACTGCACGAAATTGAACACTCAGTCCATGGACGTAATTGAACACTTGATCATAAAACTCTAAAAGTGAACGCTTGATCTCTGATTGGCATATGGATATGGATACACATGCATGCATGTCTCTACTCTACGCGACTACGCCAGATGATCTCCGGTGCCAAGAAGAAGGAACTCTTCTTTGGGCTGCCGTACCACCAGGGCGACCAGCCGGACCCGGGCGCGGGCACCATCGAGAGCATCCCGCACAACCCAGTACACTTCTGGAGCGGCGACCCGAGGCAGCCCAACGGCGAGGACATGGGCAACTTCTACTCGGCCGGGCGCGACCCGCTCTTCTTCGCGCACCACGGCAACGTCGACCGCATGTGGTCGGTCTGGAACGGCCTCCGCGCCGGCAACACCAACTTCACCGACCGGGACTGGCTGGACGCCAGCTTCCTCTTCTACGACGAGGAGGCCCGCCTGGTGCGCGTGCGCGTCCGCGACTGCCTCGACACCGCCGCGCTGGGCTACACCTACCAGGACGTCGCCCTGCCGTGGCTGGACGCCAAGCCGGCCGCGGAGGCCGGGTCTCCGGCGCCCGCGGCCGCGGGCGCGCTCCCGGCGACCCTGAACCAGACCGTGAGGGTGGCCGTGACGCGGCCCAGGACCTCGAGGACCCGCCAGCAGAAGGACGCGGAGGAGGAGGTGCTGGTCGTCGACGGGATCGAGGTCGCCGACCACTTCAGCAGGTTCGTCATGTTCGACGTGTTCGTGAACGAGTCCCAGCAGAGCGGGGGCCGCGCCACGGCGGCGGCGCAGTGCGCGGGGACCGTGGCGCTGACGCCGCACGTGGTTCGGCCCGGGAAGGGCAGGGGCTCCGTGAAGACCGCGGCGAGGTTCGGCATCTGCGACCTACTCGACGACATCGGCGCTAACGGGGACAAGACGATCGTCGTGTCGCTCGTGCCGAGGTGCGCCGGGGACATGGTCACTGTGGGTGGCGTCGGGATTGAGTATGTTAAGTGATGACGTCCTTCTACGTTCTACTACCTCCTCCTAGGCTCCTACCGGCCTACGAGTACATGAGCTAGCGCCTAGCGACATCTGCTCTACAAGTATATATACATGAATAACTGTGATGTAGCCATGTAGCAGGAGGGTACCTCTACGTGTATCGAGTATCATCGATGACTCCGGGATTGTGTTGCCGCCGTTGGCTTGTGTTTGTACCGCCTGTGTATTACTCCCTCCGTCCCAAGATATAAGGCACGCACGTATTTCAAAATTCAAACTTTCTTATCTTTGACTAACAATTGGCCTAATCATATAAAAAGTTTATACTATAAAAGTAGTTGCATTATATTTATATTTAGAAATACTTTCTAATGATCAAACTTTTATTTCTATAAATTATATATTATGAGAGAAATTATAGGTCAAAATCTATTCTTGGAGACCGCACCGAGTCAAATCGCGCCTTATATCTTGGGACGGAGGGAGTACATTACATGGGAAACTAGTATATTGCTTGTGCTAACGCTACGGTCTACATTAAGTCCACGAGTGTCACTCAAAAATATTAAAGTCTAAAAATTCATATAAACCAAAATATTTATATTCAATTTCATTTCACAGATATGTCAATTGCATCCACACTCAGTACTAAACAATTAAGTTGCAGATACATATTAGTTTTAAATATGTCTTATCTTTGAAAAATCTAAGATCACCAACCAGATTCAAGCGATGGATCAGTTCAGCGAGGAATTCTTGAGATGCCTTTGTATTCATTTTCTTTATGACAACTTTCAGACACGAAAGAGAAATAAAAAATTATTTTACATCACAAGCATACCCCTAGATGGACTACCTCATTTTACTTTGTTTATGGGCATAGACATTAGTTGTCTATTAAACTGTCTTGTCGTCTAGAGGCATCATAGCACTCTAGGATAATACTAAACTGCCTTATCGAAGAAGGTATCATACGGTCCTCGAATTGTAGCACAAATTACTCAGCTACATTAGATATGATGCTTAGAATTAAAGGTAAAAAAAGTTTTATGAATTAATGTTACTGGAATCGAGAATCATATGATTTGATAATATCACACGGATAGCAATAATTATAAATAAAATATGAAATTAATTAATGATCATCGTATACGTGTAGATGATAATAAAATGTTGTTGCAATGGTTTAAACTACGACTACTACTACTTCTAATAATAATAATAATAATAATAATAATAATAATAATAATAATAATAATAATAATAATAATAATAATAATAATAATAATAATAATATATTATTGCTTATAAACTTGGTGATTGCAACCTGAGAAATAATGCATGCTACATAAAACATTAACTTCTCTGGAGGGTTGCGCGTCCTGATCCTCTTCTCATAATTGCAGAACACCCTTCATTGATAAGAATATACGAGACGATGGTAACAAAATCATCATGTCGTTCTTTTAAACTATGAATAACTAAAGTTATTTTTTTATAGTTTAACTTTCTCTTGAGGCGGCGATCGCGTGGCTACAACGGTGTGCACGTGGAGCGCTTGCATGGAGTCGCGGGCGGTAGCGTGCGCGTGGAGGCTCGCGTGCGTCGACGGTAGCCTCGCTCCACAGACGGTGGCTACATTGCTGCAACACCGTATGCGTGGAGGCGCGACCGATGATGTGCGCATGGAGGCTTGCGTGCGTGGATGCGTATAGCGGTCTCGCTACACGACGTGCGACGCGCTCGCATGTGTGGTGGGGTGGATGTTTTTTTCATGCATGCATGAGTCTCGCCTGCGTCCGTGGAGTCGGACGGTGGCCCTGGATCGCGGACGGTGATTAGTCGGCCTCGCTACGTCCTTAGAGTCGAACAACGGCCTCACACTACTACAAGTTTGATTTTACGAGACGGTAGTCTGGCAATAACCGAGGCTAGCAAACGGCGGCCGCCTCGGTTAAAAGTAGGCATTAACCGAGGCGATCGGTTAGCCCGTCTCGGTTAAGCCTGACTAACCGAGGTCTATTATCCGAGACGGATGGTTTGCCCGTCTCGGTTAACCCATTATACCCGCCTCGCTTAAATTTTCTGTAGTAGTGTCAGATCGCGGATGGTGGCCTTGCAGCGGAGATCGTGGACGGTGTCTTTGTGAGCGCGGCGTGGGATGGCGCACGACTTGCGAGGAGGCACGACCGGCAGTATTCATGTCATGGCTCGTTTGCGTGGCGCGGACGCCGGCTTCGCTACACGACAGACGACGGGCTCGCGTGCGTGGCGGCGGATATTTTTTTCACGCATGCATGAGTCTCGTTGCGTCTGTTGAGTCAGCCGGCGGCCTCGGATCGCGGACGACGACAACTAGGATCGCAGATGGCGTCTTTGTGAGCATGACGTGGGATCGCGCATGGCGATTGGCCGGCCTTGACTGGCGTCAAAGCTGGGATCGCGGACAGGCCTCGTAGCGTGAGAGATTTTTTTTTGAGCTTTTTACCTGCATGGCCTTAGAAATAATGACTCTTCCTTGTATAACCTTTTTTTTATTTGAACTTATCTCTATGGTCCTGAAACGAATTTTTATTCTTTCTATGGCCTTCCGTCCGTTTTTGCTACTTAATGGTGTTAAGTCAATGGTAAAAAGACCGTTTTACCCCTAGCATAAAAAAATTACAGAGTTTTTTTTTGTATATTTGGATTAATATTAAACTAATAAATTCACACATGACAATATTTTACATAAAAGAAATATTGTTATGTATAAATTTATTTGTTTTATATTACTCTAAATATAACAAACAAACAAAATTGTATTTTTTTATGCCAGGGGTAAAATGGTCTTTTTACCTTTGAATTAACACCGTCAAGTGGCGAAAATGGACGGAAGGCCATAGAGAAAATGAAAGTTTGTTTCAGGGTCATAGAGATAGGTTCGAAAGAAAAAAGGCCACACAAGGGAGAGTGATTTTTTTCTAGGCCATACAGGTAAAAAGCTCTTTTTCTGTTTTTTTTTCAACGCAAGGCAATATTGGCTGACATTAATCCATGGATCCTAGACAGGCCTCGTTAGCACGGAGATTTTTTTCCGCTTTTCTTTTCTAATTGACTGGCGTTAATCTAGGGATCGCGAACGGGCCTAGTTATAGCACGGAGATTTTTTTCGCTTTTTTCTGCTATTTTTTCCTTATACGGGGGAGGATGTATACCATACATCTAATCTGGTCCGTTGGATGTGAGTGAGTAATGAGAGAGAAGGTTACGAAACAAATCTGGATGGTTGATTGTTATAGTGTTATTTTTCTAGGTACAGTTTCACGTGTGGATTTAGTAACGACATCTCATCAGAGGAGGTTTCTTTGGTACACCAAGCAAAGAAATAGGATGGTGCTTTAGTAGGATAGAAAAAATATACTGGGTCAATCATCAATGCGACATCAATGGTAATGATTAATAAATAACTGTATTACAGTACTATGGCCATGTTCCCTCGTAATCAGCCCTGTTTTTTTAAGCTATGGAGATAATATCTTTTTCTCACAACAAAACAATATCAACTACGGAGTACGATAAGTCCTCCCAAAAAGCCCCACATGTGCAAGGATGAACATTAACATCAATGATTATGGTAAATAAATAAGGGCATTAGTAATTAGTATGCGTAAGGATGGACATTGAAGTGCTTACCAGGATGGACATATATGTTGGTGCAAACTGCCATTTTGATTGAAGAAAATGTTGTAGACGAATTACGACACACAAAACTCATCCATAACCAACTCAAGGACATGCCCAGAGAAATTACGACATACGAAATTCATCCATTCTCCAATATACCCATTCGAAAGAGTGGCGGGCACAACAAACACCAGCGTCATACAACTATTCAGTGGCGGGCACAACAAACACCAGCGTCATACAACTATTCTCGTTCAAACAAAATAACCGGCGCAAGCAAGTTCAGAACGCAGGATATGCGCATACATGGTACTATTTCCGACCATATACTGGTAAACACTTCAGTGAATATATGCCAGGCTAGTAGGTAGAAGCAAAATCTAGTTCTTTTCGGACCACTCAACTCGAAGGATAAGGTTATCATAACCATACCCATTGAGCTTGCTGATAGCCTTCTCACCATCATCTCTATGAACAAAGTTGACAAAGCCAAAGCCCCTGCTTGATCCAGTCTTCCTATCTTTTGCGACAAAGGCACGACTCACAGGGCCAAACTTGGAGAAGAGCTCAAAGAGGTCGAACTCACTGGTGTCCTCTGAGAGATTGTTCACACGGATAGAGTTCTCGTCATTCCTTCTCTTCATCATACTTGCTCCACTTGTATCAGCACCTTCTTTCTTGTTTGGAGGAACATATGCTCGCACACCAGTACCACGTGGTGCTGCCAGGCCATCGGCAGTAGAAGGAACGTCAACAAGACCTTGTGTCTGTGGAGAAAGGTCCTTGAAGGGGCATTTCGAGGTCCAATGATCACCCTTTTTCCCGCAGGTTCGGCAAACCATGAGAATGCCACTTCTTGTACTTGCCATATGCAGTGGATCACCAGAAGTTGATGGTTCCTCGACCCTTTTCACTACAATTGAGAGAAGGGCTAACAAATTATGGCACGAACCACGAAGATACAGAATTGAAGCAACAAATATGAAACAGTGGCTGCTGAAGAACATAAACAGTGGCTGCAGAATGTCTCTATATCCACAAGATGTAGTAAACTATTGAGCAGACAGTGACAGATCCTTTAGCAGGTACGGTTTTGATCAACAGTAATTATGTTAAAACTTGAGAATGTCTAGAAACCAACTAGTAACGTAGCCAAGTAATCGTGTTACATTCTATTGAGTTTGCATTAAGGAGGATATATTCTACAGTGGAATTAGATCACCTGCAGCTGATGAAACAACTGCAGAGCAAATATCCACTGCTGGACCATGACGTGTGATCCGAATCTTCAAGATGAAAAGAGACATCTGTCCCCAAATTCAAGAAATGGCAAAGAGCTGCCCTTGTTCCTAAAGCCCTAAAATTAATTTTTAACAGCAGCTAACATTATATCAACTTAAATTATACATTATTCAGGGAGAATGAGGAGTCACAGCAAAATGCAGAATACTAATTTTTTGAACAATTGGAATGAGAATGAACTATGAAGGCATGTCCCTTCCATGGTAGATAATACTAGTACGTGTATATAAAAAAGAACAGTATAATTGATGTACAAACCCAATGTGCATAACTAACAACAAAATCGTTATAAGATCATAGTATGGGATTTGAGTCTATAAGGTGAAACTGAAAAAAATGTGCCCACATATGTCTTAGACAGGGTGGACCACCTTTTTTAACAAACTAAACATTATATCCATTAGCTAGACTTGAATACTACATTATGAAGATGACTAGGGAGGATGAAGAGATTAAAAACCACAATGCGAATTTTAGTCTATTTGTAACACTATCATAGTATCATTAATTGCATCAGGCAACTGGGATGATAGGAATGACATGTTCCTTCCATAGTGCAACTGGAAATTATGCATGGTCTACAGACGTTGTACTAACATTGTTAATAGACGAATTAATGTCGTAGAGCAGATCTATGGTGGAATAAGAATGAATGCATAATATGTTTAGCAAGCGAAATTACTATATCAGTACTATTTAATCAAGGTTGAGAGAATGATTTATCATTTATGTACACACTATCATTATATTCATTAAATAGACTGGAATAATACATGATTCAAGAAAAATGACGAGTCATAAGAAAATGAGGATGCAAATTTTGGCTATTTGATGACATTACATTGATTCCATACTTGGGAAGGTAATTCTTCCAAGGTTTTGATGTTCTAATTCGTGTACACAAATCATGCCCACATAATTAACAACAAGAACACGATTAGCACTAGCACTGCCGTCGGAGATATATACAAGGTGGACACACGTTATAGTTAGTAATAACCATGGTTAACAGACAATCAACGCAGAGCAGATCTAGGCCGGAAGAAACGCATGGGGATGAGAACAGAAGAGCGATTACCTTGGGCTCGTGGGCGCTCGAGGAGGACCTCTTCGGTGGAGACCATGGTGAGGCGCGAGCCGGCGTCGTCGCCCTTGACGGCGTCGCCAAACTTGGTCCACGAGCGGCGATCGACGGCGCTCCTGGAGAGACGCGCGCGCGCGAGGTTGCAGGTGCGGATGGTGGTGACGACCTTGACCTTGTTGCCCTCGTCGTCGAAGCGGAACTCGATCACCGTCCGGAGGCCGCTCGCGTCGGGCCCGACGACGACCCGCGGGGGGAGGAGGAGGCTGAGGTCGCTGGCGCCGTCATGGTCCGCGAGCTCGCCCCACTGGTACTTGCGCTGCTGCTGCTGCTGCGTCGCCACCGCCGCCGCCATGGCTCTCCCCCCGCTCGCCGCGTGCGTTAGGGCTTTGGGCGCGGCGGTGAGAAGGGTAGAAGGGGGAGGACGGAGGAGAGAGCTTTGGTCGGTTGGGATCGCAGCGTAGCCCGGCGGAGGCCGTAGTGGTTTCCGGATAGAGGAGATGGGCTAATGTGGCGTATGGCTAGCTCAAGTGGGCTTTTCCGTAGGAGGATGCAGGCTGGGCTTATCAACGGATGTATCCAAGCAATGTTGGAAGGCTTCGGCCCAGTTTCAAAATGGATGATGAGCGTTGATGTTCGTCATTACCATTTTCCAACAACAGTACTGTGAAAATCGTCACAGGAAGAGATGAACAAAGCAACATACTAGAAGATGGTTACAGGAAAGTACTAGAAAGACATGGTTCTACTGATTCACAGTCGCGGGAGTTTAAGAGAGAAATATAAACATCTACATCGAGCACACAAACGGTCCTAGCATTTTGTGTTTGGATAAGTCCCTTCTGAAAATATAAACCATTTATTTAATGATTAGACGATATTAGGGCCGGGATTACTTACAGGTGAAATGCAACAGCAGTTCGCAGGGAAATTTGGCTTAGAAGGAATGACTAGATTTTTAATATTTGTCATTCTCATTGACTACGGTTTTTGGTCCAGTTGCAGCGCTTGAACGACTGCAAGGAGCAGATCATACAAGCATAAGAGCCACAATATTCTTCGCATGCAGTATATATATGGGTGGCCTTAAGTGTCATTTTTCGGATTGGTCAATAACTTAGAACTTGTTTTTTTATTATATGTTTGAACAATTATGGACCGAATCTTCTTTGTTCACTGAAGAATTAAGCATGGAGCTGGAACTTTTTTTATTATTCAAAAAAACATAAGATATCCTAGCCAGAAATAGCACGCGGGTACGTATGTTGTACGTTAGCTTGAGTAATAAACAAATGGGTTGACATCCGAATAGCACGGTGTCGCGCTGTCTCGTCTCGATCGATCCCAATATAATGCAACTGTTGTACGTGTGCTCCGGGTCAGCCATCATCTAGCCAGGAGCTACGGCCGTGCCGCCTACGCTGTCTCTCTCGTGCAATTTGACTGTTTTAGTCTTTTAACGAAACTTTGGTTCACATCGATCGATCATGATGAGAGAACTTGTGTCGTCGTACAAATTATTTGACAGCCTCTCACCATGCAAAGCACTCCAAAGCAATCGCCAAGCAATCGTTGCCGAGGTAGGTTTCGGACGCGACATGATTCTTCCTGTCCCTCTCTCGCGCCCGCTCGCTAGCTAGCTCACTTTATTATGTTAACCGACGCGACCACACAACTTCTCCCATCGATCTCGTCTCGTGTGTGTCTACTGTCTAATAAGCCAGCTGCGAGCCAAACGTGACGTACATTGCCCATCGATTCGTTCATGCACATGCACGAACTAGCCATCCGAGATTAACTCTTCATTCAGACATGCTATCACAGTATCACTATCAGCAGGTTATATCATCCCCTTGGAAAAATTAGTGCCAAGTGCCGGGCGGGGTACAGTGGCCTACAAACCCATAGATAGTAGTGCAGCCGTGCAGGGCAAGAGCCAAGGTTATAGGTTTAGCTAACGAGGCCCAAGCCCAAGAGGGTAGAATCTGAGAATTTCCACCCAAAGGCGCCAGCCTTTTTCGCACCGACTAGACCTCCACGCACGATCGACGACCATGCATGCAGGCAGGCAGGCAAAGGGGCCGGCTGGGGTACGACGGTGTTTGGAATGAGAGGGAACGCGCATGCATGCAGACATGCAGTGGTTAAGTGCGGGAGAGGACGTGAAACACGGGACACAGCACAATGATGGCGAAGCGATCAGTGGCCCGTGCAGCTAGCTGCAGCGCACTGCGCTGCGCTCGCGTTTGCATGGTGCATGGATGTGGCTGGGAGAAGTGACCACTGACCACTAGACTCCCTCTTCAGCTAGTTGTCGTAGTAGTACACGTAGTAGTACTGCGCATTGCGTTGCAGCAGCCTCGTGTTTTATTTCCCGGGGCGTGCGCTGCCATCCGTGCCCAGTCGGCTTAAACATTGCACATTTTTTTTTTTTGACGGGATAAACATTGCACATTTGCACGCACGTCCGGCAAACGGAGAGTCGCCAGCTATCACCTAACCTACCGACTCGATCGGGGGCCACACGGGGTAGTGGGCGGGCCAGACTTTTAGCCCTGGTGGCTGGCGCTGGCCCACGCGAACGGGGAATGGACGCGGCCTGCCTCCCGCACGCTGCTGGGCCAACGGCGTTCGTACGTTCGCGTCGGACGCAATGATGGCGCGTCGTGCGGCCTAGTTAAGCCTTGTTCCCTTTAGGGCCCTTTGGAGCACGATTTTCACACGAATTATATAGGATTTTCACAGAAATATTCACAGAAAAAAACGAAAGAATTCCCGCATTTCAAAGAGTGCTGATGGACACTGCTCAATGTTATATTTGCAAGAAAACACTCTTTAATTATATAAATTACCTATTGGACACAATGACTATTAAAATAATACTATCTTAAAGTGGATGAGAGAGAAATTAAAAGTAATCAAAATACCCCTAGCTATTACAGTATAGTCTTTTATAGTTATCTAAAAAATCATAACTTTTGCGTTTGAAGTCGGATCAAAACAAACTTTATATCAAAACTATAGTGCTTAGCGAGATCTACCTTTTTGTGGCTCATAATTTTTTTTATTAAAAAAATCTAAAACATGAAGAAAAATAATTAAATTTTCATATTTTTAAAAATTGAAATTTCAAATATCTAAGTCATTTAGATTCTATATTTTCATTTTCTATTTTATAATTTCAAATCTAAAATAGAAAATAGAAAATTTTCTAACGCTTGTGGTATAAGTTCGAAGTAATTTGGAATTTCTAAATTTTGAATTTTAAAATCTTAAAAATACAAAATGAATACCTAGAAGTCTAAATGACTTTAGATTAAAAATTTATAAAATAAAACTTATAGATCGTATTTATAACTACAACTTTTTTATGTACCATGTCAACATACAAGACCATTCGATAATTCTAAAATTTGAATTTTAAAAACTAAGAACTCTTAAAATTAGTTTGACAATTTAGATAGCTTTAAATCAAATCTTGTCAACTACTCCATACAAAATTATAGATCTCACTGAGTATTATAATTTTGATATAAAATTTATTTTCATCCAACTTAATACGCAAAAGTTAACTATAAAAGATCGTCACTTTTAACTTCTCTCTCACATTCACTCAAAGATAATATTATTTTAATAGTCATAATGTCCAAAAGCCAATTAACACAACTGAAAGAGTATCTTTTATCAAAGATAGCATTGAGTAGTGTCCATCGACAAATATCACCATTGAAGATGTCCTAGAGCAAATTTACCTTTCCTTTATAGTAATAGCGTTTCTTTCATTCCCTTCCTTCTCTTTGTCTTCAAATAAAATAAAGGAAAACCACAGCAAACCGGTGGCATCTATCCTTCGCGGGACAAAAATTTGATGCCATTGCCAGCGCTGCCTGCTGTCCTGTTCCTCCGCCCTGCCACCGTATCTGAGACCAGTTTGCATTTATATACACATATAATGCTGTAGGTGTGAAAGGATTCCATCCCGCTGTGCTTCACGTCAACAGTTCCGATATACTCCCTCAGTTCAACTAAAACATGACATGTAATTGTGAGGTGAAACAATTCGTATTTTGACTAATGTTATTACTATCATTCATGATAAAAAGGATACCAATACATTAGTAATAGAATATATTTTTATAATAATTTTATTTAACAATATAAATACTAATACCTTTTTATTATAAATTTAATTAAACTTCAACCAATTTGATCGGCACGGATTCCATAATTATAAGTTTTTATAGATGCAGGGAGTAACTTTTAGCCAATTGGTTTAAGATTGTCTGGTGAGAATCAACCCTATTTTAAACAATGAAACTATTCTTCTCTCACACAAATCAAATAAAATAATGTTTTTAGTGGCACAAACCCTTAGCTCAACAGGTCCTTTGCTATGATCCGTAGAGAGAGGGGTCACGACACCTATGAATTTATGGCATATATCAGTGTAATGTTACTACTGTCTCAATTCTTAATTCTCGACGAGATGTTATGCTGCTCAAAAAATAATATAAATTTCTAGCAAAATAATAATCACGTACTAGAACTTTTGGTATTAAAAAAATATTTTTTATATATGAGTTTAAATGAAGCCACTTTTTATATCAAAGTTGTAATTCTCAATAAGATCTACAACATTATAGTTTGGAGTTTTTATACTTGAGGTTGTTAAGATGCTAAAAATAATACAAAATTTCAGCAGCATATTAATCGTATACTCCCTCCGTCCCTAAATAAGTGTCGTCGTTGGTGTGCGTGCCACGTGTTTGACTCAATTTGTAGAAAATATGTGCAATATTTATATCTCCAAACAATTTTGTTAAAAAACTAGATGTAAAGATTTTTCCGATGATACTAATTACTTAGCAAAAATATTAACATATTTTAATATATAATTGCCGGTAACTTTTTCTCGGGAAGCGAGAATGACACTTATTTAGGGACGGAGGGAGTACTTACGCTTGTCGCATTAGATATTTTTTTTTGTATGGAGTCGATTGAAGATACTTTTATATCAAAGTTGTAGCTCTGAATAGGATCTACAACTATGCAGTTTTGAGCTTTGACAATAGTACATGGCTAATTTGTTGCAGAAACATTATATTATTTTCTCAAGCATCTTAATGTTCTCAAATAAAAAAACTCAACTGCATACGCAATTATTATGATCTTAATTTTTTTAGCATTTTAATATTCTCAAATGAAAAAACGTTAAACTAGAAAATCGTAGATCTTATCGAGTCTTGCAATTTTCATAGAAAAATCATCTTCGTCCGACTTCATATTGAAGAGTTATGATTTTTTTTAAATTGGGTCTCGTCACATCACTCACAGTGGTATGACAAGATAATACTATGACGCCAACGGGAGTGACAAGGCTTCATATGTTAGAAACGTCGTGCAATGTATATGATCTGACAACGTTATTTAGATTGGCGTGACTAAAAGGTTAGATCAGTAAAGATAGACATAATTATATATTAAATATTAAATAAAAAGGTTAAAAATATATTTAAAAAATCATGATATAGATGGTGCGATAGGTGTTCAGCCGAGTGCGCCCATCATGTTTGCAATGTAGCCACCACCCAAGCACAACAGTTTCTTTTTTAAAGTAATTAGTCAAATTTTATTTATTTGATAATATAGTTAAATCGTTTACAAAAAATTGCAGGATAGAATTAAGGGGTCATTTACCCATACATTGGAACTTTTATCTAACACAGCTTGCCTAGCTAATTCATGAGCTATACTACATTCCATTCCCTATTACAATGGCAAATAGATATAGAAGCGATGTCAATCTAGTATTATATTGATCACATTCATCATAGATTAGGGCTGTTGTTGTGCCCGAGAATCCTCCTTCATTCATCGTGTTCATAACTTCTAAACAATTAACATGTACCTCCACTCTGTGTGCAGTCAATCTGTTGGGCAAGCAGGAGACCGTCCCTAAGTGTGAATGCATCTGCCATGGCTGTATCCACCACATGCGAGATGTAACTATATGACACAACAATGAAACATCTTGTTGCATATCTCTAATTATTGAACCTGTGCCTCCTATCCCCGCTACAGTATCATAGGAAGCATCAACGTTAACCATTTGAAAACCTCCCCATGTTTCTTCTGACTATTATCCATCGCCACAACTTTCATTACTGCTAATGCATAATTTGTAGATATAGCTGCAATTGATACGAGTGATCTTGGTGGGTTTTGAATTTCCTCTGCAAGAACAACTTGTCTTCGTTGCCACCAAATGTATCAACATCTTGTAAGAACCAGTTCAGCATCAACACTGGAAAACTATGTGATCAAGCCCCACCTGCCAATAATCTCCTGAATCAACATGTAACCCCTATCTGTCAACCATCAATAGCTTATCAATTGTATCCTAAACACCCAGAGCGCTCCAAACTTCATTTGCTCGATTGCATGTGAACAAAGCATGTTTTATATCCTCGGACCTCGGCTCCTATCTGACACATCACACATTGGACAATATCCAGTGACAGATATGTGTTTGTTCTCCAGGATTACCAAGCATGGGATGCACCCATGGAGCACACGCCAAGCAAAAAAATTATCTTACTTTGAATTGACAATTTCCACATGTGTTTCCATAGTGAACTTAAGCTTGCGTTGTGCCACCCGAAATAGTAGCATAATAATTCCTATATAACCATGATATGTCGATTTAACTGAGAATAACCCATTATGTTTATAATGCCACGCTACCACATCCTCCCGCCAATTACGGAATGGTATTTCCCAATTTCCATCAATCGGGCTAATTAATTCATCAACCGTGGATAACAGGATATTACCTCTTGGAGTGATCGGGTACCTTCGTATTATGGCTACCGGGAATCCAGGCACAACAGTTTCAACGCGTGCATAGCCGTGCTTCTGGCCAGTGGCCACAGCAAGTAATGATTGCTCGTGTACCATTTGTCCATGTCCATGCAACTGTATTGGGGGCAAATAGGATGTTTGGTTCCATTGACTAATATTTAGGGCTTGTTTCATACTCCCTCCATATTGAAAAAGCTGACGTTTCAGACAGCGATACGGTCTCCAAAACATCACTTTGGCCACTTGTTTCTTTAAAAATATTTATTGAAAAGTGGTATATGTATATTTTTATGAAAGTACTTTTCAAGATAAATTTATTTATATGATTTTTACATCTTTAGACTTAATAATTTAAAAGTTATTTATCATTTATATTCTCAATGTTTGACTCAAACCTTGTCTAAAACGTCAGCTTTTTCAATATGGAGGGAGTACAGAGTTTTTTTTCTGCCAAACACTATTAGTCATGGAAACCAAACAGCTCTGTACCAAAAACACAGAGATGTTTAAGACATTAATGCTTATGATTTATTAAAATTAGACTAATTACAAAACTAATTTGTCAGTCGGGGTTAATTCATGAGACGAATCTATAGCCTAATTAGTCTATGTGTTTGACAATGTGGTGTTACAGTAAACATTTATTACTAATGGATTAGTTTGACTTAATAGATTCATCTTGTTAATTACTATATATGGTGGTATTTTTTTTTATAATTAGTCTATTTTTAATAAGCTAAATTAGTATTGTAACATTCGATGTAATACAGACTAAACTTTAGGCCTAAAACCTAAAACCTCTAAGACTCCTCACTCGAGCGTCGAAAATCAGTTTTTTTTTTTAATGTTGCTGCCACTAATACTTTCTCAGAACGGAATTTAGTTATAAGATACGGAGTAATCCCCCATCTCTAAATATTTGTTGTTGTTACTTCTTGAGAAATAAATTGATTAAATATATATTAAAAATATTAATATTTAAGCTATATAACTAGTAGTATTAAAAAGATATTTGAATCTAATTTTTTAATAAATTTATTTAGAGATATAAATGTTGCATGTATTTTATATAAATCGAGTTAAACGTGGCATCACGAAAACCAAAAAACGGCGCACATTTAGAGATAAAGGGAGTACGTTGTCAACCGGACTTCTTTTACCACTTCAATTTTATATGTTTGTTGAATGGAAGCACCCTTCATCCCAGAAACAAAGACGTTATACGACAGATGCAAGTTAAACTTTTTTAATTTTAACTAATTTTACTGAAAATATTTGTAAAATTTATATTTCTAAATAAGTTTATTGTTGGGGGGACGGGTCCCTCGGCAGTGACTTTGCACAGGCTGACTCGAAGGATAACCCTCGCGCTGTCAACAACCCTCGCGTTAACCTTCGCTGTTGTTCGACCCTCGGGTCATTCCCTAACCGTCGGACGTTAGCTCGACCCTCGGGTTATTTTCTGGTTTTCGCAGGCAGGAGATATGGGGCTCAACGGGCGACAAGCGGATGCAAGCCTCGCGACGGCAGCGTTGGTTCCGCAAGCATGAGGTCAACTCCCGCGTTCCCGCGAAGGGGTGCGCGAGCCGGGTGGTGGCGGACAGAAAGAAGGCGAGTTAGGGTTTTACGCTGTCTGTGTTTGTACGGTTATGCCCTTCCGCTGCACGGCTCTAGGGAATCTTTCTTGTACCCTTTTGTAAATGGGTCAGTGCCCCTTGGTATCCCCTATAAATATCAAGGGGTGAACAGTGTTAGAGAGATGATTTTGGGGAAAGGAAAAAAGAAACTGTGTTGTACGATTAATTTCACCTCCGCTCTTTGGTTCGACAGTTGGCCACCCTCGCCGTACCCCCGCACGTGTGCGGAGGTTACGCAGGTGTGTTATCAACATTTATTATAAAAGTATATATTCAACTTTGTATTAATATTATATATATAATTGATCAAATATAAAAAAAGTTAACTTCTCGGGAGAGCAAGTGATGCTGTATTTCGTCAGAGCTAGTGATCATTGGCAGGTAGAGAAGGCACGTGTGCGTGTAAGTTGGTGAAAATTGGCATAGAAACAGTGCTAGTGATGCTGTATTTCATCGGGCAAAATAGTGTGGCAATTATTCATTCGATTTGTCTGGCCGCAATAGGTCACGAATGACACTGTGCTTCGGTCAAACGAAACATGCCTAGCTTCCATTAAATGGCTCTCGTGCATGCCCTTGGCATATCCTATCTCACCTGTAAGACTATCCGCACTCACGTTCCTCTATTTTCATCCTCTATACTGCCTAGTCATCAAGATTCTCTCCTCTATACTCATTTCTCCCGCATTCATCCATCCTCTATATCATCCTCTATCCACGGTGAACCCACTTGTCACTTTATCTAAATATATCTATGAGAGATCTAGTTTTGAAGAATTAATTGCAACAAGTTCAATAGTGCAATCGGAATTTAATTTAAGTTTTCGGTTTATAAGATATAACATTTTTTGTTAAGTTGAAAATAATAGCAGCAGCAGGGCCCACATCACATGCACGGTCTCACTTCCATCTCGCCCGAACAGGAGCAGCAGTTGGGCCCCTCGTCGCTTTACGGGATCTACTCTGCTCCGCTCAGTATACAGAACACGCAATGATTCCGGATGACATACCGTAGACCGGTGCAGCACTTTTCTTACTCCAAATACATTTACAGTTTCGTTTCCCGTCTCCAGTGCGGACAGTCTAAGCACGCCAACGGTGCTGCTGCACATGCATGCATGTACAAGGCGATCATTGCCACTGGCACTGCCACGTCTGCATTTACAACCTTTCTTTAGAGCATCAGCAGCAGTGGATCGATTCGATGATATTTTTTCTCAACCGTAGCCCTTTAGTTGTTATTTGACAAACTTTGTCTAAATATGGACTACGTATACTCAAAAGATTCGTCTCGACATGTACATACTAAAAGTACAATTAAATATTTATTTTACCAATATTTAATGTTTAATGCATGCGTCCAAATATTGATGTGATTGTGATGTGATGAAGAGAGAGTGAAAAAAAGTTAATAGTTTGAGTGTATCTAAACAAGGCCATGGAAAGAGTGTCACCTCATCACATAGTCGACTCATAGCAAAAAGTATTGTGGACCCATATTTAAAACTAGAAAATTGGATGAATGCTCATCCAAACTCATCACATAGTCTCTTCGTAAAAAGTAGAGCACTCAGCATGCATGTAACCACGATGAGTCAACTCTTTCGGTTGAGTCGATTCTTTCTCTTTCTTCCTTTGAGTCGTTTTCTGCAATGGTTTGAGTCGGTTTACAAATTGACACGTAGGATAATGAGTCGGTTTTGAGAGACCACCGGAGAATCCTTTACTGTGAGGTGCTACTCTAGCGTGCCTTGTGTACTTGTATAACTGATGTTGCTTTTTAGTCTTATTAAAATAGATTAAGAAAACAAATTATATATTCGGTTTAGAGACCGTGTGTATGTTGATGAAAATAGTCAACTCTCTGTTATACTCCCTCTATCCATAAATTCAGGTTCGAGTTATACTCCACGCCCTGAGGCTGCAAAGCTTGCGTCTCAACGTTGAACAGTTATCCGGTCACTCCTTGAAAGGACATACACGGTACACCGTTCTTGCCGTAGACACTAGACACGCTCGGCGCCAGCTTTGTGACGTACATTTTAAAGATTTGGCAGATCATGGTTTTAGTCGTAGATCTGATACATGCTGTTATCATTTTCCTTATTATTAGGATTAATTTATATGTCACTAAATTACTATTATTCCTAGCATTTCTTTCACCGATATGATAGCCCACTCGATCTACAGATGGTGCAGTACGTAGGTGTTTCTCCGTCACATCAAATCTTTAGACGTATACATGAAGTAGTAAATATAAGTAAAAAATAATTTATTATATTTTTTATCTGTAAATGTCGACATAAATCTTTTAAACCTAGTTAGTCTATGTTTAGATAAAATTTCCCAAATAACAACAAAAGCGTTACAAGGTCAGAACCCAATTTTTTTTGAACTGAACACCCCTAAGCAAAGATTGTACTGAGGAGTGAGTACAGAGCCAAAGATTCCATTTTACTAAATATTAGAGACGCCAACTATGTTAAATTTTTAAATTTTATTTAAATATTAAAAGTTTTAGTGAAAAAAATCAAGTTCATAAAAGGGTTGCCCCCTACACTGTTGGAAATAATAGCAATTTAGTGAGGCATAAATTAATTCCGACAATGAGGAAAGGATAAACAGCATGCATCGTATATGTATAATCTACCGCTAGCAATATGATCTGAGACATATCCAGGGTGTGCATCGCTAATAGCATGAAGAATATGAAATAGAAGAACAGTAAGGTTGAAGGCATGCTTACAGTGGAGTTGTCGGCGCTAGGAACTTGCGCAAAAGTAGACAAAGCAGACCGGCGAAGTCGGCGTAGAGGGAAGAAGACGTCCAGTGAGCAGTCGCGACAGCGCTTCCCAAAAACCTTATACGTCCTCTACCCTGTGTAGGGACGCGAGGAAACGTAGGCTTCGGAGATCCTGCTCTCCCGGCACCGATGGCACGTCGGCGGCGGGATGGGGTTGACAGCAGCAGCCCAACACTAGGGCAGAGGAGGAGGAGAATGTGTTTTTCAGAGGACGACATCTCGTCCTTCTTTTATACACACGCCGCAGTTGTATCTTTAGAAAGAGACAACCGCGTAATCATAATATTAATGTGATTGAACCTACCATTAGTGTATGAGTCAATCACCATTAATACGAGAATGATTGCTTGCTAAAACAGGCCAGCGCAATTTTCTCCATGCATGCAAAAATATCGAGTGGCAAAAGGAAGCCGCGCACCCGCAAGGCCTCGGTCGGACCATTCACGCGCATGTCGTGCGCCCTGCGCGAGTCGCCATGCCCGACCCAGCGAGGCGAGCGAGCGCGCGTGTGAGTTTCCTGCTTTGCCTCTCCTCAATAGCTTCAACCAGTTGGAGATAGCTCAACTATATAAGCTGGTCTCCCTCCTTCTAGAGTAGCGATGTGAGACTAAAGTCCCCCACCATACTGTTGACGTAAAATTTTGGTCGGTCATGCCAACACACTCGTGCACACGGTCCTCAGAGGGGTGCGGAGCAAGGTCCTGACCTCCTGAACCTTCAACGTATGGTGGAGCCGAATCTTAGCGAGATTGACTTCGGGCATGTCAGTCAATTTGACCTGTAATTGACAAGGAGAAGAAAACTTTGTCAAATTGTGGAACCTGCCGGTTTGGTGCCAGACAGTTCCAAATTGTACGGCTCTGATATAGCCACTTGTCTTTAGGATTTTGACTACAAAGTCAACTCCCATGAGATTGCATGAAAAACATTGGAAAAGATATAAAGCATAACGGCTATGTCATATGTAAAAGAGTGTTTATAATAAACAAACAGCCGATGAGCTTGAAAGATGTTAACAAAATAAAGATCTATGTGTACATCTAAGCAACATGAGACCAACGTATCGACTAATTGCACGAGCAATTCTATCCATTAACAATGGGGTGTTTCCATACAGCCATAATAACACATAGATCGATAAAATAGCTTAAATATCAACAGTGGGGTGTCTCCATACAGTCTTAATGATGACCAAGCTAGATCACGTCTCATGCAAAGAGTAGATCCGTTAGTTCCAAGCCATTTAAAAGAACACATTATGAAGAAAGCATCACTGGATCGGCTATTTTAGCCGATTCAGGGTCCATGAGGCACGAACAAGATCTACCCGTTAAAACCATGATTTAATCTAAAATAAACAGACTTAATCTATCATATATATTAGTGGGGTTCAGAAATACAGCCGTGATAGACATGCTAGATCGAATCTATCTACTCTCAGATTAGATCGTGATTTTATCGGATATCTCGAACGCACAACATGTAACAACCAAGATTGACAAAATAGTCGATGAAAGGCTTGAATGGCTATTTTCCCTGTTGTGAGCGTATAAACCTCAAGACAGCCAAAACGAAGCATCTTTTAGGCTTGAAGCCACTTTGTCAATCTTGATTGGGCAAGAGCATAAAGAAACAAATTAAAGCATAAAACAACATCAGTAACTTGATGAATCTACTAGCTTGCCAAACCAATAGAGCCGATAACTGGTCAAGAACGACTAAAGTAAGAGATTGATTAAAGTCAAGACAGTCTTACAAAAGACGAGCTTAAACTGATAACTAGTCATGCCATAGCTTAACAAGAGTTTGGTCGATGCCAAATACAGCCTTATTATATGATGACACAAGCCATTGGTGAAACTTACAAACAAACCGGAGGTCGGTCGATGCCGATGCAGCCCTGCCTGATTGAAGGTCTCGCCGAGATCTACGTTACTCCTACTCCTAGGGTTTTGGCCGAGGGCCGATGTATTGATTGATTGGATGTTCTTACAAAATTCGGGTTTCTAACTATTTATAACCCGGTTGACTCTTGTTCTAACACGACTATGTTACATAATAGGTAAAAATAAAAGACGACTCGGACTTGAACTCCTTGGTCGAGCCCGACACGTCTTTGAAGCCCGTCGCGCTGGTCCACATGAATCCTTCTGGTCATGCTTGATCCACACAAGCTTCTTTATTTTTAGGCTGATCTTTTTCCTTAATAAATCAGCCGCTTATGTTCATAAAATAACAATCTTCTCGGTCCAAAATCTGGTGTAAACACATATCATGTATGTGTGAGTGAGCCTTTGGAATTTATTTGGAATATTCCTTTGGGTCCAAGCCCAAATCTTCTAACATGCACGCCCCGTCTTGTCTCTGCCCCTACAGAGTACGTACTGTACTCAGTACTCACTCCACCAGGACGTGTACATACTCATGTTTCCCAGCGGAGTACGTAAGAGTAATGTTGTTTCACGTTGAATATAATGTCGGCCACGAAGTCGGAGCTCCTCCAACTACACACACACACAAAATGGAAGCTAACTCTAGGTTCGGCAATGCAATTTGATTCTTTCGGAGGGAGGGTGGCAGACTGGCAGCCATGGCAAGGCATGTACCCGTGTTGCACTGGCTGGCTGCCTATATATATGCATCGCCGGCCGCCAGGGCTGGCTCGAGCTGCCCGGCTGGCCACACTGCTGCACAGGGCTACGGGCTTGTTTGGATGGAAGTAGTCTCTGCCTCGTAAAAAGTATTATCTGGAAGTTGTCTGAAAATTCGATAGTGCTCTCTCCGTCTAACAGAACATACAATTCTCGCGTATCGAGGAGTCAAACATTTCAAACTTTGACCAAAGTTATAGAAAAATGTACTAACATTTTTTATGCAAAAAAATATACCATTAAATTAGTATAGAATATATTTTTATAATAATTTTATTTAACGACATAAATACTAATACTTTTTATTGTAATCTTGGTCAAACTTGAAATAATTTGACCGACACAGATCCTATAATTGTATGTTTTTATGGACGGATGGAGTATTTGCCTGACAAGACAAGTTAGAAGAGAATGTGTTTGGTTGGATGATCCTGTGCCTGCTAGAAAGTATAATAAAGATATAATATCATATTTAAAACACGCATAGTTACTATTATAATGCACAAGCAATAAAAAAAACCATCCACAACACACATTTCATCAATTAAAAACATATTTAAAATTACAAATAAATATAAAAAATTTTATAGCTATTTAAAATATCACAAGAAAAGAACGTACAAAAAATTTAAAATATATTTAAGATTACAAATAAATTTAATAAATTTTGTAGCTATTTAAAAGATTTCACAAGGAAATAATTACATTTACACACGATGCTAATTTCAACCGAAGGAAAATAGAATAGAAAATATAAAATATACAGAATAGTTTTTACACTGTACAGTACTCGTGTTCGTGGAAAAAAGGAGTAAAGGCAAACTGCATTTACTATGGCAAACATTGTTTTATGGACTTAATAAGTGACCATTAGCAATAAAAATAGTTTAATATAAAACTAGTACAGGCAAGGCAAGTCGAGCTGCCCGGTCTAGACGACCATTTCTCAACGCCTGACTGCTGGTGGTGCTGCCTACGTCAGGGAGGTCTCGAGGGCTCCATCCAAACAACGAACAGGCAACTTCCAGACATATCAGTCCCAGGTACGCATCCAAACTAGCCCTACATGCTTGATGCCTATTCACTGCGTAATACCAGCCGGATCTGTTCGTTTGAACTATATAAACCAACTCTAATTCGTACAAATCGGTTGTGAAAATATTTTTTCTCTCACAAAAAATTAGTTGTATAGATCAGCCAAAGCCGTTTTAAGTTCTACACCGAACAGACCTTGATGACAATACAAGTTACTCGTAATATACTGGTAATAATAGGTAATAGGCACGACCACGGCTGTATTAACAAGACGATTAAGCTCTGCGGTAGCTGGTATCCAAGGTTGTGCTTGTGCGTGCATACACACTTTGGGTCTGTTTGGATTGATGACTGCCAAATAAGATGGTGCTCGGGCATCGATCTCCACCTCAGGCATCCAAAATCAAATGCTTGGAGGAGCTCCCTGCGCCAGACAAGTCTGCCAGGGCAATAACCGAACTAGCCTTTTGTTGCTCACTTGCTCCAGTGCTGGCATTATAGCCCCTCCATTTCTCGAGAAGCCAATCGATCTTAACTTTAATCAATTATTTGTATTTATGATCTGTAATAATTTAGT
The DNA here is from genome assembly GCA_009763385.1 of Coix lacryma-jobi var. lacryma-jobi. NCBI lineage: Eukaryota > Viridiplantae > Streptophyta > Magnoliopsida > Poales > Poaceae > Coix > Coix lacryma-jobi. Next base: position 18,799,260 of record CM019830.1, on the reverse strand, counting down.
AGGTTTAATTTAGAGATGTAAATGTTTATAATATTTTACATGAATCGTCAAAGTTCAGAAATTTTAGTTGGGTTCAAATTTAGGATGATATGTTTTTTTGGTGGACGAATTGAGGTTTCTCTCTCATGTGTTGGTTATACCAAAGCAACTTATTGCGTCCATAAACTCGGCGGTTGTTCGCTTGAACTATTAAGTCAGAATCATCCGTGCTTTTTGGTCATCGAATAACATTTTACTCTCACGATAAAACAACATCCATAAGGGCAGTCCCAATGGAAGAAATCATAACAGTTTCTATAGCCTAGGACATCGTACCAAGAAACTATACTTCTCAATGCAAAATTTTCTACCAGAGCTCAGATAAATGTTTGCCCAATCATTCAACGTGTTTCTCTTTCCCATTTTTGGATCTTCTATGCATCTGGCTTTTCTTTCTTTTCTCTTCGTCCTTGTTACACAAGCACGAAAAAGTTAAAAGATAGATGATGAGACTACACAAACTATCAATCTGCAAAAAGAGAGAACAAGAACAAAATCAAAATCAAAAGACACAAGGGAGCGACGAAGAGATTTGAACAATCTGAATTCTGAAGAGCTGCACTTGACCGAGGCCATGCCGCCCTGGGCCTTTTGCACCACACAACCCTCGCGATGGTCTTTGGCAGCGCGGTGCCCGCTGCCTCTCGCTCCAGCAGGCAGCAGTGAGGCCGGTTCCACCACTCGCACAACCAGCCGAAGGTGAAGGAGGCGGCAGCCCTCCGCCCGCCATAGCACCGGCCGCACGCGAAACTTGCGCGAACGAGGAAAAGAAGTGGGAGAACAAGAATGAGGGCCTTCGACGAGAGCTGCGAGCGAGGAGGCAATGGGAGGACAGCGTCGGATGGTTCTGGCGGCGGCTCGCGGGAGGATGCGGCGGTGCGGCCAGCTGGGGGAGTTTGTGTAGGAGATCCAGCCAAGGAAGGAAAGAAACGATCAGTTTCTCCCCAACGCAATTTGGGTCGTTTCCAGGCGTCTCGGCATATGCGAAGACTTTGTTTCTTTGATAAGAAACGATTTCTCTGTTTACTCTTCTCTCTCTGCAATAAATCTATTGCCACATCAGCAATTTGCTTAATTGGCAAGATAATTAATAGAGATAAAAACTATCATAAATACACCATTGGGACTGTCCTAACCGCAATCACAATAAGTCAATAACTCCTGCCGAGCAACCCCTCCAAACTTTGCTATTTCCTATGTAAAAACATCTTTTTAGGACACACTACGCCCTAGTAGAGTTGAAGGATCCATAAACTGTAAGAGCAACTCCAACGGTTTTGCATTTTTTTTGGCAAAATATGGTATTTGTCAACTCTCAAATTAATATGGCAAAGGTAAAAAGAGTCAATCTCCAACGGTTTTGCATTTAGACTTGACAAAACTAAAAAAATTATGCTCGGGAGAGAGAAATATACCGCGGGAGTAGCACGCGAGGGCGGTTGCCAAGCGAACCGCAGCTTGGCATATATGCCAAATATCACCCAGTGTTTGCCAAGTTGCTAAAAATGCTAAGCTAATTTGTCAAACCATTGGATAGAAGATTTTTAGATGTTTTTGCAAAAATAAGAATGTCAAACTCATTTACAAAATCGTTGGAGTTGCTCTAACTAAGCTATACTTAAATTATTCTGGAAGCAACATTTGAATACTAGAATTATGCAGAGTGCTGATATTTATGTTCAGGGAGAGTACTTGTTGAGTCAAGGAGAACACGAAGCGTTACGTTACTCAGCTTGTTTATATGGGGTGTGAAAAGTTTTTACGTGTCGTATCCAGGGGTGGATCCAACACTATTCATTGTTGTCACATGACAACAATGATTTCCTCAGATTTTCATTGCAAATTCACGCTCATACATGAACTTAAGCCATAGCGTAGTAGTGATGACATCAATGGAATTTTGGTCTGGATCCGCTTCTGGTCGTATCAGATATTTTGACACTCATTTAGTCGATTAAAAATAAATAAATAAATAAATAAATAAAACAAATTACATATTCTATTTGGAAACTGTGAGACGAATTTACTAAGACTAATTAATCTATCATTAGCATATATATACTGTAACATGACATTATCAAAACATAAACTTATTAGGCTTAAAAATCATCTTGCAATTTAATATGTAATTAGTTATTTTTTAATCTATGTTTGGTATTCCATGTAAGTGTCCAAACATTGGATGTGATGAGTGAAAAGTTTTATTAGAGCATCCGCAACAACAAGAGCTAGTATCTAGCTCTAAGCACTCTAAGAGCAGGTACAATAATTGGCTTATAGCCAAGCAAATGCTGATGTGGAGGAGAGAAGGGGAGAGAGAGAGGAGAGCTTGGCTCCCATGCAAGCACCAAGCTGGGCACGGAAGCATAGGCAGTAGTGGGTCCCAATAGAGATTTATGTGAGGAGGAATAGGAAAGAAAAATAGTTTGTAGCCAAATAGAAGACTAACTATTGTATAGCTTGGCTCTTAGAGCTTGGCTTATAGCCAATCACTTGACTCTATTATTGACCATGCCCTAAGAGACAACCCTTCCAATGACCTATCTCTTAGCACATAGCTCTTAATATAAATGACCCCACTTATCATTCTCAAGTAATCTCGAAGTGTGTGTATGAGACTATCTCTTGAGCAAGAGATAACTCTCTTCTCTCTCCTATTAAAATATGAGAAAATATTCTATGAGCTAGCCAAGAGCTAATCACTGGTAGGTGGAACTAAACAAGTCTAGATATATACCGTGCACGCCAGCTCGTGGATTTACACGCACAGTCGTCACTGCCTATGCAGGCAGGGAATTCATTGTCCATGCAGCTATGCACAAGCTTCTTCCGCTACTGGGCTGGCTGGCTACACATGGAGTAGGAGTATGTGGAAGGCAGCCGTGTGGAGCCGTGGACGCTGCAAATTCCCTCCATATGGAAGGCATCAGGCATTGCCATCGGCTACCCGTCTGTCTGTGCCGGCGCGGAAGGCCAGGACGGCAGGCCGACGGGTCAACCACCGCGCCCGCAGCGCTGCACAATGCATGCTACAGTACATGCCTATATCCACTGACTGTAGCAGCAACAAGACAGGAGACAGGAGGGTATCGCAGCAGCCAGCAGGCGATCAGGCGAAGTAGTACAGTGTGTCTGGTTGTGCCAGGCGTGTACGTACGTACTACGCTCCCGGCCGTATCTCTCCCCAAAAGACGTGATATCACGATGCGTAATTGCGTACTCCGTATAGTATAATACGCCTGCCTCTACCTCTGGCCCTCTGCCTCTGGGCTCTCTCTGGGTGCAGTGCAAGATACAGCAGGACATCCAAGTCGTCCCTGCGCCCGCTGCGCGAGCGTACGTAGACGTACAGTAGCAAGCAACACCATCACCTACTGTAGGCTGTACTCCGTACTCCGTAGGCGGCAGCAGCAGCTAGCCCGGCCGGCACGACGACCGGCGAGCATGGTATAGCCGCTGGCACGTCGTGCTGTGCTACACACGCGGGCCGCGGGCGCCGTGCGGGCAGCCGGCCCAGCGAAGAATTGATTCCGTTGCGCGTACGTGGCGCTTGTCACTTTGTCAGGCGGCGACGTGCCTCGCCCTTCTTGCTGCGGCTCCGGCCGGCAGGCGGCAGCTGGCCCAGAGACGAGACGGCAGACGAGTGGGTACTAGGGGTATCGCAAATCCGGCGCTTTACTTTTTTCCAATTTTGAAAAAAATACTTTCGTTCCACACTTCCACTGAATACACGCTTTCTTCCACTGGTGTCTGCGTGTGTGCTGTACGTATGTACTCCGTACGAGTATCACCTAAAAAATGCCGACCATACTCCGTACTCCCTCCGTCCAACAAAACATGCAATTCTCACTTATCGAGGAGTCAAATAATTCAAACTTTGACCAAAGTTATATAAAAAAGTACTAACATTGTTGATACAAAAATATATCATTAGATTAGTAATAGAATATATTTTCATAATAATTTTATTTAATGATATAAATATTAATATTTTTTATTATATCCTTGGTCAAAGTTGAATTGGCTTGACCGGCACGGATCCCATAATTGCATGTTTTTATGGACGGAGGGAGTATTTCATAAGGGTGCATTATAAAAAACAAACGAGAAGAAGGGTATCTACGAGCTGCCTCCTGCCGCGAAACCCAAATAGGAGTAGGGAGTATCTATGGAGCTGCCGGACCTGCTGCGGCTGCGGCCTGCCACCTGCCGCGGAGCCGCAGCCAAAACTTTGGTTTCTACGCAGCTTTTATGGCAACTTTGCTTCTACAAGTAGGCAAACCAAAGGAGAGGCAGGAAGGATGGACGCCCGAGAGGGCAGGCCAGGCGTGCATACGCTTCGGTCAGTTTCTGCTCAGCTGCCGCCTGCGGCCTGCCTGCCTCTCTCTTCCAGTTCCAGTTCATACTGCTACATTCCTCGAGAGGAGGCCTCCTGCTGCCTGCCCGCCTCCGCCTCCATTGAAAATTTTACACCGTCGTGTTGCTTACCCTCTGCACTGCATGCTGATGCTGCATGCATCGCCATGCATGGTGTGAGGGGAATTTCCGGAGGCACAAAATCTTTCTGCTCAGAGCTAGTGTATCTCTCTCTGCATGGTTCTTTCAAAAGAGTACTGTATACTCCTACTCGGCTACTCCGTAATATTTCAATTTTATTCTGGGGGAGCTTCTGCCAACAGCTACTTCTTTACAGTATGCAGCTCGTTCTGTTTGTACCCTTTCACTGCCTGCGGTTACGACCAAAACAGCATGTACTCAATATGCATGCGCCCCTGTAGTACGTTTTCCCTATCCCGTGACGTACTACTTGCGAAACATTCGTCTCCACACACATTCTGACGCAAAGTTTTCCCTTTTGTTTGCGTCTCAGTAAACTTTAGCATTAGCATGGATAGGATATCGGAGACCTCCGGGGTCCCTGGCCCTGAACAAGTTACAAGCAAGCAAAGCAACGGTCCAGCCCCCTGCGGAGATCCCCGTTCGTTCCGTTGCATGTCCTGCTGGGTAAAACGGGGACACACACGGCTCTCTAAAAACATAATTTTTTTTAATCTTTTACTATTTACTGTACTGCTCGTTCGCTGCAAACTGTCCAGTGATTTGACGCGAGGTGAGGATGACAAACGTCTCCCTCCATGCACGATAGCAGCCGGCAGGCGGCAGGCAAGGCACGCACCTCCCTCCCAATGCAAAAGGATGGTGGATGGAGTTCGATCTGACCTGTGCAGGACTGGCAGGTGTCAAGCAGCGGAGTATACTACTACTGTGCGAGCCCGTGAACGAATGCCAGCCATGTTTCGATTTCTTTGTCTTCGAATAAAAAACTTCTAAAGTTATTATAAGTCCATTTTTTTAAAAAACCTGAACACTTGATTAACCAGTCTTAAATAAAGAGAGTATTAACATGTGCTCTCTTCGTTATCTCTGCGTCCTAAAATAACTGCCATTCTAGATTTTTCGTGCCACAGATTTGACTAAATTTAAAGAAAAATACGTGTAACATTTATATATCTAAATACTCCCCTGTCAAGTAATAATAAGTACACTTTAACCTCTCTATAGCTAAAGAGTCACTTATTTCGGGACGAAGAGAGTAACTTTTTTTTTTAAAAAAATAGATTTAAAGATATTTCCGATAATACTAACTATGTACCATAAATATTACTCCCTCCATCCCAAATTATAAGGCATTCCAAGAATTTTGGAGAGTCAAAGTTTTTCAACTTTGACCAAAATTATAGAGAAAAATATAAAGATTTATAACATCAAATATGTATATTATGAAAATATAACCAATAGAGAATCTAATTGCACTTAGTTGGTGTCATAAATATTATTATATTTTTATATAAATTTGGTCAAAGTTGAAAAAATTTGACTCTCCAAGATTCTTGGAACGTCTTATAATTTGGGATGGAGGGAGTAATATTTTTAATATATATTTAGTCAAAGTTGTTTTTAGAAACGAAAACGACAGTTATTTTAGAGCGGAGGGAGTACAATCCAAAAAATATATAATGAAAAAACAACTTTCAGGTTCTAACTACTTATACTAATTTTATGCAATAAATATTTGTCTTTTTCTATAAACTCAGTCAAACTTTTTTCTCCCTTAGTCCAACTATAGAAGTTGATTTATTTAGAGACAAGGGGAATAGATTCAAATGAGTAGTCAGTTCATCGTGGCCACAACGTACCACCAGCAAGAACGAATAACAGTGATGCAATACACGTGAACATAATGATAAAGCAAAACAAACAACAACACGTACGTACTACATGTCTAACTGTAGTTGCTGGGGATGTCGACAAACCACGTACCCCTAGACCGTAGAGGCTGCCAGTAGTGCTGGTGTGGGCATTTGTTGCCTAAGGCATAGGTTTGTTCATGGATGTCGCCTGCCCGTACGTGCGGTGAGCTAATTAACCACCAGGCCGTCGATGGGAACACTCTTGAGGCTACCGTGCTTGGACTCTTGCCATGGTGTGGATCGAGGGTAGCAGTGATTTGGTCCAACTCCAACACACCTCAACGCTGGCAAATTCAAAATAGAGAAATCAGTGGTGGCATTCACTAGTAGAATTCTGCTCATAGCTGGCGCCCCCTTTTTATAGCACAGGCGGTTTTAATTATCACGCGCCTGTGATGTAAAAGGGGGCCCTGACAGTTAACAACCGCCTGGCGGCTGTCTTAAACCAACCGCCAGTGTAAATGGTGGTATTTACACAGGCGGTTGGCTAAGCCAACCGCCAGTGTAAATTCATTTCCACTGGCGGTTGGCTTAGCCAACCCGCCTGTGTAAATACCACCATTTACACTGGCGGTTGGTTTAAGACAGCCGCCTGTGTTATCTCTGGTACAAATACCTCCTCTTCCTCCCCGAGCAGCACTGTTTCTCGCCGCCACCTTCCATTGGAGGCGATTTTGGAGGTCCAGATTTTACAAAATACAAGGGGAGAGGTTTTGATCTTCATTTCTTGGAAGGAGATTAACAGGAAAGGTTAGTTTGTGTCCCTCTTGCCTCAATTTGCTCAATTGTTGCTCAATTTGTGAATCACTTTTTAGATCTAGGGTTTCACCCATGAGTGAGAGAGAAGAATACCTACGTTAATGAGTGAGCTTGCTTAAGATGGTTAAATAATGTCTCTCATCTATACTGCTTCGTATTTACTTTTAAATTTTGTTTATGTATGATATCTTTCCTTGTTTCCATGTATAATGTTGTGTTCTTGAGTATTTATGTAGAGAGGGAAATGTAGGTTTTTATATAATATTTATGTTTTTTATTATGTTGTTTATTTCTCAATTATTTTTTAGGTTAGTTTGTGTCCCTCTTGCCTCAATTTGCTCATTCTTGCTCAATTTGATGATTCACTTTTTAGATCTAGGGTTTCACCCATGAGTGAGAGAGAAAAATACCTACGTTAATGAGTGAGCTTGCTTAAGATGGTTAAATAATGTCTCTCATCTATACTGCTTCGTATTTACTTTTAAATTTTGTTTATGCATGATATCTTTCCTTGTTTCCATGTATAATGGTGTGTTCTTGAGTATTTATGTAGAGAGGGAAATGTAGGTTTTTATATAATATTTATGTTTTTTATTATGTTGTTTATTTCTCAATTGTTTTTTAGGTTAGTTTGTGTCCCTCTTGCCTCAATTTGCTCATTCTTGCTCAATTTGATGATACTTAGGTATTTTAAATTATGCTACTTAGTTTTTTTACTTTAAACCCCAGTAAACTCTAAACACTAGCTAATAATAATTCCTAGCTAACCGCCTATGCTATCTCTGGTATAAATACCCCATCTTCCTCCTCGAGCAGCACTGTTTCTCGCCGCCACCTTCCATTGGAGGCGATTTTGGAGGTCAAGATTTTACAAAATACAAGGCGATAGGTTTTGATCTTCATTTCTTGGGAGGAGATTAACAGGAAAGGTTAGTTTGTGTCCCTCTTGCCTCAATTTGCTTAATTTGATGATTTACTTTTTAGATCTAGGGTTTCACCTAGCAAATATATAATCTCTAGATATGGTTACTTTTTTACATTGATTTCAATCAATTTATTGTTTTTTACAGGTAATGATGGAGAGGTCATTCTGGATGTATAAGTTATCAAGACTAGATCCATTATACATACCCGAGGTCCAAAGGTTTGTTGATGCCGCTAAGAATCATGCTTGGAGAACAAAGAAGACGCACATACATTGTCCATGCATGGACTGCAGAAATGTTGTTGTATTTGATAACACTCAACAAATCCTTTCTCATCTGGTCCGCCGAGGATTTATGAATGATTACTTGATTTGGACAAAGCATGGAGAGGGTAGCTCTGCGCCTTATACAACTGAAAACCCTGCGAACATCGACGTCGATGGTGAAGATATGGTCGATGGTGGGTTTCAGTTTGTACAGGAGACACAACAACCTGACGTCGAACATGTTGTGCCAAATGTTGGAGATCATGGTTTCGCAAGAGGAAATGAAGATGTCAGAACTAATGTGCTGCCAAATAATATGGCTGCGGAAGATGCAGAATTTCTAGAGGCAATGTTGCGTCGTCATATGGAAGATCCATCAATATTCTTCATGAAAGGTATGGAGACCTTGATGAAGGCAGCAGAAGAGCCTTTGTATGATGAGTCTAAGGGTTGCACCAAAGAGTTCACGACGCTGCGATCTGTGCTTAAGTTGTTGGTGTGCAAAGCTAGGTATGGTCTTTCTGATGCTGGCTTCGATGCGTTCTTGAGTATTATTGCAGACATGCTTCCTAAGGAGAACAAAGTGCCTGCTAACACATACTATGCCAAGAAGCTAATCAGTCCACTGACAATGGGTGTTGAGAAGATCCACGCGTGCAGAAATCATTGTATCCTGTATCGGGGTGCTGATTATAAGGATTTGGATAGCTGTCCAAATTGTGGTGCAAGTAGATACAAGACGAATAAAGACTACAGAGAGGAAGAGTGTGCTGTCTCTGTGTGTAAAGAAACCAAGCAAAAGAGGACCCAACAAAAGGCCTTAAAGAGTAGTTCAAAATCCACCAGGAAAGAAAAACAAGAAGTAGACTATTATGCCCAGAAAAAGATTCCTGCTTTGGTGATGTGGTACCTACCTGTGGTCGATCGTTTGAGGTGTTTGTTCGCTAACCCAGAGGATGCCAAATTTATGAGCTGGCATGCTTGCGATGACCACAAAGTGTGACGGAACGACCCTAATCCCATGGCCCACGTGTCCCTGTCAACCTCTGACAGCCGAACCCATGTTCCATGTGATTAAGACCTGTTCGCCACCGGGCTACATCAGTGCCCAATGTCCGCAGGATCATCTCACAATTCGGTTACAGCATTGCATACTTTTACAAATAACATCGGAATAAAGAGCGGAAGACTTAAATAACAATAGTTTTACAAAGCAGGGTTCCAAATAGAAATTAAGGTGCAGTTATTACAAACCAAGTTCTGATAATAGAGATAGACATAGGCAACATAGTGGAGAACAGCAAAGATACTTATAATCACCCAGCTCGAGGGTGTACAACTATTCTTCGGCCTCATCGGCCTCTTCCTGGACGATGGTCACGCAGCAGGGTGCAAGACACATCGGGGACTCTGTCATACCTGCAGCATGGGTAACAAACCCTGAGTACTGGGGTACTCAACAAGACTTACCCGACTAAGAAAAAGGGAGAAGACTCAGGAATGAGAGGCTTAGGGTAGTCAAGGTAAGGCTTAAGCAAGATCAAGTATTTTGCAGAAAAGCATTTTTGTAAACCTTATTTTATTTTGGAAAGATTCAGTATTCCTCAATTCTTCATCGTTCATGATTCATTTTACATTTCAAAACATACCTAGTTGAGAACCACTCTCCGTTGACAGTCAGTGGACCAAGTCTCCATAACCGAGGAGCAACGTTAATCTGGATAAATAATACTCAGCTGAGGATCCCTATCCACACTGCATATGTAGCACCCAAGCTTGCATATGCCAACTCGTCTACCACGATTCCTCCAAGATTGGGCCCGGTCCTACGCCACCCGGAAGTACAGTACACCACTCCTATCCAGGTACGACGACCACGTGGGTACATGCTACTTCCGCCATCTCTCCACTCCCAGTGCGCGGTTGTCAGTCCAATAAAGGATTCCTCGGAGCCAGAGCTTTCCGAAGTATGTGAATAGTTACAAGTCTTGACCAGCAGGCCCCCATACGGATGGTCCTAAAGTTTTTCCGTCAGCAACAAGCACCTCGGGACTCTAACCCAAGAGTACAGGTCCTGTCGGTTTTTCAACCCTGTCCCGGTCGGTGTCAACTGTTGAGTCCCGGACTACAACATGACGGCACCGTACGCGCGGACAACCTCTTCTCGACAATGACCACATGCTAGCTAGGCAAGCAGTCATTGAACGGGAAGTAAAGCCAAATTCCCATAAAGATTCTTTCAGTGATCACACTTTTGAAAATGGCATTTTATTGCAAAGTCTAATTCAATAAGCATTGCTAAGCATTTTTCAAATACTTTTGAAAAGCAGGTATCGGGTGTATCAGTGGTCAAGGTGGATAGTGCATCAATTAGGATAGCACACAACTCCTATAAACCTAATGCAATAATTTAACTCAAAAGCATTTAAGGAAATTATTTTATAAATTCAAGGAAAGGGGTTAAATGCACCGGGGCTTGCCTTGAAGAGCAAAGAGGGCAGGCTCGAGGGCGGCAGGGCAGTTGTCGGAGCTCGGGGTAGCCTCAGGGACAGGTTCGTCGGCGGCTGTCTCGATCTTGACGCCTTCTTCGGTGACTATACGAATGCAATGATGCATGCTCATGAGTATGCTAGTACGAACAATGCAACACAGGGCATACAACATGAACCTTAATCACCTTTTCGATTTTTCTTAATTATTTAAAAAGGTCATTTTATGCAGTTGCTCCAAAAATTACCAAATTAATCACATAAGTTCATTATGGTGTAGATAGATGGCAAAACAAATTTCATAATTTTTGGAGGTCATTAAGGTGCTCAAATAAAATCAGACATCAATTAACAAACGGCACTATTTAACAATTAAAATAAAGGCTCAAAAATCAACTTGTTCCAAAAGACTTCAAAATTTCACCAGAGACTAAACATGGCATAGGAAGCTCACAAAAATTTATCTCATGATTTTTGGAGTTATAAATGATTTTCTAAAAATCCAGAACCATCCATTTATTAATTAAAAGAGGGATTTTACATTTTCAAATTCTTGCAGAAAAGTCAAGTTTCATATTTTTATAAAATACTACATAGTATAAAGACTCAACTGTAAAATTTTCAGAATTTTTAGAGCAATACAGAAAATCATACAAAAAGATGAAAAGGGAACACTATTCACAACTTCCTAAAAAGGAAAAAGAGCACTGTGCTCTTTCCTCGCAAGGCTCGGGCGAAACGGGCTCGGGCGAGACGGAGACGACTGCTTCGTCCGTCGTCCGAGGCCTGGCTTGGAGGCTCGGGCGAGACGGAAACGACTGTTTCGTCCGAGGCCTGGCTTGGAGGCTCGGGCGAGACGGAAAGGCTCGGGCGAATCGCAGGCGAGGCGGACGGCGGACCGGCCGCTCGGGGCTCGCGCTGGGAAAGCCGAGGGTGGGGAAAGATTCGCGGGCTCACCGTGAGTCGGGAGGGAGGCTCGGCGAGGCGGTGCAGGGTCGGAGGAGGGAGCTCGACGTTGGCGGTGCTTCGGCGGAGCTCTCTCGGCGGCGAGCGGCGTGCCGGCGGCTCTGTTCACCAAACACGGTCACCAGGAGCGGGTTAGGAGCGCAAGGAGGCAAGGAAGATGAAGCAGGGGTCGGGGAGGAAAGATCACGACCGGGGAGAGAGTATTTCTCAATCCCGTGCTCACCGGTGTTTCGCCGGAGTTTGGGAAGATGGGGTTTCGCCGGGCGATTGGAGGCGGCGGAGGTAAAATTGAGGGGCTGGGAAGCTTCGCGAGCTCAAGGCGGAGCTTTCGGGCTAGGTGGTTGAGCGGCGGAGGCTCTGGAGTGAGCTGGCGACGGTGGCGGAGGAACGGCGGCCGGCGGGTGGCTTTTATAGCCAAGCGTGCTGCCGCTCGGGGCGTGCTGTGGCAGGGATAAGGTCGGGCGTGTGCGCGTGCTGTCGGTTGATGGGAAAAGGGAGCGAGAATATCGCTCAGGACCCGGGCGCAAGAGCTCGCCGGCGATGGCCACGCGGCGGCGACGCGCAGGGAGCAGTAGGGGACGGGGCACGGGTCAACTTTGGCGCGTGCGGGTGCGGCATGATGGCGCGGACAGCGGCGGCAGGTTGGAGGCAGGCGAGCAGCTGCCAGGCGCGTGGCGCACGTGGCGCCGGCGAGCTGCCATGGCCGGGCCCCCCCTGGCCCTAGGTAGAAGATGAACAGGGCTAGGGTGTAGGGTTTGACTTTCTGTATTTTGCAAATTTCTCCCAAAAATTAAACTGAGCAGCAAAAACTCAAAATACCAAAGTTGTGCAGAAAAAGGAGATCTACAACTTTGTCAAAAAGAATATTTTCAAATTCCAAACAGTTTTTGAATTATATTCGAAAACAGAAAAGGGAACACTTTTGGGATTTGGATAAATTCAAAATTACTTTTGATTTTATATAGAAACTTGAAAATCTATAAAAACTAAAGTTGTTCCTCTTGACAAGATCTACAACTTTGCTTTTTGGACCAAGTCCAAATTTTGAATAGTTTTTAACTTATTAAAAGAGGGGTAAAAACCAGGGTTTGGAATTTAGGGGTTTTCAAAGGGATTTGAAATCTGTTTTTGATTTTGGGTTTTGAACAACACAACAAAGCTTCAAGACACTAAACTGAACAAGAAATACACAAGACTAGGCACAGAGTTGAAATTACCATTTTGCCCTTATAGGAAGATTTGGGCTTTTAGGGTTTTTAGAAAAAGGGATCACTACACACAAAATACCTTTTAGGAAAAGGTAAAGGCAAGCAACCACTAGACAAACATTAATGCATGACAAGAATGATTATGACTAATGATGATGACATGTCAGGTTAATTACAGATTAAACACCAGAGGTGTTACAACCTTCCCCCCTAAAAGAAATCTCGCCCCGAGATTCTGCGTCTTAAGAAGGACAAGGGTAAAACCTTACATCTACAGAGTATCGAGAAAGTCGGGATAGCTCTTTGCTAAGAAGTCTTCGGATTCCCAAGTGGCTTCTTCTTCAGAGTGTTGGTTCCATTGGATCTTGTACCATCTTGTGGTGGTCCTCCGGGTAACACGATCTTTGTAATCCAACACACGAACTGGATATTCAGAATATGACAGATCGGGTTCTAACTCAACACCTTCAACATCTACCACATATTCGGGCACTCGGAGACACTTCTTGAGTTGGGAGACGTGAAACACATTATGAATTGCTGAAAGATGATCGGGCAACCTTAGCTTATAAGCTACCTTGCCACAACATTCCAGAATCTCAAAGAGACCAATATAGCGAGGCGCTAACTTCCCTTTAACTCCAAAACGAGTGACTCCTTTGGTGGGTGAGACTTTCAGGTACACATAATCTCCAATTTGAAACTTCAGAGGTCGACGTCTTTTGTCGGCATAGCTCTTCTGTCGAGATTGCGCAATTTTCATATTCTCTTGTATTTGCTTGACTTTTTCTTCCATATCTTTCACTAGGTCAACTCCAAAGAATTCTCTTTCTCCAGGTTCAGACCAACTGAGAGGTGTACGACAACGGCGACCGTACAGTGCTTCAAAGGGTGCCATTTTGATGCTCTCTTGGTAACTGTTATTATATGAGAATTCTGCCAAGGGCAAACAATTATCCCAAGTATCTGCGAAGGTGAGCACACATGCTCTCAACATATCCTCTAACACTTGGTTGACTCGCTCAGTTTGTCCATCTGTTTGTGGATGATATGTTGTACTATGCAAGAGCTTGGTTCCAAGTGAGGTATGGAACGCTTTCCAGAACTTTGCGACAAACTGAGTACCACGATCAGAGACAATGGTCTTGGGTATGCCATGGAGCTTCACTATGTGGTTCTTGTACAAAGTGGCATATGTGGGGACGGTGTAGCTGGTTTTGACTGGCAGGAAATGAGCTTGCTTAGTGAGGCGATCTACGATCACCCAGATGGAATCAAAACCTTTTGGTGTCTTTGGTAGCCCATTGATAAAATCCATACTGATATCGTCCCATTTCTAAGCAGGTACAGGTAAAGGTTGCAATTCTCCTCCGGGCCTCATGTGCACGGCTTTGACTTTCTGGCAAGTATCACACCGAGCGACATACCGGGCGATCTCAATCTTCATCTTTGTCCACCAGAACCTTTGCTTCAAGTCCTGGTACATCTTGTTGCTGCCGGGGTGGATGGAGAATCTAGTCAAGTGTGCTTCATCAAGGATTAACTTTCTTAACTCAGGCACTTTAGGAACTACTAACCGATTCTTAAACCATACTACTCCTGTATCATCAATCCCGAAACAATCAGCCTTTCCGGATTGGACCTTTTCGATGATGTGCTTGATTCCAGGGTTATCTTTCTGTGCAGCGATGATCTGCTCTTTGATAGGGGTTTCTATTCTGATATTATTCAGAGTTCCTTGTGGAATCATTTCAATATTCAACTTTTCCAGCTCATAACACAAAGAAGAATCATATGGTTTCTTCATCAGACAGTTGCAATAAGACTTGCGACTGAGTGCATCGACGACCACATTCGCCTTACCCGGATGGTAATGCACTTCAAGATCATAGTCTTTAATTAACTCAAGCCATCTTCTCTGTCTCATATTCAACTCTTCTTGAGTGAAGATATACTTCAGGCTTTTGTGATCAGTGTACACATTACAGGTACTGCCCAACAGATAATGACGCCAGATCTTCAAGGCATGCACTATTGCTGCTAACTCGAGATCATGAGTTGGATAATTCTCTTCATGTCGCTTAAGCTGTCGGGAGGCTTATGCGATCACTCGACCTTCTTGCATCAAAACACAGCCCAAACCAGTACCAGATGCATCACAGTAGACATCAAAGGGCTTCTCGATGTTCGGCTGGGCTAACACTGGTGATGTGGTCAACAGTTTCTTCAACGTTTGAAAGGCTTGCTCACAAGCTGGTGACCAGACAAACTTCACAGAATTCTTTACTAACTCAGTGATAGGCTTGGCGATTCTTGAGAAATCCGGAATGAATCGACGATAATATCCGGCCATTCCCATAAAGCTGCGGACTTGATGAACAGTGGTAGGTGGCTTCCAATCCAGAATGTCTGCCACTTTACCAGGGTCAACTGACACACCTTCAGCGGATAGGACATGACCAAGAAACTGTATCTGATCTAACCAGAATTCACATTTACTGAACTTGGCATACAGCTGATGTTCTCTGAGACGGGATAGAACGATACGAAGATGTTCGGCATGATCTTCAGGGGTTTTTGAGTAGACAAGGATGTCATCAATGAACACGACCACGAATTTATCAAGCTCTGGCATGAACACAGAGTTCATGAGGTACATGAAATGAGCAGGGGCATTGGTCAAACCGAAGGACATGACCAAGTACTCATATAGGCCGTATCTGGTGGTGAAAGCTGTTTTAGGAATATCTTCAGGACGAATCTTTATTTGGTGGTAGCCAGATCTGAGATCGATCTTGGAGAATACTTTGGCTCCGGCTAACTGGTCAAAGAGAAGATCAATACGAGGCAAGAGATATTTATTTTTGATGGTGACCTCATTGAGTGGGCGATAATCAATACACATTCTGAGAGTCTTGTCTTTCTTCTTTACAAAGATTGCAGGACAGCCCCAAGGAGACGAGCTTGGGCGAATGAAACCCTTGTCCAACAAATCTTGTAATTGGATTTTTAGCTCTGCCAACTCTCTGGGAGGCATTCGATAAGCTCTGCGGGATATGGGAGCAGTCCCGGGCTTTAGCTCTATGGCAAACTCGACATCACGGTCAGGAGGCAGACCAGGCAAATCCTCAGGAAAAACATCAGGGAATTCACAGACCATGGGGATGTCTCTGGTTTCCAGGACATAGGCGGTATTTATTTGAGTGGCTGCTGGTTTTCGAGGTATTGGAAGTTGGAGAAGGAGTTTGGAGGTGATGTTAGGAATGTCCACTCTCACAACTCTATTCAGGATGTCGATCATGGCTTTATACTGGCACATCCAATTCATGCCTAAAATGACATCTATCTCCTGATCACGTAGCACTATCATGGTGGTAGGAAATACATGTTCCCCCAACATTACTGGTATACTGCGAACCACTTCCTTAGTACTTATACGCCCTCCAGGCGAAAATATGCAGAAACTTTCTTTCAAATCCTCAATTGATATCTCATGCTTGATGACAAAAGTACGACTGATGAAGGAATGCGATGCACCAGAATCAAACAACACAACTGCAGGATGATTGGCAACAGGAAACCTACCGATCATGACGGGCTCTCCTTCTGGGATGTCGCCGACAGTGGTGTAGTAGACTTGCCCGTGCTTCTTGACAATCTTGACCTTCTGAACATGCTGCTGTTGTGCACGGTGCTGCTGCTGCTGAGATCCTCCAGGATTCTTCTGAGTATTCTGGGCATACCTCTTGGGCTTTGGGCACTCACGAGACCAGTGACTAAGCTGGCCGCAGTTGTAGCAGGGATGGTTGTAGGCTGTTTGTGGAGTGGTGATACGAACACCTGGGGCGTTCTGCTGTGTGGCACTCTGCTGGTTGGCATTATGGGTGGTGGCCGCGATACGGACGACCACTTGCTGGTTGGGGTAAGGTAGGCGATTTTGGTGGTGACTGGGGTGGTATATGATCCTCTGGCGCTTGTGACCGCCAGAGAAACTGCTGGATCCTGCTTTCTTCTTCTTCTTTTCCTCTTGATACTGACGGTTGCTTTCTTCATATGCAACAGCACGATCAACGGCATCATGGTACGAACCGGTCAGGTTATTGGACAGACTTCTGCGGATCTTAGGATGCAGACCTCTAAGGAAACAATCCCTCTTCTTTTCATCTGTGTTGACATACTCTGAGGCATACTGGCTAAGATGGTTGAACTGACCCACATACTGCATCACTGTGGAGTCCTTCTGCTGCAGTGCCAGAAACTGATCAAGCTTCATCTTCATTAATCCCGAAGGGATGTGATGTGCACGGAAAGCGGTGCGGAACTCTTCCCAGGTCAACTGATGACCTTCTGGCTGGGCAGCCAACAGGTTGGCATACCAAGCGCTTGCTGGACCACGAAGCTGCTGGGAAGCGAACCGGGGCTTCTGGATGTTGGTACAGCGGAGAAGACTGAACTTTTGCTCCATAGTGCGGAGCCAGTCATCAGCTTCCAGGGGTTCATCTGCTTTGGTGAAAACTGGTGGACGGGTCTCGGTGAAATCCACATATGTGGTCTCGTTGTTGATGTTATGGCGACCATGGTGACCATTGTTCTGCTGCCCCTGATTTTGAGCCATCAGGTTAGCAGCGGTTGCCAAGGCTGCAATGGCATCTGCCAGGGTAGCAGGAACAGGTGGAGGGTGAAAGGATCAAGATGCCCAAGAGGGGGGGGTGAATTGGGCTTTTCTAAAACTTCTTGCAATAACAAAACCTATCAAGCCCCAATTAACCCCCTAGTGCCTCGAAGTGTGTATGACAAGAATCAATAGCACAAAAGATTATCACTAAGCCAATTCTACTCTAGCATGGCAATTCAATTTGGGATGAACAACAAGTGTAATGCGGAATTGAATTGCTTGAATGTAAATGCGTAAGTAAAGAGTAGAGATGACTCGACGATCTTTTTGCCGAGGTATCGAGGTGTCGGCACACCCCCCTAGTCCTCGTTGGAGCACCCGCGCAAGGGTATCGCTCCCCCTTGATCCGCGCAAGGATCAAGTGCTCACTACGAGCTGATTCTTCGCCACTCCGGCCCGGTGAATCGCTCGCTACCGGTCGCAACTTGGCTTGGGTCATCCACAATGCCTCCGGATGATCACCAAGCTCTCCGATCGCCACCAAGCCGTCTAGGTGATGCCGATCACCAAGAGTAACAAGCAAGAACTCTCACTTGACCAACGCAAGGCTAATGAGATGGGTGGATGCACACTTGCTACTCTCTACTCACTAATGAGGTGTTTGATCACTCAACTATCAAATCTCTCAACCTCACTAGGCCTCTTGCACTCACTTGCAATCACAATGTGTTTGGGAACCTTTCAAATGAGCAAGAGAGACAGCATGAATGAGGGGGAAGCATATTTATACCCCCCAACTCAAAACATGCACGAAGGGGTAAGTCCAGCCAGTTACACACTGACCGGACGCACCTGTCGGGGTGACCGGACGCGTCCGGTCAGTGTCTAACGGCTACGTGACGTTAGCCCTGACACCAGTACGATACACTGACCGGACGCACCCATGCGTCCGATCACCACTGACCGGACGCGTCCGGTCATCAATTTCCCTCTCTGGAACCTCTCTGGACGCGACCGGACTCACCTCCTGGTGCGTCCGGTCGAAAACTGAAGAGCGTCCGGTCGAAGCCAAGCCTGCTTCTTAGCCAAACCAACTGACCGGACGCACGCCCCAGCGTCCGGTCATTAGGGTTGAAGCGTCCGGTCAAATTTTGAAGTCCGAAACGACTTCGGTTTGCGACGCTCCCTTCACGAATTTTCTTCCTTATGATCTTAGGGACCTTTCTAAGCTACCTAGGGCTTTGGTTAACAAGTGTGCACCACATCTAACTCAAAAGTCTCACCTAGGTCAAGCTACCCATTCAAACCCCTCTTTATAGTACGGCCAAAGAGATAAAACAAAGACCTATGCTACTCTAAGTGTCCTTCAACACCAAGTGACACTTAGTGCTAGCCTATCACCGTCTTCGTCGTCCATCCTTTGAAAACCGAACGAATTCCATCAATAGAGAGGCATGAATACCATAGTGCCCTTACGATCATCATTACCATGACCTAACTCAATTGTTTCTGCAAAACACACGTTAGTCATAGTAGTTTACCGTTGTCATCCAATCACCGAAACCCACTGGGGGCCTAGATGCTCACAATCTCCCCCTTTTTGGTGATTGATGACAACCTCAAGTATGTTTGAAAGAGAGGAGGTTTTCAAATGCTTGATTCATATAAGCATGTGACAATAAGATCAAAGGGGTTAGGCATGCTTATACGAACCAAGTCACCATAAGTACTCAACATGATAAGAGATAACACAAGTACTTATGAAACATGCTCATTTATCGGAGTATAAGAGTGCGGAAGCGAAGTAAATGAGCATAAGCATATGACCTGAATAGGATAACGAGTGAAGCATAACATGTCAAAACTGAGCATAAACAAGTGACATGAATATAAAACAAGAGTAGCAACACATGTCACAACCAAAAGACATCCAATTAACGTACAAGTGCCAAAAGATAAACATGCATGCGAATGAGTGCAAGATCACACAAAAGATCGGAAACCCTCTCACAAGCTCCCCCTAAGACTAACATACGCTCTCTCCCCCTTTGGCATCAAGGACCAAAACCTAAGGGTCGGTAGGAGGGATGGGAGCAGACGAGTCGGGCGATGAGGTGCGCGGCAGAGTCTCGAACTGAGCAAGGTAAGCTGCCTCGTCGGACGAAGAACTGAGAGCTGGCTGACCCTCTGACACTGGACGTGGAGGAGAAGCAGTCTGGGTCTGCTCAGCTGACTCGGGAGCTGTGTCTGGCGCTGGGAGCGCTGGCTCTGGAGGAGGGTCTACTGACTCAGTCACGGCCACTGTCACTGACGTCGAAGCCGCAGGCACTGAACTGTCTGGCAAAGTCGCACTCTGAGAGACCGGAGGCTCAAACGACGCGACTGAGGAGGGTATGGTCTCTGTGGTACCGGTAGCTGGATCTGGAGCGGAGGTCACCGGCAACTGAAACTCAGGAGGTGTAGGCAGGCCGGTGAGCTCACTGAAGGTAGCCTCCAAAGTCCTAGGGGTCACGAGGATCGACTCGGTCTGAGGAGGAGTGAATCCGGAGCGGAGCGGCGTGCACCCTGACGGCTGCCCTGGCTGAGGGGTCGTGAACCACTGAGGGTACTGAGGGAAAGGCGAGACCGTCGACGAGGGAGCTGTGAAGAACGAGGCCGATGGCCCGGACTGCTGCAGCTGGAGCTGAGATGGCTGAGGTAACTGAAAAGCGGCCATCCTCTCCATGAAGGCTAGGGTCTGAGTCTGAAGCTGGATCATCTGCCTCTGGAGAGCGTCCTGGCGCTCCTGTGTCTGTGCGGCTGCCACTGCCTGTGCCGCTGCTAGGCGAGCCTGCTCCTGTGCCTGTCTGCGCTGCTCCTCAGCCTGACGCTGAACCTCCTCGGTAAGGCGCGACTGCTGCTGCTCCATTCGTGAGAGAATGGCTAGAAGTGCTGGGTCGGAGCCGGCCATACGAGAGGAGGAGGCCTCGGAGTCGTGAGCACCCTGTGGTCGCATCCTCGGAAGAGGAGCGTAGTCCTCGTCGGTGCTGTCGGACGGGAAGTCGTCGTCTGGGTCCTCTCCCTCTGCCTCAAGAGCTGCGAGCTCAGCCTCTGCCAACTGACTGACTGTCTCATCCTGCTGAGCCTCAGTCTCAGGAACCTCTGGCCTCTGGCGCGGACCTCGGGGCCTAGTGTCGGGATGAGCCCCTGCAAGCTGGCGAGTGTCGTACTCAGGGAACTCGGTCGGCGACTGAAGAAGCTCAGGTAGAAGACCAGGAATTATCCGCCGCAAAAGGAAACAGATAATGTGAGCATATGGAAGCTGGCGGTGACCCTTGAAGCCCTCTGCTAGTGTGTCCTCCATCTCTGAAATAATGACGTCCCAAATATCGAACTCAAGCTGTGACACAAGGTGGTGAACTAGCCAAATCTGTATCCGGGTCAACCCCTCTCTGTAACCTGTCCGGGGCAAAAGAGTACGCCTCATAACCTCGTGCACGAGGCGGGCCGTCGGCGTCAAGTCACGAGGACGCCGGCTGGACCCCTCGTCGAACGGCTCCCGGAAGCAGGCACGCACTGTCTCTGCGGGGGGAATCTCTCCTGCGTGTGGTCGCCTGGGTGGCTCTGTCTGTCCGTAACAAACTGTGTGCACACGAGTCGGATAGACTGTCAAACCAAGGTACTCCCTGGCACGTGAGCTGTAGAGCCTGTAGGACCTCCCCCTGAAGGCGAAGTGGAGAAACCGGTGGTCCGGGGAGATCCACAGAGAGGCATAGAACTGTCGAACCCAGTCCTCAATGTACAAACCACCTCGACCAAGAAGATCCGCTAACCCTGGCAGGTAGGATAGCATCGGGCGGAGCGGCTCGCCAGCAACTGCAACAAGCGCCTCCAGCGAGCAAACTCTGTGTGGTCTGATGTGCACACCACTGGTGACGTAGGCCCGATAGAAGTCCTCCTGAATAACTGTGTAAAAACCCTCTGCTGCCTGAGGGTGCCGGGCTGCTGGAAACCACTCCTCGTACGGTATCAAACGAAGAGCCTGCACCTGACGTGCTGTCGCTGTCCGCAGGTCCAAGTGCTCCACAGGTGGGGGTCCCTGTGGCCTCGGAGGGGGTCGTCCACCCCGCCTCTGTCCCTCAGGTCGAGGAGAAACCTGAGTGCGAGTACGGGTAGACCTGCGGAGAGGCTGCTGAGCTGGCTGCTCCTCTGGCTGGTCCTCTGGCTGACCCTCTGCCTGGGCCTCTGGAGCAGAACCGCCGGCTGAAGCTGCGGCGAGGGCTGAAGCTGCCTCGGACGGAAACTGAAAGTCCGGAGGGAGGACGTCAGCCGGGTCGTCAAGGGAGTACTCGTGACCGCGGACCCGGACGACGCCACCCTCTGTCTGAAGTAAGGCCTGAACCTGCTGCTCTGTAAGGAGATCGCGAATGCGCGTAACAGCCTGCTGACTACTGCCCTGACCGGCCTGCTCTGTAGAAGAGTCGTGAATCCGCAGACCACCGGTGGAACCACCCTGCTCTGCCCTCTCGGCTGCTCGAGCCACTGCAAGCGCAACCTCTGAATCTCGATCGCGGCGCTTGCGCTTCTTGGAGACGAGCTTCTGAGGCCGCTTCCCCTTGTCGCCAGAGGGAGGAGGCGGGGGAGGAGGATCGTCCCCGGGACCTCCGCCGACGTTCTTGCAGCGAGCCATCGCTACAAGAACAGAACAACTGCCACTAACTGCTGCCAACTGCCACTGAGAATCACAACCACTGACAAGACGCACTGCCACTGAGGACCACTGTATCGGACCGACTCGCTGACGAGACACGATGAGCCGACGAAGCGTAGGTAAGACACCGACACGTGCGGGCACCAAGATGTCTCGCCGGAAGGATCTGCGCGAGAAAACGGCCACAAAAAAAAAAATTAAAACAGCCGGAACATTGGTTGAGACATTTCGCCGAACACCTGGTGGGCAGGGTATATGGAGAGGGGGGAAGCGCACTGCGGAGGGTCGGCCGGAGAGAGGACGAGCCGGAGAGGAAGCCGATGGGGAAGCACGCCGGCGAGGAGGAATCCGGCGGGGGAACTCCGGCGAACAGCGAGGTCCGGCGAGCTTGGGCACGGGCGCGGGCGCGGGGCGGGGAGCGGTCACACCGGGGGCGAGCGAGCGCGGCGGGGAGCGGGCACGCCGGGGGCGAGCGAGCGCGGCGGGGAGCGAGCACGCCGGGGGCGAGGTGGTGCGGCAGGGAGCGGGCACGCCGGGGGCGAGGTGGTGCGGCGGCGCGGGAGAGACGGCGGCACGGGCGCTGGCGCGACGAGGAAGAAGAAGAGGTGAGGCCCACGTGTCGGTTGGATGAGTTTATTGCGCTCGTTAAGTGACGACCGGACGCACTGCTCGAAATGACCGGACGCACGGCACCCAGCGTCCGGTCACGAACAGAGAGCTCCCGGAACGTGATTTCCACGACCGGACGCGTCCGATCAGACATGACCGGACTCATCCAGCGTCCGGTCAACCGCTGGCAATGGACCGGACGCACGATCAAATTCCTGACCGGACGCGCCGAAGACACTGTGCACTTGCGCGCGCTCTGCACTGACCGGACGCACCCTATGAGTCCGGTCGCAGCGTCCGGTCACAGGGAAAACACAGTTTTGACTCGATATTTCGCGCCGACTTCTCGCAACTAAGTTCCAACTCAAATAAGAGGCAAATAAACACTAGTTGGAACCTAGAGGAGTGACCTCTCTCAAACCCTCAAAATTTTCAAATAATTTGCCATAGGCTAAGTTAAATTTTTAGATAAAATAGGCAATAAAGCTCCAAGGAGACAACATGTGGCCACCAAAACTAGGGGTTTTAACCAATTAGA
The DNA here is from genome assembly GCA_009763385.1 of Coix lacryma-jobi var. lacryma-jobi. Lineage (NCBI taxonomy): Eukaryota > Viridiplantae > Streptophyta > Magnoliopsida > Poales > Poaceae > Coix > Coix lacryma-jobi. Next base: position 18,775,904 of record CM019830.1, on the reverse strand, counting down.
GCCTCAAATGCTCCCCCTAGCGGTGGACGAACACAGCGGTTGCTCAAAACATAACCGAAAAGAAACGACAAAGCAACAAACATGCATATGCAATGCAAAGCGGAATTTGAATCTAGGTTGCTTGTCAAGTTTGCTCATGGGTAAGCTTCTTCACACGCTTTTTAGGGCGGTTATCTTAACCACGTCTGACAAGCCTATGTGCATAGCATAATTTAAACATGGCATATGATACAATGCAATGCAAAGACAACCCCCTTTCACCTTTTGACAAAGTTACTTAGATCAAGCACATTGAGCTCACTTCGCAATCTACAAAGGGTGCTCTCATCTAGGGGTTTTGTGAAGATATCCGCCAATTGATCTTCGGTTCTAACTCCCTCTAAGGATATATCTTTCTTGGAAACATGATCTCTAAGGAAGTGATGGCGAATATCTATGTGCTTTGTGCGAGAGTGTTGAACCGGGTTGTTAGCAAGCTTAACCGCGCTCTCATTGTCACACAACAAAGGTACCCTTTCTAGAACTACACCATAATCTAAAAGGGTTTGCTTCATGTAAAGGATTTGTGCACAACAAGCACCCGCGGCTATGTATTCCGCCTCGGCGGTAGACAAGGCCACACTATTTTGCTTCTTTGAACTCCATGACACTAGAGATCTCCCAAGCAAATGGCACCCTCCGGATGTGCTTTTTCTATCAATTTTGCAACCCGCGTAATCCGAATCGGAATACCCAACGAGTTGGAAGTTAGCTCCTTTGGGATACCACAGGCCAATGCTTGGGGTGTGCTTGAGGTACCTAAGGATTCTCTTCACCGCTATGAGATGTGATTCCCTAGGATCGGCTTGAAAACGAGCACACATGCATACACTAAACATGATGTCGGGCCTAGATGCGGTCAAGTATAACAAACTACCAATCATAGAACGGTAGAGAGTTTGATCAACCGGGTTACCTCCCTCATCTAGGTCGAGATGTCCGTTGGTTGGCATTGGAGTCTTGATAGGCTTGCAATCATCCATGTTGAAGCGCTTGAGGAGGTCTTTTGTGTACTTCTCTTGAGATATAAAAGTCCCCTCCTTCAATTGCTTGACTTGAAAGCCTAGGAAAAATGTGAGCTCGCCAATCATCGACATCTCGAACTCCTTCGACATCAAGTCACCAAATTCCTTGCAATAGGCTTCATTTGTTGACCCGAAGATGATATCATCGACGTAGACTTGACAAATGAAGATCTCTCCATCAAGCTTCTTGGTGAATAGTGTGGTGTCGACCTTCCCAATGGTGAAGCCCTTCTCAATTAGGAAGTCCCGAAGGCGCTCGTACCACGCTCTAGGGGCTTGCTTGAGCCCATAAAGCGCCTTGGACAACCTATAAACATGATTAGGATATCTAGGGTCTTCAAACCCGGGAGGTTGATCAACATAGACTAGTTCATTTATGAAGCCATTTAAAAATGCACTTTTCACATCCATTTGATATAATTTAATGTCATGATGTGATGCATATGCAAGGAGGATACGAATAGCTTCGAGTCTTGCAACCGGTGCAAAGGTCTCTCCAAAATCCAAGCCTTCAACTTGAGAGAACCCCTTTGCCACTAGCCTTGCCTTGTTTCTAACAACCTTGCCTTGATCATCTTGCTTGTTCCTAAACACCCATTTTGTTCCAATGACTCTTGCGCCTTTTGGTCGCTCTTCAAGTGTCCAAACTTGGTTGCGGGTGAAGTTGTTTAATTCTTCATGCATGGCATTCACCCAATCCGGATCACCTAGAGCTTCATCTACAATGGTAGGCTCAACAAGAGAAACAAAGGAGTGATGTTCCATAAATAAAGCAAGTTTTTGAGAGCGAGTCATTACACCCCTTGTCGGACTCCCTATGATGAGATCTTGAGGATGAGCTTGTAGTAGAGGAGTAGTCCTTCGATCAACCACTTGAGGGGCCGCTTGTGGAGCATCAACATCTTGAGCGTGTACCACCATTTGATCATGGGAGACATGAGTATCTTCATTTGGATCCCTCCCATCTTTGTCATCATCAAGTGGTACATGTGATGAGGATGGCTTGTCAATGACTTGCACATCATCATCATCATCTTTAGGCTTGATGACTCCAACCGGCATGTTCTTCATTGCATCCCTCAATGGTTCATCACCTACATCATCAAGATTTTCATGCTCTCCTTGAGAGCCATTAGATTCATCGAATTCCACATCATATGTTTCCTCTACCATCCCGGTGGCATGGTTGAATACTCGATATGCTTTGGACTTCAATGAGTAACCAACAAGAAAACCAATATCACATCGGCGTTGAAACTTCCCTAGGTGTTGGCGCTTCTTGAAGATGTAGCATTTGCACCCAAACACTCTAAAGAAGGATACATCCGGCTTCTTGTTGTTGAGTAGCTCATAGGGGGTCTTGCCAAGGAGACGATGGGGGAACAACCGGTTTGATGCATAGCAAGCGGTGTTGATTGCTTCCGCCCAAAATCTTTCCGGTGTAGTGTACTCATCTAACATAGTCCTTGCTAGGGTGATTAGTGTTCGGTTCTTCCTCTCAACTACCCCATTTTGTTGTGGTGTGTAGGTTGCGGAGACTTCATGCTTGATCCCAACTTCATCACAATATTGCTCAATGTGGGTGTTGTCGAACTCTCTTCCATTGTCACTTCTTATCTTTTTGATCTTCAAGTCAAACTCATTTTGGGCTCTCTTGGCAAACTTCTTGAATGAAGGGGTTGCTTCGGATTTGTCATGAAGAAAGAATACCCAAGTGTATCTAGAGTAGTCATCAACAATCACTAGACAATAGAGATTTCCACCCAAGCTAGCATATGTTGTTGGTCCAAATAGATCCATGTGAAGTAGCTCTAACTCTCTTGATGTTGACACAAAAGCTTTGGTTGGATGTGTATTTGCAACTTGCTTGCCGGCTTGACATGCACTACACAATTTGTCCTTCTCAAATTTGACATCCTTCAAGCCCCTAACCAAATCCTTCTTCAATAGCTTGTTGAGAGTGTTCATTCCAACATGTGCTAATCTTCTATGCCAGAGCCAACCAAGAGATTGCTTAGTGAACAAACATGTCTTCAAGTTGGCATCTTCGGAGGTAAAATCCACTAGATAGAGATTGTTGTATCTAAAGCCTTTGAATATCACTTGTATATCATCTTTCTTGGTTACAACCACTTCCTTGTCGGTGAACAAGCATTGAAAGCCAAGATCACATAGTTGCCCAACGGATAGCAAGTTGAAGCTTAATGATGCAACTAGAAGCACATTGGAGATGGTATGATCGTTTGATATAGCCACTTTGCCCAATCCTTTGACATTGCCCTTTGAGTTGTCACCAAATGTTATCTTTTCTTGGTCATCGACATTCTCTTCTAGTGAGGTGAACATCCGGGGATCTCCGGTCATATGTTGTGTGCATCCACTATCAATTACCCAATGTGATCCACCGGTCTTGTAGTTCACCTACACACAAGAAATCAAGCTTGAGCTTTCGGGACCCAAACTTGTTGCGGTCCCTTAACTTTCTCAACTAGTGACTTAGCAACCCAAATTTGCCTTGGCCTATTCTTGTTAGGTGGCCCCATAAACATAACCTTCACTTTGCCACTAGAATCTTGTCTAAGCATGTAGTGAGCATTGAAGGCAAAGGGTCTAGCATGCTTGGGCAAGGGTGTGGGCTTTGGCTCCTCACAAGCATGAGCAAAGTGTCCTTCCTTTCCACACTCATAGCATCTCCCAATCTTCTTCTTCTTTGGCTTAGTGATGCTCTTGCGTTGCTTCATCTTCTCTTCAAGAAAGCCAATGCCATTTCTATTGGTCTTCATGACGGTGTTCATGAGAAGCTCACTTTGAAGACATTGACCCTTGGTGAAGTTCCTCAAACCGGTGGTGAGGTGCTCTTTCTCCTTCTTGAGCTTGTCATTCTCTTGTTGGAGTTCCATTTGAGATGGTGTCATTTTGTAGTCCCTCTCCATCTTTAATCTCTTGTTCTCTTCTTTTAGCATGTCTAGCTCAAGTGTCATGCTATATTCATCGTCATGAGATTGAATGATAACTTGCTTGGTGGTTGAAAGCTTTTCTAAATCAACCTTGAGCTTTGCATTCTCATTCTTGATCTTGACATAGTCATCATAGTGATCGGCCTCAACCACTTTCTTGCCCTTGCCACTAGCACTTTGCTCAACATGCTCACTAACCAAGTCCTCACAAGATGTTGCTATGTCACACTTAACAACAAGGTTAGGAGCATCATGTGTCTCATGTGAAAGCATATCATAAGCAATGGTGAGAGTATCATAGTCTACTTTCACTTGAGTATATTGTTCCTTAAGCAAAGCATGACTAGTGGAAAGGTCACTATGCATCTTATCAAGTTTTTCATTTTTAGCTTTGAGCTCCTTGTTAGAGGACTTGAGCTCCTTGATAGTGGATGACATAGTTGCAAGTTCATCTTTTAGTTCATCACTAGCATGAATAGCATGATCACACTTTTCAACAAGAGATTCATTTTCATCAACAAGCTTCTCATTTTTAGCTCTAGTCTTTCTTATGATTTTAGAGTAGTCATTTAGCAATTTGACAAGTTCATCATAAGTGGGAGCCTTAAATTCACCATCACTATCACTATCACTAGAGTCATCATTGTTTTGTACCTTCCGGTCACCCTTGGCCATAAGGCATAGGTGTGTAGATGATGATGGTGACGGTGGTGATGGTGGTGTAGAGGAGCCAATGACTAGAGCGGCCACCTTCTCCTTCTCATCATCACTATCTTCATTTGATGAGCCACCGGAGGAGTCAATATCGGTGAGCCAATCACCAACAATGTAAGCCTTCCCACCTTTCTTGTGGTATTGCTTCTTTTTCTTGCCATCCTTCTTGTAGTAGGGCTTTTCATCCTTCTTCTCATCTTCACTTGATGAGTCATACTTCTTGCCCTTGTTCTTGTTCTTGTAGCTCTCTTTCTTGGGCTTGGTGCATTGATGGGCAAGATGGCCAAGCTCACCGCAATTGTAGCAATCCATTTCGGAGATTGGTCTCCTCTTGCTACTTGTGAAGAATTTCTTCTTTCTTGAGTCAAAGTTGACTCCATTCTTGTGAAGCTTCTTCAACATCTTGGTGGTCTTCTTCACCATGAGAGCAATGTTGGAATCATCTTCATCATCGCTTGTGCTCTCATGATGCACCTCAATAGCCTTGGACTTGCCCTTCTTGTCATGGCTTGCTTTGAAGGCCAAGTCCTTCTTCTTGTCGGTGGAGGAGCCACCACTCGGTGTGATGTGCATGTACATCTCATGAGCATTGATCTTCCCCAAGACTTGTGTTGGTGTAGATGTGGAAAGATCACCTTGATGTAGCACGGTCACAATGTGTCCATACTTGTCAATGGGAAGGACACATAGGATCTTCCTCACAACATCGGATGGTTGCATTTGTGTGAGGCCAAGACCATTGAGCTCCTCTACAAGAACATTCAAGCGTGAGTACATTTCGTTTGCATTTTCATGAGCAAGCATTTCAAACGAGTTCATCTTTTGCACAACCAAATGATAACGCTCCTCACGCTCACTCTTGGTTCCCTCATGGAGCGCACAAATATTTTCCCATAGATCATGGGCATTTTTGTGGTTCCGAACACGATTGAACACATCCTTGCAAATGCCTCTAAAAAGGATGTTTTTGGCTTTTGCATTCCATTTTTCATTTTCCTCCTCATTAGGAGTGAGGCTAGTGCCTTCTTTGGGCTTGGCAAAGCCGGTGATCGCGGCATTGAGGCATTTAACATCAACCGCTTCTAGATACGACTCCATACGGATTTTCCAATATGGGAAGTCGTCTCCCTCGAACATGGGAGGTGGACCATCACCTCCGGACATCTTAACTCTAGGCGGTTAAGCCTAAATCGAGAGCACGAGGCTCCGATACCAATTGAAAGGATCAAGATGCCCAAGAGGGGGGGGTGAATTGGGCTTTTCTAAAACTTCTTGCAATAACAAAACCTATCAAGCCCCAATTAACCCCCTAGTGCCTCGAAGTGTGTATGACAAGAATCAATAGCACAAAAGATTATCACTAAGCCAATTCTACTCTAGCATGGCAATTCAATTTGGGATGAACAACAAGTGTAATGCGGAATTGAATTGCTTGAATGTAAATGCGTAAGTAAAGAGTAGAGATGACTCGACGATCTTTTTGCCGAGGTATCGAGGTGTCGGCACACCCCCCTAGTCCTCGTTGGAGCACCCGCGCAAGGGTATCGCTCCCCCTTGATCCGCGCAAGGATCAAGTGCTCACTACGAGCTGATTCTTCGCCACTCCGGCCCGGTGAATCGCTCGCTACCGGTCACAACTTGGCTTGGGTCATCCACAATGCCTCCGGATGATCACCAAGCTCTCCGATCGCCACCAAGCCGTCTAGGTGATGCCGATCACCAAGAGTAACAAGCAAGAACTCTCACTTGACCAACGCAAGGCTAATGAGATGGGTGGATGCACACTTGCTACTCTCTACTCACTAATGAGGTGTTTGATCACTCAACTATCAAATCTCTCAACCTCACTAGGCCTCTTGCACTCACTTGCAATCACAATGTGTTTGGGAACCTTTCAAATGAGCAAGAGAGACAGCATGAATGAGGGGGAAGCATATTTATACCCCCCAACTCAAAACATGCACGAAGGGGTAAGTCCAGCCAGTTACACACTGACCGGACGCACCTGTCGGGGTGACCGGACGCGTCCGGTCAGTGTCTAACGGCTACGTGACGTTAGCCCTGACACCAGTACGATACACTGACCGGACGCACCCATGCGTCCGATCACCACTGACCGGACGCGTCCGGTCATCAATTTCCCTCTCTGGAACCTCTCTGGACGCGACCGGACTCACCTCCTGGTGCGTCCGGTCGAAAACTGAAGAGCGTCCGGTCGAAGCCAAGCCTGCTTCTTAGCCAAACCAACTGACCGGACGCACGCCCCAGCGTCCGGTCATTAGGGTTGAAGCGTCCGGTCAAATTTTGAAGTCCGAAACGACTTCGGTTTGCGACGCTCCCTTCACGAATTTTCTTCCTTATGATCTTAGGGACCTTTCTAAGCTACCTAGGGCTTTGGTTAACAAGTGTGCACCACATCTAACTCAAAAGTCTCACCTAGGTCAAGCTACCCATTCAAACCCCTCTTTATAGTACGGCCAAAGAGATAAAACAAAGACCTATGCTACTCTAAGTGTCCTTCAACACCAAGTGACACTTAGTGCTAGCCTATCACCGTCTTCGTCGTCCATCCTTTGAAAACCGAACGAATTCCATCAATAGAGAGGCATGAATACCATAGTGCCCTTACGATCATCATTACCATGACCTAACTCAATTGTTTCTGCAAAACACACGTTAGTCATAGTAGTTTACCGTTGTCATCCAATCACCGAAACCCACTGGGGGCCTAGATGCTCACAGAGGGTTTGGAAGGTTGGCATCATCAGAACCTCCAGCTCCAGTGCGAGTATTCACAGGCATCTGTTAAGCAACTTGGAACTTAGCATTCATAGATAGGGTTCTGAAACAACTGACTGATAAGCTTCACTAATACAAAGGTTGATAGATTGATAAAGATTTCTGACAGACACAACTGACTGATAAGGGGAAAAAGGTACGAAAAGAAAGATACAGACTGACTTAACAAAAGACAGACTAACGCTCCCAAACCTAGACTAAGGTTTTAGGTAAGCAAGTGGTACAGACACACGGGATCTCCATCTCTTAAAGACGGGTCTAGTCCTCATCGATGATGATCATTTCTTCGTCGTCGTCTTCTTCTTCGAGGATGAGCTCAGGCTCTTCCTCCTCGTCCTCGTCTTCAGCGTGGACGTCCTCAGCAGGTTCAATTTCTTCGTCCACGTCTGGCTCTTGTTCCACATCGGGTTCTTCCACTACTCCGTCCTCAGGGTCTTCCATAACCGGGGGTACCAAGGGGTGGAGTTGATCATACAGCTGATGCACTTCCTCATGAAGCATATCATTTAACTGTTCAATCTGAGTTGTGTACTGCTGCAGTCCGTGGAGCTCGGCTCTGGTGACGTCCTCACGGATCCAAGCATCATTGCGCTGCTCGATAGCGCGAACCGTGTTCCGGTTGGCCTGCTCCAGGGAAGCTCGTGCCTCATAAAACTCCAGGCGTGAGTGGTAGAAGTCATGCTCCAAGTTCTTCAGCTCAGCCTTCAGATCCTTGATCTCCTCCTTCAGGTTCTTACGGGTGCGGCGGGGAAAACGACGACCATTGGAAGATTCGGCAGTCTCTTCTCCAACGCGTGGTGCCAGCTGATGGCGCGGCACGCCATTGGGTCCAGTCGACTTGCGAGCAGTCAGCTTGATACGAGCCATGTCTGGTTAAGAGAAGATGGATGAGAAAGGCTAGCAAGAACAGGTAAAGGCATACTACCCCAACGAACTTAGAGAGGAAGTTAACTTAAGTGATTATGACATGATGCATGAATCGTTCCTATGGAACAAAGCAATGCAATAAATAAATAAGATACATAGGGCTTAAAACATGTTGTTCCACTAGCTAGTGTTGCCATATGAGAGACAAGATGAGAGAAGCAATTTGGACTCAAAATAGTCAAGTTTAGTTTGTTTGAACTCAAAAGGTCTTTTGAAGTTTTCGCAAAAACGAACACTGCAACGTTAAAGTGAGATGCTCCGATACCACTCTGTGACGGAACGACCCTAATCCCATGGCCCACGTGTCCCTGTCAACCTCTGACAGCCGAACCCATGTTCCATGTGATTAAGACCTGTTCGCCACCGGGCTACATCAGTGCCCAATGTCCGCAGGATCATCTCACAATTCGGTTACAGCATTGCATACTTTTACAAATAACATCGGAATAAAGAGCGGAAGACTTAAATAACAATAGTTTTACAAAGCAGGGTTCCAAATAGAAATTAAGGTGCAGTTATTACAAACCAAGTTCTGATAATAGAGATAGACATAGGCAACATAGTGGAGAACAGCAAAGATACTTATAATCACCCAGCCCGAGGGTGTACAACTATTCTTCGGCCTCATCGGCCTCTTCCTGGACGATGGTCACGCAGCAGGGTGCAAGACACATCGGGGACTCTGTCATACCTGCAGCATGGGTAACAAACCCTGAGTACTGGGGTACTCAACAAGACTTACCCGACTAAGAAAAAGGGAGAAGACTCAGGAATGAGAGGCTTAGGGTAGTCAAGGTAAGGCTTAAGCAAGATCAAGTATTTTGCAGAAAAGCATTTTTGTAAACCTTATTTTATTTTGGAAAGATTCAGTATTCCTCAATTCTTCATCGTTCATGATTCATTTTACATTTCAAAACATACCTAGTTGAGAACCACTCTCCGTTGACAGTCAGTGGACCAAGTCTCCATAACCGAGGAGCAACGTTAATCTGGATAAATAATACTCAGCTGAGGATCCCTATCCACACTGCATATGTAGCACCCAAGCTTGCATATGCCAACTCGTCTACCACGATTCCTCCAAGATTGGGCCCGGTCCTACGCCACCCGGAAGTACAGTACACCACTCCTATCCAGGTACGACGACCACGTGGGTACATGCTACTTCCGCCATCTCTCCACTCCCAGTGCGCGGTTGTCAGTCCAATAAAGGATTCCTCGGAGCCAGAGCTTTCCGAAGTATGTGAATAGTTACAAGTCTTGACCAGCAGGCCCCCATACGGATGGTCCTAAAGTTTTTCCGTCAGCAACAAGCACCTCGGGACTCTAACCCAAGAGTACAGGTCCTGTCGGTTTTTCAACCCTGTCCCGGTCGGTGTCAACTGTTGAGTCCCGGACTACAACATGACGGCACCGTACGCGCGGACAACCTCTTCTCGACAATGACCACATGCTAGCTAGGCAAGCAGTCATTGAACGGGAAGTAAAGCCAAATTCCCATAAAGATTCTTTCAGTGATCACACTTTTGAAAATGGCATTTTATTGCAAAGTCTAATTCAATAAGCATTGCTAAGCATTTTTCAAATACTTTTGAAAAGCAGGTATCGGGTGTATCAGTGGTCAAGGTGGATAGTGCATCAATTAGGATAGCACACAACTCCTATAAACCTAATGCAATAATTTAACTCAAAAGCATTTAAGGAAATTATTTTATAAATTCAAGGAAAGGGGTTAAATGCACCGGGGCTTGCCTTGAAGAGCAAAGAGGGCAGGCTCGAGGGCGGCAGGGCAGTTGTCGGAGCTCGGGGTAGCCTCAGGGACAGGTTCGTCGGCGGCTGTCTCGATCTTGACGCCTTCTTCGGTGACTATACGAATGCAATGATGCATGCTCATGAGTATGCTAGTACGAACAATGCAACACAGGGCATACAACATGAACCTTAATCACCTTTTCGATTTTTCTTAATTATTTAAAAAGGTCATTTTATGCAGTTGCTCCAAAAATTACCAAATTAATCACATAAGTTCATTATGGTGTAGATAGATGGCAAAACAAATTTCATAATTTTTGGAGGTCATTAAGGTGCTCAAATAAAATCAGACATCAATTAACAAACGGCACTATTTAACAATTAAAATAAAGGCTCAAAAATCAACTTGTTCCAAAAGACTTCAAAATTTCACCAGAGACTAAACATGGCATAGGAAGCTCACAAAAATTTATCTCATGATTTTTGGAGTTATAAATGATTTTCTAAAAATCCAGAACCATCCATTTATTAATTAAAAGAGGGATTTTACATTTTCAAATTCTTGCAGAAAAGTCAAGTTTCATATTTTTATAAAATACTACATAGTATAAAGACTCAACTGTAAAATTTTCAGAATTTTTAGAGCAATACAGAAAATCATACAAAAAGATGAAAAGGGAACACTATTCACAACTTCCTAAAAAGGAAAAAGAGCACTGTGCTCTTTCCTCGCAAGGCTCGGGCGAAACGGGCTCGGGCGAGACGGAGACGACTGCTTCGTCCGTCGTCCGAGGCCTGGCTTGGAGGCTCGGGCGAGACGGAAACGACTGTTTCGTCCGAGGCCTGGCTTGGAGGCTCGGGCGAGACGGAAAGGCTCGGGCGAATCGCAGGCGAGGCGGACGGCGGACCGGCCGCTCGGGGCTCGCGCTGGGAAAGCCGAGGGTGGGGAAAGATTCGCGGGCTCACCGTGAGTCGGGAGGGAGGCTCGGCGAGGCGGTGCAGGGTCGGAGGAGGGAGCTCGACGTTGGTGGTGCTTCGGCGGAGCTCTCTCGGCGGCGAGCGGCGTGCCGGCGGCTCTGTTCACCAAACACGGTCACCAGGAGCGGGTTAGGAGCGCAAGGAGGCAAGGAAGATGAAGCAGGGGTCGGGGAGGAAAGATCACGGCCGGGGAGAGAGTATTTCTCAATCCCGTGCTCACCGGTGTTTCGCCGGAGTTTGGGAAGATGGGGTTTCGCCGGGCGATTGGAGGCGGCGGAGGTAAAATTGAGGGGGCTGGGAAGCTTCGCGAGCTCAAGGCGGAGCTTTCGGGCTAGGTGGTTGAGCGGCGGAGGCTCTGGAGTGAGCTGGCGACGGTGGCGGAGGAACGGCGGCCGGCGGGTGGCTTTTATAGCCAAGCGTGCTGCCGCTCGGGGCGTGCTGTGGCAGGGATAAGGTCGGGCGTGTGCGCGTGCTGTCGGTTGATGGGAAAAGGGAGCGAGAATATCGCTCAGGACCCGGGCGCAGTAGGGGACGGGGCACGGGTCAACTTTGGCGCGTGCGGGTGCGGCATGATGGCGCGGACAGCGGCGACAGGTTGGAGGCAGGCGAGCAGCTGCCAGGCGCGTGGCGCACGCGGCGCCGGCGAGCTGCCATGGCCGGGCCCCCCCTGGCCCTAGGTAGAAGATGAACAGGGCTAGGGTGTAGGGTTTGACTTTCTGTATTTTGCAAATTTCTCCCAAAAATTAAACTGAGCAGCAAAAACTCAAAATACCAAAGTTGTGCAGAAAAAGGAGATCTACAACTTTGTCAAAAAGAATATTTTCAAATTCCAAACAGTTTTTGAATTATATTCGAAAACAGAAAAGGGAACACTTTTGGGATTTGGATAAATTCAAAATTACTTTTGATTTTATATAGAAACTTGAAAATCTATAAAAACCAAAGTTGTTCCTCTTGACAAGATCTACAACTTTACTTTTTGGACCAAGTCCAAATTTTGAATAGTTTTTAACTTATTAAAAGAGGGGTAAAAACCAGGGTTTGAAATTTAGGGTTTTTCAAAGGGATTTGAAATCTGTTTTTCATTTTGGGTTTTGAACAACACAACAAAGCTTCAAGACACTAAACTGAACAAGAAATACACAAGACTAGGCACAGAGTTGAAATTACCATTTTGCCCTTATAGGAAGATTTGGGCTTTTAGGGTTTTTAGAAAAAGGGATCACTTCACACAAAATACCTTTTAGGAAAAGGTAAAGGCAAGCAACCACTAGACAAACATTAATGCATGACAAGAATGATTATGACTAATGATGATGACATGTCAGGTTAATTACAGATTAAACACCAGAGGTGTTACACAAAGATGATGGGAAGCTTCGGCACCCAGCCGATGGCCAGCAGTGGAAACATTTCAATGAAAACCACATGGACTTTGCAAAGGAACCTAGAAATGTTAGGTTCGCATTGAGTACTGACGGAATGAATCCATTTGCTGAGAGGAGCAGCAAGCACAGCACATGGCCGGTGATCCTCACCATCTACAACCTTCCTCCATGGTTGATGCAGAAGCGAAAGTACCTTTTGCTAACCATCCTAATCTCTGGACCTACACAGCCTGGAGTTGACATGGATGTTTTCTTGGAGCCCTTAATGGAGGACATGAAGATATTGTGGGAAACAGGTGTTAAAATGTTCGATGAGTACCGCAAAGAATCATTCACACTGAGAGCAATTATCTTTGTTACGATCGACGATTACCCTGCTCTCTTCACATTATCAGGGCAGTTCAAGGGAAAGGTTGGTTGTGTGGTATGCATAGATGAAACTGCTTACGTGTCCCTTAATGCATCTAAGAAGATAGTGTACATGAGACACAGACGCTTCTTATCGAAAGGACATAGGTACCGTCAGAAAAAGATGGATAAGTATTTCGACAATAATGTTGAACTACAGTCTACTGCTCCAACAGGTAACAGTAAAGGCAAAAGAGTTTTCAACCTAGTCAGCAAACTCAATTTTGTTTTTGGGAAGAAGACAAAAGACAGAAAACCAAGAAAGGATGTCAAACCAACTCCAGGGGCTACATTCAAGAAAAAGTCTATTTTCTTTGAGTATTTGTCATATTGGCCAGAGTTAGACGTTCGCCACGCAATCGATGGTATGCATGTCCAGAAGAACGTGTTTGAAAGCCTAATTGGAACCTTACTAGACATGAAGGGGAAGACAAAGGAAGGACTGAAATCACGCATGGACATGGTACAGTTAGACATAAAAAATGAACTTCACCCTGTGCTTCAAGAAAATGGGAAGTACCAGCTCCCGGCAGCAAGCTACAACCTCAACAATGAAGAAAAACATGCGATGTGTGCGTGGTTCAAGCATTTGAAAGTCCCATCTGGGTTCTGCTCAAGCATATGGAGTATTGTGTCAATGAAAGACCTTACACTCACCAACTACAACTCACATGATTGTCATGTCATGCTGACTACTTTCCTCCCTATTGCCATCAGGGCTATAAATCCAGTGTGGATCAAGGTTGCTGTCACACGGTGTGCTACTTCTTCAACAGGATCTCACAAAAAGTGATTAACCATGATGAGTTGGCGTCCCTTAAGGAATTCGCAGTGGAGACAGTGTCACAGTTTGAGATGTGTTTCCCCCCAGCATTCTTTGATATTATGGTTCACCTTGTGGTCCACTTGGTTCCACAAATAGAGGCTCTGGGTCCCATGTACTTCCATGAGATGTGGACATATGAGCGTTTCATGTCAATACTAAATGGCTATGTATCAACTCGTGCTCGTCCTGAGGCGTCCATGGTAGAGGGGTACTTAACCGAAGAGGCAATTGAGTCCGGAGGTCCTTTCTGCAACAAGATCCTAAAAGACCAGGTTGCAATAGGTTTACCTCCGTCAAGACATGAGGGCAGGCTGAACGGAAGAGGGAGGATGGGAAAGAAAATAATCGTCCCTCTTGATTACAATCCAATCCTCGAGGCACATCATAGCATCCTACATCAGCTCTCGATAATGGAGCCTTGGATCGAGAAACACATTAATGAGCTTCATGAACATAATCATGGGTGCACTGATGATTGGTTAACGAAGGAACACAAAAAAAAGTTCACCTCATGGCTTCGGGAGCATGACATACCAGATGGGGAAACAACTGAGGAACGCACCATCAAGGTGTTGGCATCTGGACCATCACGCCAAGTCACGACATGACAAACTTATGACATTAGTAGTTTCACGTTCTGTACGAAGTCCAAGGACAACAAGAGCATGGCACAGAATAGTGGTGTTCGATGTGAGGCCTTAGACTCTGAAACTGGTAATGAGACTACATACTTTGGCTTCGTTGAGGACATATGGAACTTGACTATGGTTCATTTCAGATCCCTGTGTTTCGATGTCAATGGGTTGAAGACAAACATGTTACAGTGGACAACTATGGGGTCAGAGTTCTTGATCTAAGTAAGGTTGGCTACAAAGATGATCCGTGGATAATGGCTAACCGTGCTGCACAGGTCTTCTATGCCGAACAAATCCTTTCCCGTAATGAGAAGAAAAGTACTGACAAGCCGAGGCATGTAGTTTTTCCTGGAAAGCAACAAGCTATAGGAGTTGATGGTGTATCTGACCTGGATGAATTTAACGAGTTCAGCGATATGTCTCTCTTTGTAGATGACCATCCAGTAAGGATAAGGAATGTTGAGCGAACCATCCCACAAAAATCATTGCCCTGGGTGCGACATGATGGAGAAGGAAGAATAGTAGCTGCCTAGATTATTTTTGTTATTTGCCTTGTAATCCATTTATGTAATCTTTATGCCACATTAGAGCCACTTTTTATGTATTCAAATCATGAGTTTAAGTGAGTTTTATGTAATCTTTATGCCACATTAGAGCCATTTCTAAAACCCTAAGTCGCACAAAACTCTCTCAAAATTTGAATTTCAAAACTCCGAACATCAAAAATGTAAAAAATGAAGGGATGTCCTATACAAAAGATGTGCACTATGTTGTTACCTACAACTTTGGTATTCAACAGTTCCTCACTAGAGGTCATTAAGTGTGCCATATGTCATCTGCGAGTTGTCGGGCTATTAAATTCGTATAACTTAAAAAAAATTCAGTAATTCACTAGATTTTCAAAAAATCATCAAATTTGGTATGGTGGCATGTATTGGCCAACTAAACTCCAGGAAAAAGAATGAAATGATTTGAACAAAGTGACAACATAGATGCTTCACAAATGGGCATATCTCTTAGAGAGTTTAAGTGAGTTTTACGGAAGATTGTAGTAGATGTGGACAACATGTGCTACAACAGTGTCAAATAAAGTATTGACCAAAACAAAAGTTGTAGATCATGGTGTCCCCTTCAACTTTGGTATTCAAAACTTTCTAATTAGAGCCATATCTTTTAAGATATGGATTTTTAAGAATTGAAACAATATCTGCATTTAAAAAATGGAAATTGGTTAATACAGGCGGTGGTCAATACCAACCGCCTGTAGAAACCATTTCTACAGGCGGTTGGTATTGACCACCGCCTGTATAATTCTATTTTTACAGGCGGTGGTCAATACCAACCGCCTGTAGAAACAATTTCTACAGGCGGTTGGCATTGACCACCGCCTGTAGAAATGGGCTCCCTATATAGGTCAAGAGTTCACCCCGAAAATTTTCTAAGTGTTGGCGCCAGTTCATTCCAAACCAACGCCGTCAGGCTGCCGAAATTTTCCGCCGCCGTTGATCGTCGCGCCACCGTCCCCTCTCCGCTGCGCTCGCCATTTCCGTCGCCGTTGTGAGTCCTCTCCTCCTCCTCCTCCTCCTCTCTCTCTCTCTGCGCATTCAGCGGCGGCGGCGGCATGGCCGCAGCGGGCGGCGGCGGCAGCGCGCGTGGAGGAAGAGTCGAGGACGGCGTGGGCCGGGAGAGGGAGGGAGAGGGGACTTCGCGGCGGCACGGTGGACGCCGCCACAGGGCGCACGCGCGGTGGCGGGCGCACTGCGACGGCGGGCGTGCAAGGCGGCGGCGGGCGGCAGGCGGCCTGCGGGCGGTGGGCGCGCAAGGAGGCAGAGAGGGAGAGGGGAGTTGGGCCAATTGGGCCGGAGAGGGAGAGAGAGGAGGAGGAGGGGCTTGGGCCGAGAGAGGGAGAGAGAGAGGGAGAGGGGAGTTGGGCCAGGAATTGGGCCGGAGAGGGAGAGGAGGAGGAGGGGAGTTTTTATTTTTCCTTTTTTCTTTTATATAATCATTCAAAATTATATCTTGAGAGGGAGAGGGGAGTCACTCACTACTGGTCAGTCGGTGCCCACGTGTGAATTTCAATATTCAATAGATTATATAAATATCTCAATAGATTTTCAATATTTTTACATATATATATATTTAATATTCTTAACCAAAAAAATATAACATTATTATAAAACTAAGAGCTTTGTGCATTTCCACGACGCATCGGCTGGCTTCCCATTCATGTTTTTCACAAACATATTCAAGCATATTCAAGCATAAAACCGATTGAACCCCATGCATGCTTTCACAAACATATTCAAGCACACAAATATGAAATGCCATGTTTTTTTTTCTTTTTTCTTTTATATAATCATTCAAAAATTCATATCTTGAAAAATGTTAGCGATAAATAGTGAAATAATTTTTTTCTTTTATAAAATCATTCAGTTTGTCGTAACTTCTTCATACCATAGCTAGATCTTTTGATATTATTATATATTTATGTCAGTTTGTCGCGATGAGTTCTTCGCGCAAGGATCAAGCCCCAGGATCTGAACATACGGAACAAGCCCCAGAGTCTGACCCCATGACGAAAGAAGTGACCCACCAAACAGGCAAAGTCCTGGGATCGTCCGACCCCACGGAGGAAGTAGAAGGGACCCACGAAATGGGTGAAGCCACAGGGGATGAAACTCCAGAATATGAAAGTGTTAGCGATGACATGGAGCCTCCCGAAGTGAGGAAGGCTCGTCGTGAATTGGAACGTGACCCTGATTATAATCCACAAGCCAATGAGGTAATCCTTGTCTATTATTACATGATTTGGATATACCATGTTTGTATGTAATTACATGATTTCGATCCATAATGTCTATATATAAACCCATCTATACGATTCACAATGTCTATACTCAGGAGGCAATGTCTCAAATGCAAGAACTGATTTGGCAACACGAAGTGGCACAAGCCGAAGATGCACCGGAACCGACCACGACCCCGACCACTGAGAGTTCAAGGAAAAGAAAACGGAGCAATTTGAAACGAGGCGAGAGAGGATTAAACAAGTTTCCAGACGATGTATATGCCATCTCAGATGTTAGCCCGATCGGACAACCCCTAGCTCCTGAGGAGGCCCTACCTAAGTACCAGAACACCATTGGTTTCTGTGTTAGGGACATTCTTGACATCACTATTCGACAGTGGTCCAGTGTGTCAGATGATGACAAGAAAAGAATTTGGGATAAATCAAGACGAGGTTCCTGTTTCCTCGAAACACACCAGAGGCACTGATAAAGGAATACACAATGAAGCAGTGTGCAATCAGTTTCCGAAACTGGAGGTCAGAGATGAATACCAAGTTTGCAAAGAGAGGGTTGGACCCTACAAGCAGATACAAGATTACTAAAGGACAGTGGGCGGTCTTTTTAGAGCAGAGGAGAGAGCCAGACTTCTTAACTATCAGCGAAGCCAACTCTGCTCTCGCTAAGAAGAACAAGTACCACCACCGTCTAGGCACAGGTGGTTACCAGCGTCAGGTTCCCAAATGGAGGCAAGAAGAGGCTGCGAAGAAGGCGGCAGGGTTGCCAGCGCTGTCCGAGCAAGTTGGTGAAAGGTCAGCAAATTGGATTCTTGCTCGAAAACCAAAGGAAACTGAGAACGGTGTGTCCTTTGACGACCCAATGTTTGAAGAAGCAACAAAGAGCATCTTTGCGGTGGCGGCCAAGACGCGGGAAGGGAAATTCAAGCCACGAAGGGAGAGGGACATCCTTACTGCGGGCCTCGGTAACCCTGAGCATCATGGCCGTGTTCGGGGCATCTCATCCAAAGAGGGATGGAAGGATGGATTCGGCCCTCAGTGGCAAGGTGAGTATAAGAAACGTGATCGATACAAGGAAGAAATGGCAAGTTATTTAAAGCAAGAGGCTAAGAAAGAGTTCACGGAGATGACTTGCACATGTGCCTTGCAGAATGCTATATGATAAGCAGGACATGTATTATGGGCAAGATTTCAATTATTGTGCCAATGAAAGGATTGGCTATCTAAACCCAATTGATATATGCGAAGAACGGCACACTTTCAGAATCGGTGACGACAACATAGAGTTACTGGGCTTAGAAGGTGAGGAACGGGAGAAGAAAATCGCAAAGTTGAAGTTGACGTATGAATCCCAGTACGCCTTCTACATTGGAATGTCATTGCTGAAGTATCAAAATAGGGAATCGGTAGTGGCCCCGTACCACTTTGGGTAAGTGTGAGTTTCCATATATAGATGCATCATGAATTTGATTCCAATACACAAATGCATCATGAATTTGATTCGTGCAGGGACCACTGGATCTGCTTTTTTCATTTATCCTAGGGACGGAAGGGTGCTTGTACTAGACTCCGCAAATTACCCGCCATCAAGCTATGCAAAATTCATTGAAATGTTAGAGCTGTAAGTCGAGATATGCATTCTTACTTTTGTATTTTGAGAGTTTGTGTATAATTAACATAGTGATTCTTCTATTCGAGATCATAGGGCATATAGGTTTTATAAGATAAAAGGTGGAAAATGCGAGTCCAACATTCAAGGGCAGCCATTGCAAGTTTTTTATGACTGGCCGGTAAGTTGGTGAAAATTTACTCTTATGAATACAAAGCATATATGTACTATACATAGGACCATGGTTGCATGTATAAATATCCACTTTCCCATTATATAGTGCCACAAGCAACCACCTGGGTCCGTCCTCTGTGGATACTACGTGTGTGAGCACATGAGAGAGACTGGTCGATACGTCAGCAACCCTTCCAAGGTACTACAAGTAATAGTCGTGTATGTAGTATTGACCACCATAGTATTGACAAACTATGTACATGCAGGAATATATAAGGTATTGACAAACTTTCTTTGCAGGAATATAAGGAAGACAAGGCAAAGCGCATCACCGAATCTACTTTGTACAACATAGTTGAGGACCTGAGCCTTTTCCTACTGAAGCACGTCATTTCAACGGAAGGGAGGTATCATGATCATGAGAGCGAATTATCGAAGCCAGAGTACCGAGTGCTAACAGAGATTTCTAGACTAAAACTAACTCGGAATGGTTATTAGACCACCTGTGCAAACTTGGATGTATGTAATGTGCAAACTAGCAACTCTATGGTTGTGAGCATGAAACTTTGATGTACATTTGTGTATGTATGAAATATGTAAATTGCATGTTGTTATATTAATGTATATGCATATATTTAATTTAACAATATAATTGCATGTTCCTATATATTTAATTTTATAATATAATAATTACAATTCACAATATATATAAAACTGGTCTATAATAGCACAGGCGGTTAGTTGTGAACCGCCTGTGGAAATCGATTTCCACAGGTGTCGGTGTTTCGTACCCGGGGGTATCACACCAACGAGTAATATGATCGCGTGCTTCTCTTCCTGGATGGTGATGCAAGGGGACACAAGGATTTATCCTGGTTCGGGCAAAGAAGGCCCTACGTCCAGCGGGGGGAGGTGTTCTTGTATTACTTGCACCTAAGTGCTTGTACAGGGGAGAATACAAGCTCAGTGAGCGTGGACCAGAGTCCGGACTTGTGTCTGTGCGTGGACTTGTGTGCTGTGTCCGTCGTCCCGAATGAGGGCCCTAGCGTCCCCTTTTATAGAGCAAGGGGAGGCCAGAGTTACAAAAGTATTACAGGTGTCGGGGCGCGTGATGCCCCATACGGAGAAGGGTAGGAACCCTGTCTTGTCGGGGCCATTGGAGCCGATGTGATCGTCGCTGTTGAGGCGTCCTTGAGTCGTGGCTTCCATCTCGGGCTGCGGACGTGGGGGCGCGACAAGGCGGGAGCCGTACCGCACCCATCCCGGAATGTACAGTACGCGGTGAGGTCCCTCCGGGTCTTGGGGTACCTGTCCTCCAATAGCACGAAAGTAGTTAGGGCTCGAAGGGCGCGGAGCCGGCTTCGAGGTGGTGCCACGGGGGCTCGAGGGGCGCGGAACCGGCCTCGAGGTGTTACAGTGCAGGGTTCGAGGGGCGCGTAGCCGGCCTCGAGGGGTTACAGTGCCTGGCTCGAGGGGCGCGTAGCCGGCCTCGAGGGGTTACAGCGCCTGGCATGGCCGAACAGTGCAGTACTGGTGCCTTTTTGCCCATGCTTGTGGTGAAAACGTGACTTGACCTGACCTTTACACCGGGTTACTGTGGTACATGCCGTGCACTAGTGGACATGACCGAAGTAGGTGAAGGCATTAAATGCGTGGTATGGGCTGGTACAGCTGTCTGTACAGCTCGAGGTCCGTGTGTTAAGGCTCGAGGTGTGGGGGGCGCGCGGGCCCGAGGTCTGGAGGGCTCGAGCGAGACGGATAGCGATCGTGTTCGCCCGAGGCCTTGCTGGGAGGGCTCGGGCGAGACGGAGACAGAGCGTTCGCCCGAGGCCTTGCTGGGAGGGCTCGGGCGAGACGGAGACGGAGCGTTCGCCCGAGGCCTGGCCTGGGAGGGCTCGGGCGAGGCGGAGACGGAGCGTTCGCCCGAGGTCTGGCTGGGAGGGCTCGGGCGAGACGGAGATAGAGCGTTCGCCCGAGGCCTGACGGGGAGGGCTCGGGCGAGACGGAGATGGAGCGTTCGGGTGTTTGCGTTGATTGGGGGTACCCTTTTTTGTACCACCGACAGTAGCCCCCGAGCCCTTGTTTGAGTGCTTGCATTTGAGCAGGGGCTCCAGATTGGGATCTCGATGGATAGCTAACTGGTCTCGAGGGTTTTGTTGATTTGATTCCGTGGGTGTCGTGCGAGCGACACCCGCGGGTGTAGCCCCCGAGGCCATGGGGGAGTGGTTAGGACTCCCTCGTGGACTTCCCGAAGAATCCTCCGTCGGTTGGGAGCCTTCTGCCCAGTGGGTGCGCCTTGTTAGGCGGATATCGTCAGGACGCGCAGATCGCGGCGCCGTGTGCACCTGTCAACAGGCTCGAAATGTGGTTTGGTAGTAATATCAAATATTCGCGGTAACCTTTCCTTTGCCATGGGAGACTTCGTTCGAGGCTTGGCTCGGAGGGCCCGGACGAGGCGGAGAACGAGCGTTTGTCCTGGGCCTGGTCTCGAGGGCTCAGGCGAGATGGGGGTCGAGCTTTCACCCGAGGCCTGAAAATCTCACGCTCACACAAAGAAAAGAAATTAGTCGCAACTGTCCGAGTTTATAGACCCTCTTTCGTCGAGGGGTGCCGGGCTGAACCGACTGGCCGGCTCCTCGAGCTGTCCGGCATGCCGATTGCCCCGGCTTGTCATCCCGCGAGTCCTTTCGATCGGATGCGAGGGGGGATGCCTCGTACTACCCCGAGTGGGCGAGTATCGAGGTTCCCGGTGAGCTGGTAACGGGGAATCCAAGTGAGAGCTCGTGCCCCGTTCGTTAGGGGTCGACTGTGGCCCGGAGGCGGTCTCATAAAGCCTGGGTGCTCAGTCTGCAGGAGTGCCGGGCCCATTCGATAGGACCCGGTGGCTCGATGCCTCCCTCCGAGGGGATCTCACTGCACGTCGAGCTCCCTGCCTTGGATACACGTGAGGGGCCTCGAGGGCTCGGCCCTCGAGTAATGCCGCGAGTGGCGCCCCTTGGTGTCCCCTGACTCGGGTGCTCGAAGCCGGCTGTCGAACCCTTTTCGAGGGCCAGCCTTCGCTGCTTCGAGACTTAGGGCCGGGGCCCGTTTTACCTTTATGAAGAAGCCTCCGTCGTCTTGGAGTCCTTCTGCCCGTTGGGCACGCCTTTTTAGGCGAAAACTGTCGGGGAGAGCGACGGGCGCGAAGCCGGAGCGACGGTCGTGGCGGGCCCGGGTAGTGGAGCGAATGGAGAGGTAACGCGTGTAACCTGCACCCGGCTCGAGACGCGGTTAGGTAGGCGCATTGAATGCATTCTGTTACCTTTTTACGTCGTGGGAGATCCCGCCCGTTTGGATTTCTCCCTATAAATATCGAAAGAGGGCAAAAGAACCCTTTACTTTGCCTTTGCCTTCGCCGCCGCCGTAGCCTTACGCGCCCTCTCCTTCGAGCTAGCCGCCGCCCGTCCGCTGCTCGGATCCGCGCCGCGTCACCGTCATGGCCGCCCAGACACAGATGCTGCCGGCCGAGGACTGGAGCCCGTCGAAGGTGACGCAGAGCGAGATGGACTCGCTGGTGGCCCAGGGGCTTCTGCGCCCCAACCCGGAGGAGGGGCCCGCATCGTGGGTTATCCCATCGGCGGAGCACCGGGAGCCGCACCCGCCGGAGGGGTACGTGGTGAGCTTCACGCGCTACCACCGCATGGGGCTCGGCGTCCCTCCGAGCCGCTTCCTGCGAGGGCTGGCCCACCATTTCGAGGTGGAGCTGCAACACTTCTCCCCCAACTCCATCTCGCACGCCGCCATTTTCGCCGCGGTGTGCGAGGGGTACCTGAGGATGGAGTCGCACTGGGAGATGTTCGTCCATCTCTTCCGGGGCGAGCTCTTCATCAAGTCCCTGAAGCCCAGCGGGAGGCGGCCCGTGCGCATGGGCTCCCTTGCCATCACCGCGAGGGCGGGGACCTCGTCGGCCAACTGTCCCCCGCGAGTACCTGCGATACAAGCTATCCACCAACCAGGCCGGGTGGGACGACCATTGGTTCTATCTGCGGAACGAAGGTGGCCTCCTTCCGCAGTACACCGGCAGGGTCCTTACTCGACGCCCGGAGAAGTGGACCTGGGGCGTCGCGGCGGACAGGCAACGCCACCTGGCCCCGCTGATGGAGATGATGAAGACGCTGGTGGATGAGAAGAAGCTGACCGTGCAAGCGGTCATTTGGGCGTTCCACCAGCGAAGAGTTCTTCCGCTGGCGGACCGCCCCCTTCTTATGCACGAGATGGGCCCGCAGGCTCAGCTCGAGGCGCTCAATCGCTCGAGGATGGCCGAAGAGAGGCTGTCCCGGAACGAGGGCGTCTCCCGGGTGTCGATCACGATCCAGGGGCCGTTCGTCCCTGAACTCTCCCACCTGGTTGCGATGGCACCCGACGAGGGGTGTCTCGACCTGGTAAGCCTCCCTCGAGTCGAGCTATCTCGAGCCTCCTCCCCCTTCTTCCTCCTTCGACCCGTTTGCATCCGTCTTGTGGTTTGTCTCATCACGCTTCTCCTTTCTTCAGGGGGCATTTACTTGTCGCGCGTCGAGGCCCCCGGTGAGGGAGGACGCCGCGGATGCTCAGGTGAGGCGCCTCTCTGCTCAAAAGGACAAGGAGAGCAAGGATGCCAAAAAGAAGAAAGAGAAAGATAAAAACTTGCGTCGCTTAGCTCGGGAGCAGAGACTGGCGAAGGCTCGTCGTAACCGTCAGCCTGGGGACGGGTCCCCCGAGCTGAGCTCCTCGAGCTCGGAGGAGGAGAGTAGTGACGAGGAGGAGGACGACGACGAGGGGATGGATGCGCGCTTGATGCGCGCGGGGCTCGTCGATGACAGGGCTGACCGCTCCTCTGTGCAGGAGGGTACACTGGAGGTCCCACCGACAAAAGGGGCACGCGGGACGCAGCCGCGGAAGGCGGCGCCGATCCCTGCCTCGTCGGGGGCCCGAGGTCCGTCGAGCTCCGCGCCGGACGCGCCCCCGGTCGTAAGGAAGCCCCGGACCCGGAGCGCCTCGGCCACAGCGTCAACGGAGGCCGCCCCCGTGTCAGCCCAGACGGGGGGTCTCGAGAGGGGTCGGGCCTCGAGAGGCGGCCGACAGGTCGAGAAGGGTTCCGGGCCCGACCCCCGCGAGCCGTCAAGGGCGCCGTCGAGCCCGCGGAGGAGTGGGCGCCAAGAAGAGGCGTCGAGCCCGCGCCATCATGAGCGCCGGGGAGGGAGCCCCCGAGCATCTCGTGACCAGGGGCGCGAGCGTCCCCGGAGTCCATCGCCGCACCGCCGCCGGGACGCGGAGGCGGACGCGGGAGGGCGCGACCACCAGCGCGGGCGCCGGAGCAGGTCCCGGAGCCCGCGCCGGGGCGAGCGCCACGACGTCAGCACGAGGGTGGTGCGGTCGCCCTTCCCGCGACGTGGGGCGGAAGGAGAGCTCTCCCTCGAGGTCGAGCCATGGGAGGCGTCGGGAGCCCTCCCCCCATCCCAGCCCTGCGGAGACGGCCCAGGCGCAGGGCTCGAGCCGTGGGGTGGGCTCGAAGCCCCCGAGTGGGTCCGGCGACTCCGGGAAGAAGCCCAGCCGCCGCTTCGGGTGAGTAGTTTCCTTGGGTCTCGTCGGTAGTGAGGCTTCACCTCTTTGCTTTTAATGACGCGTGCCATCTCCATTTTCTCAGGGGGAAGCGCTCCTACCAGGAGGTGGACCTCGCTTCGTCCAAGCGGGCCAAGGCCTCGAGCCCCGTCGAGGCACAGGCACCTCGAGGTATGGCACCTTCCTCCGCTAGAGAGGCCGCTTGGCTGGAGAAGGCCCGAGCTGCCATGGCTCGAGGGGGCCGGATGATCGTCGCAAATTTTGGTGAGGCCGTCGCCATCGACCATAGGGGTCGAGGTACTCTTCCTGGTTCTGACCTCTCCGTCATCTCGTTTTGCAGGGGCCTCAGCTCATGGCATCGAGCCTGCCACCACCGTATCCGCCGAAGCGCTGCCTCCTCCCCCTCCTCCTCCCGCGATGGTGCCAACTGGGAGCGCCATCCTTCCCCTCACCATGACGGTTGTTCCGGGGGAAGCGCCTGGGGCGAGCACGGCCCCGCCGGCGTCTGGGGCTGAGGAGACTGCGCCCCTTGTGGCTCCAACCAGCACGGGCCGGGCTGCGGAGGAGGGAAGGGGGGAGAGGCGTCGGCGGAGAAGGAGCCGACGGTGGAGGACCTCCTGAACGAGCTGGAGCAGGGGCCGCTCCTCGCCGCGGGCTCGATGACGGTGGAGGCGCCCGTCGTGCCGGCCAGCGCCGACAAGGCGCCGGAGGGCCCGGCCAGGGAAGAGGGCCCGGGGTCGAGCCTTCCCTCGACCGATCCGCAACAGGAAGCGCCGGCGGAGGGACGGAGGGAGTCGGGGCTCGTGCCGTCGGGCGGCGGGTCGCTGTCGGGGCAGCTCGAGGCGGAGGCGGATCTGCCCGACATCGAGCTCGACCGACCGATATGGCCGTTTCCCGTCCCACTGAGCCCGCCCCTTGCCGTGGTTCCCATCGAGCAGCCGGCCCAGCGGGGGGCACCGCGCGAGGTGCGGTCCATCTTCCGGGAGGTGGCCGCGCTTATGGCGGAGGCGGAGCGGTCCTGCTCCGAGGAGGCGGGCCGATCCGCACAGGTGTCAGCCGCCCTCGAGCGGGCCGAGGCGGAGCTTCGAGATCTCCGCGCGGAGCTGAGCCGGAACGCCCAGATGGCGAGCCGGCTTAACGAGGCGGAGGCGGAGGTCCGGGTGGCTCGAGGCGAGGTCGCCCGATCCAGGGAGGAGGCCGCCGCCGTTCTCGAAGCGTCGAGGAAGGAGGCCGCGGACGCCCGAAGCGAGGCCACCTCTGCCCGGGCTGAAGCCGAGGCGGCGAAGCAGGAGGCTGCTGACGCCCGTGGCGAGGCCGCCGCCGCCCGAACCGCAGCGGAGGCGGCGAGAAAAGAGGCCGAAGACGCCGTGAGTGGCGCCGCCACCGCCCGAGCTGCCGAGGGGGCGGCGCGGCAGGAGGTGATCCGCAAGGATCTGGCCCTGGTGGAGGCGGGCCGGCTGATCGAGGACCTTAGGTCCGAGAAGCTCCTCACGCTGGCCGAGAAGCGCAGGCTGGAGCAGCGTGCTGAGGGCCTGACCAGCGACCTCGCCGCACTGGGGCAACACTGCGACGGTGAGGCTTACACCTTGTTTTGTTTGGGTCTCGAAGTTCTTTGTTACGCCGCCGTCTCACTCTTCCTTGTTTATTGCGCAGGGGTCGAGAAGACGGTCGAGGAGCTCCGTGAGACGAACCAGGCTCTCTTGGACCAGCTCCAAGATGAGACGATGGTGGCGGAGCGGGCTCGCTCCTCTCTCGACCGGCTCGGCCCCATGTGGGGTGCTCCTCCTGTGACCGCGGCAGAAGGTGCAATGGCTCGGGGCGACGCCTTGGTCGACGCCTTGTGCTTCTTCGACGCAGCCGTGCGGGACCGTGTCCGGCAAGCTCTCCATCACGGCGTCAAGCAGACGCTCGCGGTTGTTCGCTCTGGTTTCCGCTTCCCGGTCCACGTTGTCGCGAATGGCTTCATCAAGATCGAGGGGAAGGATGAGGAGTGGAACAACCGCCGTGTCGACAAGATTTTGGAGAAGATGGAGAGGCCGGGGACGTCGCTCGCGAAGATCTTCGAGGAGGACGTGCTGCCTCCTGACGCCAGCAGCGGTGTCGGGAGCCCTCCTCCTTCGAGCTCGGGCGTCG
Source organism: Coix lacryma-jobi var. lacryma-jobi (assembly GCA_009763385.1). Taxonomy (NCBI): domain Eukaryota; kingdom Viridiplantae; phylum Streptophyta; class Magnoliopsida; order Poales; family Poaceae; genus Coix; species Coix lacryma-jobi. Next base: position 18,749,160 of record CM019830.1, on the reverse strand, counting down.
AGGTCGAGCCTGCCATCGTGGACCTCGGGGAGGAGTACCGCACCGACGAGGACTGAGGCCTGCGTGCCAAATTTGGGCGTCGAGGCCCTTGTAAGAATTCTATGACATAAATGAGGGTACGTCGAGACCCGAATGTATATGTGATTTGTTTATGAAAAAGAGTTGTTTTCTTTTCAAATGCGTTTGACCGCTTCTCTTTGTCGCAAGCTCGAGTTTCTGCTAACTTAGTCTGTGTTCCTTCGATACGTCGCGAGCCCCTCGAGGGGAGGCGTAGGTAGGGCACCGTAGCCCGGGGGCGTAGGTGGCCGTCTACGTCGACGCCCCCCGACCTTGGAGGCTCGAGGTACTTTAAAGATTTAGACGTCGCTGGTTTACTCGAGGCGCGAGTCGAGACGAGGGTCAAATATTATTGAGTTTAAAAATACAAAAATCATATAAATAAATTTATCTTTGAAAAGTATTTTTTTCATAAAAGTATATATATACCACTTTACAACAAATATTTTTAAAGAAATAAATGGTCAAAGTTATGCTTTGGAGACCGTGTCGTTATCGTAAACGTCATGATACGGAGGGAGTATGCGTAGCCTGCAGTACTTTGTCGGAAGGAACCCGCTGCCGTCTTTTCACTCGTAAAGACACTCTCTGCTTTGCTTTGTCAGGTTTTACTATCCAGGAGGAGGAATTTTAAAACACAGCAGGAGTACTACAGCATATCGGATTCTCCATGCTATGGGCTGATCATAGCTTCCCTAATGATGGCCCGTCGATCCGATCGGCCGTCGTTCGTGCTTCGCTAATCCGCGACACGCGGCGCGGGCGCAACGGGACAGGAAGCCATCACCAGTGCGTACGTAGTAGTACAAGGAAGCCATGCGGCCATGCCCCCATACAAGGGCGAGTGAAGCCATGCATCACCATCGATCGGCAAACAACGCGCGCCGGCGCAGCACAGACGCACAGCACAAAGCACATGATGGCAAAGGCCAAAGGCAAGTGAGGGATGGCCGAGGCGCCGAGCGTCCAGCTATAAACCTACGCCCCCCTCTCCTCTGGGCTCTCGCCTCGCCTTGCCTTTTGAGGAGGGAGAGAGCGAGAGAGACTCTCACGGTGTAGGAGGAGCACCAGCTTGGTTTTTCTCATTTCAAAAAAAAAAAAAAAGAGAACAAATCTTGCATCTCCAGCTGTGTTTGTGTGTGTGTGTGTGTGAGAGAGAGAGAGAGAGAGGAGCAACGACAGCCTGCTTGCCGGTGCAGCAGCTCAGCTCTGGGCAGGGGCTACACATATAAGGGGAAGTCAGAGAGCGAGGGAGGAGCTGAGGACTAGGAGCCAGGAAGAGGAGGGAACAAAAGGGCAAGTTTGGTTCTTTCCTCTACCACCTGCGTGCGCGGCGTCTCCTTGGTCCTTGCTAGGGCCCGGTGAGAGCTCCATATCATCCAGGGAGCTGAGGTGAGGACCCGTCGTCGTTGCTGGCGATCCAAGAGATGGGCGGCGGCGGCGGCGGCAGGAATGGCGGCGCTGCGGTGAGGCGGTACATCCGGTCCAAGGAGCCCAGGATGAGGTGGAGCGCCGACCTCCACCGCAGCTTCCTGCAGGCCATAGACTGCCTCGGCGGCGAACACAGTAACGTTCTCCTCCCTCCTCTAGCTTCTTCCCTTCGTCATATACACATACCGCTGCCCTGACATGATGTTTTTTTTTCTATGCTCATGTGTAGTGATATTTCCCTTTGAGAGAGATCAATTCATGATTTTGTTGCCTGTCCGTCCTAGTATTGGTTACATTCTTTCTTTTGTAGAGAAAATATTGGCTGTCGTCTTGCGTGCGTGCTTGTGTGTCTTTGCTTCTGCTAGCTACTTTCAGTGGCGTTTTCAACAGCCTAGCTAATCGCCGTCTGCTTGGCCGTGCAAATCGCAGAGGCTACGCCGAAGCTCATCCTCCAGTTCATGGGCGTCAAGGAGCTTACCATATCTCATGTCAAGAGCCACCTCCAGGTTTAATTTCTCTTCTTCTGTTCTTCATCCATGCCTTCGCCACCTGCACCTGCAGGCAATGGCTACTGTTTGTGTTTGTTTTCCCGTTGGAGCAACCGTGGGCTGGTGTGCACAAATGAACTCAAAAGCTTCTGAGTTCTGAATTTCTGATTCCTCCATTTGCTTTTCTGATGAACAGATGTACAGAGCGGCGAGGCTTGGCACAGGAAGAAGAGGTTAGCCCTCGTTTGCTCGCTTCTTCCACTGCTGAATTCTCTTTTTTTTTTTATTTCTTGGTCGTATTTTTAATTAGTTTACATGTCAACGCCGTGCAGTGTTGCTGAATTATTTATTCAGTATTCAGGACAAACAAATGTCCTGCAACAGTAAACTGAACATTCCAAACTATTTTTATACAATTTCTTTTTTAAAAAAAGACAGTAGTATCACAGTGCCTTGTGGTTTGTGTGACTCTCCTCTTGAGCTCACTTCTCCACATGCTCACTGCACTTGCCAACTACTCCTAGCGACCCCCAGATTCCCTTCTCGATCATGTGTGTGATGATAGCTTACCTTGCAAGCCTTTTTTTGTTGGGAAAGCTTAAGTATTAGTATACTACTGCACACTTTAGATAGATTTTGCTAATGGAAAGCCAAACACCTTTCTTTCATGGCGCCATCGATCAGGCCCAGGGATGCAAGCCCAGCTGCTGCAAAGGAGGTACTCATGCACCGGTGATGAGCAAGGCCCCAACAAGGAGGAGGAGTTCCTGTGCCCACCACCTCTGAAAAGGTTTGGCCTGCAAACACCTTTTCCCCTCTCTTCTTTGAATGAAACGTGTTCAAGTTAAAAGAAAGACAAGCTTTTCAAGGCCCCTAATCTTGACGCAAAACCAAAGCGCCTTTTCCCATGGTGTCTGTCCATTTGCTCTCATGCTCATGGGTGTCTCTCTCTCCCTGGTCGTCTACCCTTTGGATGCATGAACAGGGCCCGGATGGGGTACGAGAGCATGCAGGGAAGCCGTGGAGTCAGTGATGCGAGGACCGCAGCCGCTGCCGGGAGCCTGTACTGCATCGATGATTACATGCAAGCCATGGCCATGGGCAGGAGAATAAAGGAGGAGGGCCTCATGAGATGGCAGGGGAGGGATGCTGCTGCTGCTGCGACGACTGCTGCTGAGCCTTCCAACCTCCAAGCCATGGGATGTTTGGTGCAAGAATCTGACCCCTTTAAGGTACATCAGCTAAAAAAGTAAAAGTTACAGTAGAAAAAGAGATATTGCCAAAAGGTTTATCAAAAGAAGATGAATCTTTCCTTGTCTTAACCCCGCTTGCTTTCACACCCCAAACCTTTTTTTTTTCTTCTTTACATCCAGCTCCTATCTTGCAATGTTTTTTTCCCAGTAGTTATTTCGTGACAGAATTTTTGCACAAAGTGTGTTTACCTGTGGGGCCCACCTGTCACCTTGAGTATAGGTCAACCAGCCAATCTAAGTGAGGCCGTGTTCATTTGCCCAAATATTTTACATAGTAACAGTGATTTCGAATCTTTACACACATACATGGAGTATTAAATGTAGGTAAAAAAATAACTAATTGTACTTTTGGTCTGCTCATGTCGAGACGAATCTTTTGAGTCTAATTGGTCAATGTTTGGATAAAGTTTGTCAAATAACAACGAAAGTGCTACAGTAGCTTTTCACCACATATTTCGCGAATTGAACAAGGCCTGATTTGTCCACATC